>OZ029924.1:22280868-22783368 GCA_964023275.1 Norana najaformis
CTTTCTTCGCTGAAACGGGGTCTGGAAAGCATGTTCCAAGGGCCGTCTTTGTCGATCTTGAGCCAACTGTAGTCGGTAAGAAAATAAAAAAGATTACCTACAGTGCATCACATTTAAATTAAAGCCTATTGTAAATTTCCGTAGTTTCAAATTAATTGCATTTATCTGCAGATCGATCCTAGAATTGAACTTCCAATTTTTAGTTACAAGCATCTTTTGTCTTCTTCAAACCTCTGCAGAGTATGTTCTGAATATAGAGGGTGTCTCTTTAGTTGGATATGTACTTGTGCTCATTCTGTAAGCTCTGCTTAATGTTAATATTAGAGACTGTTGCATTTTTCAGTATTTATCTGCTAACGCATTTACATTTTGTAATATTAACCAAGTTTGTGAATTTTGGTAAACCCATGATTTAGTTTTCTACACGAGTGTTTTTCTGGTGAATTGTCTGCAGATTTTATATTTTTAAGGTGTGTTGCAATATGAGTTACGCTACCAATATTATGTGTTGTCTCACTGATAAACTGTGCCTCTGCTACATTTTTGGGGCATGGTAGCCGATTGGATAGAGATCAGCTTGTAAAGCAGAGGGTGTGGGTTCGTGCCCTCTGTCAGATGGTCACTGTGTAGGAACCTTGAGCAAGTCCTTCAATCAGAACCACTTGGTGCCATAAATGAAGCTTTGTTAGTTCAATTGATAGTGGTTCTTACTGAATGCAGAAATAATAACTTTTTAATTGACTGATTATATGAACAATGCTGATTGCAGATGAGGTGCGTTCTGGAACCTACCGCCAGCTTTTCCACCCCGAGCAACTGATCACTGGCAAGGAAGATGCAGCAAACAACTACGCCCGTGGTCACTACACCATTGGCAAGGAGCTGATTGACCTTGTGCTTGACCGCATTCGCAAGCTGGCTGACCAGTGCACTGGACTTCAAGGTTTCCTCATCTTCCACAGCTTTGGTGGCGGCACTGGCTCTGGATTCACCTCGCTGCTGATGGAACGTCTGAGCGTCGACTACGGCAAGAAGTCGAAGCTGGAATTCTCCATCTATCCAGCTCCTCAGATTTCCACGGCTGTTGTCGAGCCGTACAACTCCATCCTGACGACCCATACGACCTTGGAACACTCCGACTGTGCCTTCATGGTGGACAACGAGGCCATTTATGACATCTGCCGTCGCAACCTTGACATTGAACGCCCGACTTACACCAACTTGAATCGTCTGATTGCCCAGGTCGTGAGCTCGATCACTGCATCCCTGCGCTTTGATGGTGCCTTGAATGTGGATCTGACGGAGTTCCAGACCAACCTTGTGCCTTATCCACGTATCCACTTCCCTCTGGCCACCTATGCTCCAGTCATCTCCGCAGAGAAGGCCTACCATGAACAGCTGACTGTGGCCGAGATCACCAATGCTTGCTTTGAACCGGTCAGTTTTTTTATCAACCAACTAATTATTTGAGAACGGTTTTCATGGTGGCTTCAATGTTTGAAATTGCTGAAACAGGAAGTAGCCTGGTTTATATAGTTTTGCATATGTGTCTGTGTGGGACATTCGGCATTTGTATCAACATTCATGCTTTTACTTTCCTTTTCAGTTATGAGAGATAAATTACAGTTAATTGTTTGCCAACTTTCTCTTTCCCACTGACTGGACCCTCGACTTGTGGGCTGGCCTAATATGAAAACTAAAAAGAGGAAATGTGGGTTGTAACTGAGATGTAGATGTAAATTGAAGTTATGTGGATGATGACTGATTTGGTGCAATACATAACTGTGGTTGTTGAGTGCCAGTATTCAACTGTGCAACATGTAGTGATGAAAAGAAATGGTGAGCAACTTTTGTTTCACTTTTCACGCAACCTACAGGCAATAGAAATTTAATTTCCTAGTAGTTAAACCGGTCGAGGAATGTAATTTTATTTTTAAAAATTTCAGGCCAACCAGATGGTGAAGTGCGATCCTCGTCACGGAAAGTACATGGCTTGCTGCCTCCTGTACCGAGGAGACGTCGTTCCAAAGGACGTTAACGCTGCCATTGCAACCATCAAGACCAAGAGGACCATCCAGTTCGTCGACTGGTGTCCAACCGGTTTCAAGGTCGGGATCAACTACCAGCCACCCACCGTGGTTCCAGGCGGTGACCTTGCGAAGGTCCAGCGCGCCGTGTGCATGTTGAGCAACACAACCGCAGTGGCGGAGGCTTGGGCTCGTCTGGACCACAAGTTCGATCTGATGTATGCCAAGCGTGCTTTTGTGCACTGGTATGTTGGGGAGGGAATGGAGGAGGGCGAGTTTTCCGAGGCTCGTGAAGACATGGCCGCCCTGGAGAAGGATTACGAAGAGGTTGGAATCGATTCCGCAGCCGCTGAGGGAGAGGAAGGCGAAGAGTACTAGGTGGAATCTTTCCGGGTGGAGGTTGAATGTGTTCACACATTGCCAGCCATTTGCCAAGTTTGTCTTGAACGTTCATTCGAAAATGTGTTCGGTGCTTAGCTAAATAACTTTTTTGATTGAAATATTTCTTTATCGTTGCAACACTTTCTGTTTAGCAATATGATATCTCGAAGTTCTTGCAATAGCCGGAGCTGCAAATAAATTTATTCAGAGCTGAAGTTTTTGTATGACTTGTTTATGACTTCGTTAATAGATGAATCTATCTTGGTTGAATTGTTGAAAAGCACTTTGGAAAAACAGCAGAGATATTGGCCTTTCGCAAAATGCTCTGGCTGACTTCACTGATCAACTAACTAGCGTAATCGACGGAATTTAATCGGTTAAAACTCTTGGCACAACACACGAGCTGAAAACTGAAAAGTTTCCCAGAAAGGGGGTTGCTCTGGAATGCAGGCCCCATGAGAGACCAGGGAGGCCACTCCAGACCGAAATCAGCATAGTATTCGATCAACTCCGCAGATCAGACTATTATTTAACAGGCATTAATACCAGTTCAGTGTGTCGTCTGACTTCGTATACACCAGTTCATGAACTCGGTTTCAAACTATTACCCGACCGGTAAGGGAGAGTGAAACTTTTCCCTTCCTCAGACTAAATACACCCCATACAGGGATTCATTTTCCACGAAACTATCCCCTTATATAATAGTACGCTAGACTGTCGAGGATGTCGCCCAATTAATTAATTGAAAAATGAGAGGCTAGAGAAAAACGTGTACGTTTCTCTTTTAAAACCCAAAGGTCGGGAGTTCGACTCGCTACCAAGAGAAAGATACTTATAGAGTTCTATTTTAATAGCGCCCTCTAGCGAACTCAGCTGCAAAATGAGTGCGATGCCGACGATAGAAGGATAAGACAGCGAGGGAAGGGCTGTCCATTAGCCCTCAAATGCCGAGGTTCAGAAGACTAGTTTGCTAACACTTGATGCTCGTGGCTGCCTCTTCATTGGACTTGACGTCCCTATTAAACTTTAAATCCATGATCCGCCTCCGTCATAGACCTCTGCGAATGATCAGACGAAATTAAGACTTCAGATCGGACTCGGGTACTTTATCGATCACTGAAATCCTGAATGCACGTTACACTCGGTAACTTAATTCATAATTTATTATAAAATTCATTTTAATTAAGTCATGTACCTACAACAGATGACGCTTAACTGTAATGGTCTCCTCTTATGTAACAACATCACTAGAGTTACAACAACTACTACTACCTATTATTACTAGTAATACTGTTATATTGCAATTTCAATAGTTATTTAAATAATGTCGGAAGCGCCATTTCCAGAGGGCTCAGAGGGTGATGGCATTTCCTCGTTATTATTATTAATTATTATTATTATTATCATTATTATCATCATCATTATTATTATTTCCGCATTTATTGATCGCCGCTGTATAATTACTGTACATCAATCGATGGCGTTGAGCAACTGTGAGTGAAGGACATGCTCTAGGTCGCTACGCAGTAGTTGTCTTACGGGAGGCTCGAACCGTACACTCTGAGCTACAAGCCGAGTGCTCTATCCATTCGACTACCGTGCTCCTGTGTGCTCCTTTCTAAAATAAAGTATTAATGGTTGGGTGTCAAAACGGGTAAATCCAAATGATTAATGTTGTTTCGCTGGCGGGGTCGCCCAGTTTATGCATTCAATTACATAAGCAGCAACATTAGCGATCAAAGGTGTATGAATCGGAGTAAATAAAACATCGTGCCATAGTGCAGCAACGAGCATTATAGACCATTATAACGCAATGATTCCATCGAATAGCGGTTAACTGTTTTGAAATAGGGTGCAGTGGCGGGGAAAATTAGCTCAGTTGTCAGTGGCGTACATGGTTTTTAGACAGGGGGGGGTCCTGCACCTTCATAAAAATTGAGCAGGTCTGGGACAGAGAATCGTAATTCCGAGATTTCTCCAGCGCCCAACGAAAGCTAAGTCGCGAAAACCAGCTTATTCACAGGCGCTCAGTCAAAACAAAATCGGTAGGCAAAATTGTTCGGTTTCAGGTCAAGATCCAAAGTCAGACGGAGAGACAGCGTGGGAGCTATGGGGGGTGTTTTGGGTTGGAGAGAAAGAGAGAGAGAGAGAGAGAGAGAGAGAGAGAGAGAGAGAGAGAGAGAGAGAGAGAGAGAGAGAGAGGGAGGGAGAGAGATATAAGAGGAAGAAGGGGTGTCAGGATAGGATGTGTGAAAGAGAAGCATTCTAACAACTATGGGGCTCTGGGAAGCGTTGTGTTTTGAAGTGGGGCCCGTTTAGTACGAAAATAAGCACATTTGGGCTACATGTTTGAGCAAATTTTTTAAAGTCAGAGGTCCAGTGCCTGGATGAAAAGTGAGGGGGTCTGAGACAGCTAGTGCTGATGACGCAAAGCCGCTATCGAAAGGGGTTCTAAAGAGCGTCGTAAACTTCCCCAGCGGGATCTGGGGTGGAGCCCTGGAAGACCCGGACGCAAAAGTATTTGCCGAAATGAAACAGGCCATGAACCTCATATGTGAAATCGGCCTGAAAATATTCTTACACAGAGCAAAGTCAAGAGTCGTCGATATTGGGGACCACCTAAAAATGATATCAGATCTACACCAAC
The DNA here is from genome assembly GCA_964023275.1 of Norana najaformis. Lineage (NCBI taxonomy): Eukaryota > Metazoa > Annelida > Clitellata > Crassiclitellata > Hormogastridae > Norana > Norana najaformis. The sequence goes on from OZ029924.1 coordinate 22,285,924, forward strand.
CCCAAAGTGCATTAGCTTGGGGGTCCGAGCCCCAGAACCCCAGGCCATGCATGCCACTGTCCGTGGCAAATGCTAAACAGTTCCCGATTAGGCTGAAATATGTGGACCACAGACAGTGGTCCACATATTCTCAGAATAGGAAACTGTCTGATATTTGAACGAGCATAACATTTCCGATGTTTATTGCAAGATCTACTGAAGACCAGCCGTCGTCTGCTTAGTTGTCGTCGTGTTTGGAGATTTATGACTCGGCCAAGATTTCGGTAGACAGCACGAGATGACCGACACTTAAAAGAAAAACATAAACATATAGATAAACACGAAACAAACACACAGAAACACACAAACATACAAACAAGCATGCAAGCAAACAAACACGCATACAAACTCCATCGCTTGCAATTTCTGCTTTGGTCTTTCACTCAGAATATTCCTCTTTCACAGATCATAACCTGACTCCCCTTCTTCCTCTTATCTCCCTCTTTCCACTCCAATCCCAAACATCACCCACATTGGCAGCTGAGATGTTTCTCTTCCTGACTTTTGGATCTTGACCTGGAACCGAACACTTTGCCTATCGATTTTGTTTTGACAGAGCGCGCGTGAATTAGCTGGTCCCCGTGACGTGGCTTTCGTTGGGAGCTGTATAAATCTCGGAATTACGATTACGATTACGATCACAAGCATTAGGCCCCTATAGCTACGCGATAATCTGTCCTGATTTCTGTTTAATAGTTATAGCTGTGCCGAGTCTAAGAAAATGATGTCGTTAGCACTTCATACCTATGGCTTCCTCTTGTCTTCTTATGCTGGACCTACTCTAGGCCATAGTGCATGGATGTTCGGGTATTGGATCCTAGCTGCACTTTGGCACTAATGACAATGTCAATCATTGTCCAGGGCAAAGATCCGGTGACATCATCGCCTTAGGCACCGTCCTCCCTTGCTGCTGCTGCTGCTGCTGCTGCTGCTGCTGCTGCTGGCTATCACGGAACAAAGCAGGCTTTATTTAGATGACAGCAACTGATGCAGACGTTCGGAGATGCAATTCCGCGCTGACATCTGAAATGCATCCATATATGCATTTGCAGAATGACGAACTCAAATCGAGCGCAATAACACAGCGACTTTAAACGGAGTTACTGCTGACAGCAACCTAATAAGCGAGAACTGTCAAGTTTCGTCTATCAACGTCAATGACCTTTGATGCCATGAGCTGTTGTTAAACTGTTGGAATCCAGTCGGCAGAAAACCAGGTCAGAATCAGAGAATATACGTCATCGGATGTTAATGTTTAAAACAGACTTCCTAGCCACACGACAATGGACAGCCCCCGCATACACGAATGTTCCCTTGGTCCCCACCGCCATTTCAACTTGGCATCAGCGCTTTAGATTCTTAAAGAATGCTTTTCTCTACAGTACAACAGACCGATATCCTGTCATAATAAACTCTGCAGCGCCCTACGAAAGTTAAGTAACGGAAACCAGATTATTCACAGGCGCTCAGTCAAAACAAAAGCTATGGACAGGAACGGTTCGGTTCCAAGTGAGATCCAAGAAGCAGACGGTTACGGTGGCTGGTGTTTGGAATTGAATCTGCAGGATAGATAAGTGGAAGAAGAGGAAGAGTCGGGATAGGGTCTGCGTAAGAGGAGTGTTTTCAGTTTTGAGTGGAAGACCTGCGCAGAGATTGGAAGTGGTGAAGTGCTGGTGAGTTCGTATGATAGATCAAGTAACTGTCGTAATACAAGCAGTTATGACAACGACGCAGTAGGATTATATAAGCTTATGCTTGCAAGCGTAAGCATCAGTCTGTGAGTGCAGATAGGCCATGTGAGTGTGTCATCATTGTTCAGTGCACTGCCTTAGCTTTGCTTCACAGAGTTAACAAAGTCAATCAGCTTCTCCTACTATAAATGTTTCTACGAATTTCGTCGTAAGAACAAATGTTCAGGAAAAACAAAGAATCAATAATATTTCTCGTCTGCCCGTAGACAAAAATTCTCTTCTAATACGACGACATTTAGTTTGTCAGCAGCTTTGGATCAGGAAAGAAGACAACTCCCTTGACGTTTTACTCAGCTGCAAAACCACTTCGCTAACAAGTTTGTTACCTACTTCGCTTTCTTCTTAGGTAAGTATACCACGTCGGGAAAGTTTGCGATGCAAAGCTAATCAAACGAATTCTCAAGATGTTTTCGAAGCCCATAGTGTCCTGAAAGAAAGTATAAAATATGTCAGCTTTTAATAATAAACCATTCATAATTGTATTATCGAGAATTTTCCAAAGCGCTAATCTAAAGCTAAGCGCAGGGCAACCAGCTTATTCACAAGCGCTGCGTCAAGTGTTATGGGTTGTCCAAAGATGCCATAGGAAGAACAAAGTCCGGTTGCCAGAAGACCAGAGATAGAGAGAATGAGGAGAGGGGTTGTTACGATGGGTTGTCTTTAGTTGGGGAAGGTGGTGGATTGCAAGGAAAGCATTAAGCATTTTATACTGACGTGTGTCTTGATAGACCTTTCTACCCCAAGTTGAAATATACCTCGCCCCGGAAGCTATAGAAAAACTGATCGTTAAATATCTTATGCATTCAGGTACATTTCATTCGTCTACATCGGTTTTTTGCAAGTCTGAAAGATATGTTCCGAGAAATTACGGTGAATCTTCGAGACTTCAACGCATCGCTGAACTCAAGCAACCTGATCTTCGACACGGTTGAATGGAATGCCAACTCTTCGACTATCATCGCTCCTCGGATCCCTGCTCGCCAGATCGTGACTCAGTTATCTGTCATCGTCAAGTGCGCCATCCTCATTCCGGTTGTCTTCATCGGTGTCATTGGAAACATCCTGACCTTGATCGCAATCCGGACAACACCTCGACTCTGGACCAAGACGAACGTCTTCCTGGCCAGCTTGGCCTTGACGGATGTCCTAGTTGCACTGACTCTTGCCTACTACATCACCTACCAGCTGCTCGTTTACATTTTCGCCAGTCCATGCTTCTTCATTCGGATGATCGCGATAGTGACCCCGATCCAGACGTTTCCAATGTACGTGTCTTCCGCCCATCTTGCACTCCTCGCCATGGACCGCTACATGGCCATCATATACCCCCTCCAGTACGAGCTGTGGATGACGGACACCGTCATCTGGATGTCTGTGGCGACCGCCTGGGTCGTTCCATCACTCATGTCGCTTCTGCAGATGTTCTGGCTGCTGCGCGTCGACTGGAACTCGTGCAACCCGCCCTTCTCCGTCACGGTTCAGTTCGCTCTGTCGGCGTCACTCTACGTCATCGTTTCCGTTGTCATGGTAGCTGCCTACGCGCACATCTTCAAGATCGTTCTGATGCAACGGACCAAGATCAACGCAGTCCAGCAGGGCATAGCCGCCGGCGTGCGAGCCGACGATCCAACCTGTGCTACGATGGACGACATCCGTTCTGGGCTGAGGAAGGTCTCGAAAAAGTCCGAGTTCAAGGCGGCCAAGATGGTTGCCGTAGTCTTGGCCTCGTTCATAGTTCTCTGGTTTCCAAACATGCTCGGCAAGGCGTTCCAGACGGCTGGGAGGAACCACGCCTTCACCCAGTACCTCATTGACGTTGGTATCGGACTGGGAAGCGCGAACAACTCGATGAACTGGGTCATCTATGGGGCCATGAGTCACGATTTCAGGAACGCTTTTAAACGGCTATTCAGGATGAGATAGAGGACTCATCAATTAGTAGGGCCTACTGTTACTGAAGTGGAGGCATTTCCTCGCAGGAATTAAGAACACGGTAGCCTACAGAACTAGATCATCAACTGGATCAGTCAGGAACACATGAGGGTATAGGCCCTACGAGAACTTTTTAAGTTATGAACTGATTATGACAATTTCGAAGGTCGTTGATTTTTAACATCGGACCATTCATGAACTTATCAGGGTAGAATACTTTGAAAATTAAGAATCGATGGTGATCATTTACGAAACCATGGATGATGGTAATCGTAATAGTAAATAAGTGCACACGAAAATAACACCTCCAGAGGTGCTCCCGACCTGACGAGCACAAGACCACGATAAAGGAGAATTGTCTTCAACCGCTGGTGAAATAGAAACAGAGAAAGGAGAAGCCCATGTCGCAGGTTGAATGACAGCTTTGTCAAGGATCGTGGAGCGACTACGGCGAAACTACAACCATGTTGCACTGTGGAGGTACATGACGAGGGAAAGATCAGATCTCCCTGTACTGCAGAGCGAACAGATCACCTTTCAACGATGATTGCTGGCCGCTCACAAATTCATGACAGATGATCGCTTTCACGCTTACGATGATTATAATAATGTTGACTCGTGAATCAATGAGCAATTACACTGGTCAACATAGAAATCGTTACTGACTGGAAAAGGCCCTAATGTGTAGCATCTTGGTGTGCTGAACACGAATATAACCATAAAATTTTTTTATTGGCTCTCGTTTTGAAAATATTTCATATAGTTCATTTTTTTTGTTTCACCATGTAAATTTATGCAGTAGGACTGCGACAATATCCTAAATAAGTCTAGAATGATGTAATATTCCACCTCATTGCATAATCTCATCATGGACACATCATGCACAGTTGATTACGTCATTTTCTGATGCAATGTAAAACTACAGCCAGTCGGCTGCTGACGTAAGATGACGTCAGCAGTGTACTATATAAAGCGAGTCGGAACGGTTGAGCATTTACAATATTACAGACTTTGTGCGAGACAGTTTAAGTTACTGTTTTATAAAACTATTATTACTTTATCCATTTAGATACAATACAGAACAGTAATGCCTCGGAAGTGCGTAAATACTGTAGACAACTTTTGTTACATTTGTGAGGAAGTGACATTTGCCAACCAGAAGAAAAGTATCACTTATCAAGTCAAGAAGGCATATCATGCTTACTTCGAATGCAAGGTTGGTGACCAAGACAAGCCATGGGCCCCGCATATATGCTGTGCTACATGTACAACACAGCTTTCACAGTGGTTGAATGGCAAAAGACCATCAATGCCGTTTGCAGTTCCCATGGTGTGGAGAGAGCAAAGCAACCACGTAGATGACTGTTACTTCTGCTTGGTTCCTCCTCTTTCCGGTGGAATAACGAAGCAAAAGAAGTCGACAATAGTCTACCCAAACATTCCGTCAGCATTGAGACCAGTTCCACATGGTGATGGACTTCCTATTCCAGAACCTCCAGCAGAATATATTTTCCTTGATTCATCTGATGAGGACAAGGGTGAGCCGACATGTTCTTCTCCTGGTCCGTCAGCGTGCAGTGATCCCGATTTTCACTGTGGTGCATCATCAACCCCACACAGAATAACACAGGAAGAACTAAATGACCTTGTTCGTGATTTGGACTTATCCAAAAACAAGGCAGAATTGCTAGGATCAAGACTCCAACAATGGAATCTTCTAGAAGAAGATGTCACAATTACTTCATATAGAAAGCGCCATCGGCAGTTGGAACCTTTCTTTATGAAGGAAGGTAATCTGGTATTCTGTTCCAATATTGACGACCTCATGAATGCCTTACAGATCACTCATGACCCACAAGAATGGAGACTCTTTGTAGACTCTTCAACACTGAGTCTTAAGGCTGTGCTTTTGCACAATGGAAACCGTCTTCCATCTATTCCATTAGCGCATGCTGTCCACATGAAAGAGACATACGATAACCTAAAACAGCTACTGCATTCCGTTGACTATAACAGGTACAAATGGCACCTGTGTGGTGATTTGAAGGTAGTTGCCATTTTAATGGGACTGCAGCAAGGATATACAAAATATATGTGTTTCTTGTGTGAGTGGGATAGCCGAGCAAGAGAGTTGCACTACGTGCGGAAGGAATGGACTCCCAGACAAAACATGGCAGTTGGACAGAAGAATATCCAGCACCCAGCTCTGGTCGAGGCTCACAAAATCCTACTACCACCCCTTCACATCAAACTAGGTTTGGTGAAGAACTTCGTGAAAGCCATGGACCGCACTTCGCCAGCTTTCCGATACCTGCATGAAAAATTCCCTCGACTCAGCGAAGCAAAGATTAAAGAGGGAGTTTTTGTGGGTCCTCAGATTAGAGAACTCTTCAAAGATGACCGCTTCAACAACTTGCTGGAGGGTGATGCGAAACAAGCATGGAATGCTTTTCGTCTAGTGTCTACAGACTTTCTGGGGAATGTTAGGGCAGAAAACTACAAGGAACTAGTAGAAGACATGCTCAAGCAGTACCAGAAATTTCGCTGCAATATGTCTCTGAAGATGCATTTCCTTCATTCCCATCTGGATTTCTTCCCTGACAACTGTGGTATGGTTAGTGACGAACATGGCGAACGTTTTCATCAAGATATCGCAACAATGGAGCAAAGGTACCAGGGAAAATGGTCCACTACAATGTTGGCTGACTACTGCTGGACACTCCGCAGAGATGCTCCCGAACAGCTGTACAAGAGACAGGCAAAAAAATCTAAGAACTAGTCTATGACCTGGTTTTTACAAATATTAACTGTAAGTGTATCACTATTGGCATGCATTGTGCGATAGAAAATTACTTCATTTCAGATTACAAAAAAACTAGAGCCAATTCGGCATTTTCACTGTCATATTCGTGTTCAGCACATACAAATTGATAAGAATCAATGAGCAATTATTTATCACAACATCGTGCCGATATCATGCCGTTATAACGCCGTTATCATGCCGTTATCATGCCATTGTCATGCCGTTATCACGCCGTTATTATGCCGTTATCATGCCATTAACATGCCGTTGTCATGCCATTATCATGCCGTTATAATGCCGTTATCATGCCATTATCATACCGTTATCATGCCGTTATCATGCCATTATCATGCCGTTATAATGCCGTTATCATACCGTTATCATTCAGTTTTCAGTCATCTGAATCATCACGAAACGATCACGCGGCCCCGGTGATCGATTTCTGTCATTTCCGACAAATATTGAACAGTATCTCGAATTCGTGAGCACGGTTTTCGATGCAACAATTACATTTTCCGAGTGAAATAACTGTGTAATATTCAATCAGAGTATCGTGTGCAAGATATCCGAAAGATTCAGACGCATTCCATGCTGTGTTTCAATTTGTTCGACTCTCTTATGTATGTCGGTCCATTTGCATTAGGTTATAGACGCCATAGGCGGCTCCATTAAGTGGGTGCAAAGGGGTAAGATGGACCCTTTAAGCACTGTTTGATCAATAATGACCATAATTATCAGATTCTGAACATGTTTTTTAACATCTTTAATATTCAAGCACTTCAGTATTGTTAATCAGCAGTAAACTGTCTTCTCTGCTTATAATATTTCTGTCCTATAGGCTATATTGAAGTATGACCTCAGGAGTCCATCTTGTCCTGCGAACTGGGGTAAGATGGACATAATGTAGGGGTAAGACGGACAGTCAAGATCTGGTCATCTATAGTACTACAGTTACTTTAAAATTTTAAGGGCCTATGCTAAGAAACTAAGAATGCTAAGAAACTGCATGTGATCATGACAGGCCTATTGCCTTTAATGTCACTGTTCACAATCTCTGCACATAAATGAATCCTGGATGTGCTTGGGCTTTCCGAGTACACCGGCACATGACAACTCGTACCACGTCTGACATTTGATGCAGGCAATCCAATCTTCAACTGATTCGTGTTCGATCTCTCCACATCCTGCACAACACACTGTAGGCCTATTAGCCTTACTTTTCTTTCCTAGATGGATGTTTGCCTTTTTCTTCTTCATTTCTTCTTAGAGTCAATGCTGCGGCCTCTTGGTTTATCCTCTCGGCATGTCAGCTTCTTTTTCTTGTGGTTCTTTTTAGATCCAGAATCAAGACAAACTCTCTTTTGTTCTGTGACTTTGAACTGCAAGTCCAACGTTCTTTTCATAGGCTTATCTTCATAAAAGCACAACTCCTTTTCTAAATCAGTAAGGTGCTTTTGTGACGTCAACACACGAGAACTTGTAGCACGGCTTTTTCGTTTTCCTTTATTGTCACTGAAGACTTTCTTAGGCAGGGGCCTCAATACTTCAAATCTGTTGATTTTGATGGAACGAAGATCCCTTTTTGATGCATTTCCATCACCTTCAGACACTCCAGCTGACTGATCTTGTCCATCAGAATGACGTTGTCCGCTGTCAGTTGCAGTTGATTCAGGTGGTCCATCAAAGTCAGATTTTTCACTAGTGGTCACGATTGATAGAATCTGTGCATCAGACTGAAGCTGTCTAATTTGGTTCACTTCAGCTGACTGACCTGGTTCATCAGATTCAGCTTGCTCACCAGTGAGCATACCAGTAGGCTGAACCTGAGACTGAAACTGTCTGTCGCGGCATCTGCATAAAACACAGGCCTAAGTTAACCAAACATAGTCCACAGTACCGTATCACATTCATGGGGTAAGATGGGCACTTATTCTGCAGTGATAATAAACTGTGAACTGCTACATAGTAGTATGCAATATGAACTCCCAGAAAAATAACTACTTACAGTTAATGTAAATAACACTCTTTGGGTTATCTGTTGTGAAACATAAACCGGGTGATAAACTTTCGTGTAGGGGTAAGATGGACAGACAACACTACCCTGCGGTATCAGATAGCTGTTACAGTATATGCGACCACAAAGCGTATGTTTTAATACGCTAGATAACAAGCTAATATATATGTCTATTAAATAAAATACTACTTATAGGCGAAGGATACTTACTGTCCACACAGTCTCCTTAGCCGTTTATTTAAGTTTTTTATTTTACTTTCGCCGAAAAACACTTTCTTCCGCACAGCTGTTGATCATCGATACGCCACGCCCTTTCCGGTAGACTGGTACCCGACTTTGCATGTTTTAATAACGCGTCGATAAATAATGTCCATCTTGCCCCCGTTACGGGGTAAGATGGACATTAAGAAATGTACGTTTTGATGGGTTTTGCGTTGAGGGTCCATCTTACCTCGGGGTCCATCTTCCCCCTTATGACCCCTATGTCGGTCCATTTGCATTAGGTTATAGACGCCATAGGCGGCTCCATTAAGTGGTACCTCGTCCTTTCGGATCTGCCTTTTGATACCGATGGAGATTTCGTACGCTGTTCTTAAGAACGCCTTTGTCTATTTGTTTGATTGAACGGTTTCAATAAATGAACATTGATTGATTGATTGATTGATTGATTGACTGACTGATTGATTGATTTGTTGACATAGGTGTTTGGTCACGATCTCTGACTGAAGGAACAGTTCCCAGTCCCTGTAATTACATCAGCGGCACCCACTGTGAAGATATAGGCCCCCCGTGAACTCACGGTAGCACACTAATGCACAGCCAATGCCACAAAATGAAGACTTTGCAATGCACATCAAGTCAAGCCGTAGGCTTCATGTAAGGACAGGCGACCCTGAGCAGAATGTCTTTATGGGGTCCTGAAAAGACGCTATATAAATACTGAAATATGTTAAAGAAGCCAGAAATGGGCATACTGTCACGTGTGCGAAATCCGACAGGTTGCCATATTTTAACGAGAATATATATATATATATATATATATATATATATATAGAGAGAGAGAGAAAGAGAAGGACAGAGAGAGAGAGATGGATGGATGGATGAATGGATGGATAGATAGATAGATAGTTAGACAGACAGACAGACAGATAGACAGAGACAGATCGACGGATGGATGTATGGTTGAATCGATAGATAGATAGATAGATAGATAGATAGATAGATAGATAGATAGATAGATAGATAGATAGATAGATAGATAGACAGAGACAGACAGACAGACAGACGGATGGGTGTATAGATGGATGGTTGGATGGATGGATCGATAGATAGCTAGCTAGATAGCTAGCTAGCTAGCTAGCTAGATAGATAGATAGATAGATAGATAGATAGATATAGACAGACACAGAGACAGAGACAGACAGACAAACAGGCAGGCAGGCAGGCAGGCAGATGGCGAAGTTAATTTGGAATTTGCGCGCCTTCTAATATCAGCGGAGAAGCTCAGATGTTCCATTCGACTTGGTTTTTCATAAAAGATCGCTAATCAATAACCCTTCTCTGAAACATAATCATAGCCACAAAAACACACATTCACCTTTGTGACCATATTATTCACGCCTCGGTGCTCAGCTGTTGATCTCTTTGGCAATCTGGAAGTCGCCCTTCTGTTCGTTCGTCTGTCCTTCCATCCTTCCTTCCATTAATCCGTCTGTCGTGTTGTCTATCTGTCCTTCCTTCCATCCTTCCCTCTGTATGCGCATTTAACCTACACCTCCCTCCCTCCCTCGCTCCCTCTCTCGGTCCCTCGGTCCCTCCCTTCCTCCCTCCCTCCCTTTCTCCCTCCCTACCTCCCTCCCTTCCTTCCTTCTTTCCTCCCTCCCTCCCTCCCTCTCTCCCTCGCTCCCTCTCTCGGCCCCTCGGTCCCTCCCTTCCTCCCTCCCTCCCTTCCTTCCTTTCTTCCTTCCTTCCTTCCTTCCTTCCTTCTTTCCTTCCCGTCCTTCCTTTCTTACTTACTTACTTCCTTCGATCTGTCTGGCCTTCCATCTGTTCTTTCGTCCATCTGTCTGTCCTTCCATCTTCCCCTTCTCCGCCCGTCCGTCCGTTCACCGTCCGTCCGCCTTCTCTTCCGTCCTCCCATCCTTTCCTCCTCACCCTCCGTCCATCCGAGTAAGAACAGGTAAGAAAGGTGTTGTCTGCTTCTCCCTCCACCGTGTCTTCCATAATGTCAGCTATTCATGCAACAGGACCGCTTCATTCATGCGTGCAGCCATTATCGGCCTGACAGATTGTCTGTCTCCGTCAATTAGTCCTCATGCGCATATGGTAGCAAAATGCCATGCGATTGGGCATTAACGCGAAATTAAGTCCATACTCATGTGCATCTTTCGTTTGCAGCATGCAATGTATGTAGGTATACAGTAGGACGAAATGCAAGGCACGTCAGATCCTGCTATAGAGTGTCGTTTCATCATCTTCGGTCATGAAAGGCGGCTGTCGCCTTTAAACTCAGATTAACGATAATATTGATGTGAATGGGAAGGGAGTAATTGTTGAAGCCGGGTGATGATTGCACAAAAAGCTTCGCCACCCTTGGGTGTGGATGATAATTTCTTTAAAGAGTACAGAGCATGACCGTCTACCCGAGTTAAGGGAGTTCTAAGCTGCCTTTGACACGAAATAGCGCAGATAATATTATTCATAAATGATACATAACACTTAGTATTTTAACATGTGTGGTTGTCTGGTAAACAAATAGATTGCCAACATAAACACGCTGAGGCATTATTAACGGTAATCATAATCCTAATCAAGAATTCATAAAGCGCCACTTCAGGATAATCTCATCAAAGATAATCCAGAACCATCGGGGAAGAGAATGGTCTTTAAACTATTGCGGAAGAAAGAGGGATAAATGCGACGAAGTTCATGTCGGAGGTCACTAGGCAAACCGTTCCAAGAAGTTGGGCCGACCACAGCAAAGCATCTGCGCTGAGCCATGGCTGTTCGGACCAAAGGGACAAACAAGCCACCCTGGGCCGCTGACCGGACAAGCCACCCTGGGCCGCTGACCGGAGCAGTCTGCGGCCTGGGAGAGAGGAAGTCAGAACACAAAAGCTTCCTTAGATAGAGTTGGGTACATCCAATGAGACAGTTAATCGTAATCGTATCGTAATCGTAATTCCGAGATTTCTACAGCGCCCAACGAAAGCCGCACCGCGGGGACCAGCTTATTCACAGGCGCTCAGTCAAAACAAAATCGATAGGCAAAAGGATTCGGTTCCAGGTCAAGATCCAAAAGTCAGACGGAGAGACAGCGTGGCAGCTACAGGGGGTGGTGATGTTTGGGGTTGGAGAGGAGAGAGTGATAAGAGGAAGAAAGGGTGTCAGAGTACGATCTGTGAAAGAGGAATGTTGTCAATAGTACAAACCTAAGGGGCGTTAGACCTGCTTAATCCATGGTTGTACTTGTTCCTCTGATCGAATTACAGGCATGCTTACCACCTACCATGCGTGGAGAATAATTCTCTATACTACACCACTGTCAGACAACACGTAAGAGACCTTGGTCTCGCAATGAGTCAATTAATTCATTGCTAATCGTGTCCTTCAGATTTGAGATCCTTCACCACCGCCGCCCATTTGAATGGGCGCCACGCCATTTAAGGTCTTTGTGTGCTAACCGCACCTGCCCGAGATTAAAATCACTGGACTATAGCCACAACTTGGACGCGAACCGGTATCGTGAATCCAAAGGCGGTTTGACGTACGCTTTAACAAATGTAGCTAACAATGCCAATAATATTAATGCTACCGATGATAAACGACATACCAACCTTTTTCAGTATTTTTAAATGCTAATTTTTAAAATATTTAACCGCTTGCACTATGAAATGGACTAGTTTTAAGTGGCATGCTGGGTAAAATAATATGCCTCTGACATTTGATAATAAAAAGTATTTGACTGACGTTAAAAAATGATGCAACTTGGATGATGCTACGACGGGGTAAATATAGTGCCGCTCTTCAGTACCGTATAATTGGTTTGTTACATAAGGCTCAAGGCCACTGTCAATGCCGTATAATTACGCAGTGCGTTTCGAATATAGTGAAATGACCACCTACCGACTGACCCTGGTGTTAGAAAGTTAGGGTACACGGGTTTAAGTGACATGCTTAGAACTGTTAAGCAAACAGAAAATGTTTGTGCAATTTTAAATACATGCTTGACGCTTTGATGGTTTGATACGGTTTGTGTTGTTGTATAAACTTGTAACGTTGGTTGCTCAACTTTGCTGTTAGTTTTCATTCTTAACGTTATCTTAAGGTTGATTTTTAAACTGTTATATGGGATTGTTTTAAAGCTCCTTTCACTGTCATTATGACATTTTAAACTGGTTTGTACGAATTGCCGTTTCTAAAATGTGGATGTTTGTCTCGTGATAATAAAGATTACCAAGTACTTACTTACGTAACGTGACGCTATTTTATTCGGTAGAGTCGCATGGTTGTGCTGTATGTGCGATAGATATTCACTGGGCATCGACGAGATTTCAGGGAGAAGTTGTGCGCCATGTTAAATGGTTTTGTTCTTAGTTTACGTTTAACTGGGAGCGATTTGTAGCGGCGGTTTATAGCGAAAAGCCTTCTACCTAGCTAATTAGATATTTTATTGGATTGAACTGTGGCCATTAAGGTGGCCCGAAGCACGGAATGCATGCCGCTTTCAAACATTTGCCAGTCTGGTCTGCGCGAGGGGCACCAAAACGACGAAATTGTTGACCAGAAAAAGCGTAAAAGTTCACTGACTGCCGTATCAGTCCCCCCAAACAAACGCATGAGGGAAGAAATGACGGAAAACTCTTTTGATCCGCAGAGGAAAGCGAGTTTTGGCAATCCAAATAATGGTTTCAGCCGAAATGCGTCGCATATGACGCACACGAAAGCCAGTTCTGTTAAGAAACTCGTCATAAAAAATCTTAAAGGTGCGTTTAACTGGTAAAGGTGTTGATAATCGAACAATACAAGAAACGAAAATTAAGTCTGCTGTTTTAATATTTAATCGCTTAAAAAATAAATGTTTATACGGGGATCGAGGTGCTTGGCAGGGTGTGATTTGGGTAAACAATGTAGATCGCGATACTTAAAAGCAATATGGCGCCACAGGCTGAGAAATTAGAGTGCTGCTATATTCCGGACGCACTCATAGTTAATAAGCGAATCATTCGCAATAAGCATCCATTAGTAACGGACTAACAAAAAGTTTGAAAAATACTTCTGTTGGTGAAATAAATCAGATTAACACAAAGGTATCAATAAATTAAGAAATTGGGTAAGTTTCCGTGATGCAAATAAGAATGTTTGTGAAAAGTGCTCACAAAATGCGTTTCGCCTGGCGAACTCGTGCGGATACATTGGAAACAAATCACAGCTTGTGCCAAATTGCCTTTTAAATTTGTCTTTGACACACACCAACTCAAGATGCTCTCCACGCTATGTGTGTGAACTTCGTCATCGTTCAGATCTGCAAAGTTACCTTGATGCACAACAGCAAAATGTTCCTGTGCACGTCATTCTTAGCAACTCACTTATTAACTTGGAGTGCGTTTGGTATGTGGGAGTGCTCTAATTACTCTTGCAGTCTTTGGCAGCCATATTGTTTTTAACTGAGCAATTGTAAGCAGCTGATTTAGGGCTGCCAACCGTCCCGGATTCGCCTGGACAGACCTGGAATCGGCCTTGTGCGTCCCATGTCCCGGATTGATCCAGATTTCCCCAGAACTTGATGTAAATATCCACTTCACCAAATGTTGTTCTTTTCACACACTAAACTCGAACAGCTGGCAGTAAGTAAGTTTTACAGAGTGACCATAGAATAGTTTGGTTAGTAGACCCAATAAGTGGCGTCTGCAAACTACATGCATCATGCATGCATATATGAACTTTGCTCGTGTAAAAGCCTGGTAGATTACTGGAATTTAAGAAACGTTTTGCTCTTGAAGTTGATTCTAGTTTTATATATAGGCCACTTGTCTCTTGATGATTTGAGTCGAATCATTTGATTAATTTAAATACTGCAGCAGGTCCTAAATTAGGCTGACGCAACATTCGTTACATACAGTCATGTGGAGAGGGTAAATTGGTACTGGCATATCGAGTGACTAACTATGTGGGCGTATTGTCAGAATCAAAAGTTGGCAGCCCTAAGCTAATTATACATATTTACCTCAATTTGTTTTGGATGGGGAACTCAGATTATTTCAGATTTGCACCATGTATCTAAATCCTGCCATACGTACATACAGAAGTCTTTTCCACATGGCTGCCAACCTCAAATTGGAGAATCACTTTTGCGGAGCTCTGTTTTATCACAGTCTCTAATGTCGATATTGTTTATACATGATTGGTTGCAGGCTGGTCAAACCGAAATTCTACCTGCTAAGTTAGACTTCTTGCCACTCGAAGACATTTTGTTCTCTGTTCTGTATAAATTCCCTGTTTCATTACTTTACAATTCGACGATTAAGCTAGGCTTGTGGAGGCTCTGCTTCATTCACAGTGGCATTACTTTAGAACATGTGAAATTGTATGTGCACGTTTGTACAGCACCTTGTCAAGAAAACTCGTCAGAGGGCTTCTGGGAGGAACACAGTGTTAGGGGAGGAACGCAGTTCTCATTTGTTTATTTGCAGTTTGTTTATTTGCAGTTTGTTTATCACTTCAGAGAAACCAAAGCTGCCAGAAAATTATCAGCAGGAGACGTGGGAGAAGCTGAAAGATGCAGTGGAGGCAATACACACGCAGAGATCCATCAACGCAAGTCTTGAAGAACTGTACCAGGTACGCTGTCGTACATAGAGTTTCCGCTCAATGTAACGAGATCAGTGGCTTTCCAATGTACAGTTACGTTATGTAATAAAATCTTTGCATAATTCTACATCTGTCAGTGGTGATCGAAACTCCTGATGATAATCCCAAAGGGGAATCAACCACAGAAGGAAGAGGTGCAGGGAAAGATCTGATAGAGCTCTCAATTCTCCATTTCTGTCGAACTGTTTTTTATGTCTGTTAGTCCGTGTCTTGTGCCACTAGTGTTGTCTCTGTGCTTGTGTGTTTCAGTCTATAACTGCTTCTATCTGTCTGTATCTCTGTTTTCTGATCTCTCTGTTTCTATGAGGAAAGGTACATGAGAGGGGGAGAGAGAGAGAGAGAGAGAGAGAGAGAGAGAGAGAGAGAGAGAGAGAGAGAGAGAGAGAGAGAGAGAGAGAGCGAGAGCGAGAGCGAGAGCGAGAGCGAGACAGGCACAGCAGGCAGACGCAGAGGAGGCGCAGGAGGCAGAGGCAGGCGGACACGCAGACAGAGGTAGAGGTGTAGGTAGGTAGACAGATCAGTGATGGATAGCTTGCAAGCCTGCAGTTAAATGTAGCATTGCTTATATGTGCTTAAGAAAATGCACATGTCCCTTAAATTTGTCTTTCTGTGATTTTTGTGGGTAGGCCGTTGAGAATCTGTGCTCCCACAAGATGTCAGCACAGCTGTACGCCCAGCTGAAGGTGGTCTGTGAGGAGCATATTAGGTCGAAGGCAAACCAATTCGTGGAATATCCTTTAGAACATCACTGGCTGATGGATGGGCATATTTGTGTCACATTTGTTGATAATAAGTATGTGTGTGTGTACGTATGTGGGTATGCATGCATGTATGAACATATATGTGTGTATGTATGTATGTATGAATGAAGGGTGGTTCGGACGTTGCTTATCCTTAACCGAGTGTTTACAGAGTTCATGGACAGGGAGCAGTTTCTGAAGTTGATGGATCAGTGTTGGCAGGTGCATTGTGGACAGATGGTTAGTTACCTCACTTCTTGATTTTAGATACCTGTTAAATACCTGTTCATTGATGCATGCTTGATTGTGAATTGTGAGCTTTCCATGATTTGTGAAAGACATGTATTTTTCTGTATGGTCACCATATCTCGTGGAATTCTGAAAATAGTCTGATTGTGAAGTGATCAGTTAAGAACAAAATAAATGAGGACTTGCTTTGGCCTCTCCAGGTTGTATTAGTTGTACTCTGAGTATCCTGTGACTGAATATCTCGGGATTATGGAGAAGCATATTTAAGCCACTCAAATAAATCAGCTCACACCTAGGATGGACATTGAGTGCATGTATGTAAGTAATCAAGACATGTCGTATTGGGCCTTTTAATTATCTCTCAAAAGCACTGGTTCAAGTTTTAGTCACTTGCTGCTTGGATTGCTTAATGTTATGTATCTGCATATGTTTGTGTGTATGTATGTATATATCTGGACATTTATATAGCACCTTTTAGAACTTCTTGAAGATGTTCTTTGTTAGCCTAAATGGTGTTTTGGTTTGATAGGAATGATAAGGTCTTATTGAACTAGTATCAGTTTGGGTTACCTTTTTGATACATTTATGTTTTTATTTTATTAGTAATCTGTTCAGTGGTTTCCAGATTAAACTGAGTGAATGAAGTGTGAATGCTGAAAGGTGGCTGATGTCTGCTTATAATGTGAACTGTGTATTGTAATGTAACATCTTGTGCTTAGGATTTTATGTTACATATTTATATTACTGGAGTTGTTCTTTTGTAGACGATGATCAGAAGTATATTTCTTTTCCTGGATAGAACATTTGTTTTACAGACATCTTCTGTCACTTCACTGTGGTCAGTTCAGTAAACTGTTTAATCATTTAACATTTCTTTCAGGAAATTTCTTTAGATTCTGAGGAAGTGCTCTAAGCGTAGTTTATTCTGTAAGATGTGCAATATTACAATTACAATTACAATGTAAATTGACAAATACAACACAAGGTAATTTGTTTCATTCTTCTTCATTTTTGTTGATTCCCGAAATTGACAAAGATGCAGTTTTAACTTGAAGTAGTAACAGGTTATTGGGGAACAAACGGCTGTCCCAGAAGAGACCATAGTCCCGCTTATTAGGGCCACCAATTAACAAGCAATACCATTGGTGATGAAAAACTTTAGTTTATGTTTTAAATAGTAAGATCTTAAATGATTAAAAGAAAATTGGTCATATGCTTGACCCATTAAACAAATCAAACTTAGACTAAATATATACAACTTAGCCCAAATTACAGTCATATGTAATTATTTAGGAAATTATGCAGTTGTTTATAATTGAAAATTATGCAGGTTTCGAATTGGGAAAGGTAATGTTTTTTATGTTGATGGTCCAATGCATTTAATATTAAAATGACTTTTTTATAATTTATAATATATCGTAAAGGGAGTTGTTGCATCTTTGAAATAGGGACATGGGTTTGGATCTGTTTCGTATCAACATCGTCAACAACCCGGTTGTGCAGACGAGAACGATTGGCGGCCTTCTCCATCTGATCGAGAGAGAAAGAAATGGCGAGGCAGTCGACAGACAGCTGCTGAAGAGTTTGCTTCGGATGTTGTGTGATCTGCAGGTTACTTTGTTTGTTGCTGATGCGCTTTCTGTATTTACTTGAAAGATCCTTCTGTGTGGGTATGTATGTACTTATGTATGTATGTATGTATATTGTATGTATGGTGTATTTATGTGTGTAACAATGATTTTATGTATGATGTATCCATGTGTGTGTGCAAGTATGTATGTATGAGAGTACATGCGTATTTATGTTTGTATGTTTGCAGACACTTGTAGCAACAATTTTATGTATGCGTCCATGTATGTATGCGTGCATGTATGTTTGTATGATGTATTTATTTATGTATGTATATAGAAACTTGATATAGCATGTTTTCAGTACCTCACAAAGGCGTTGAATGCATGAATATCTTACTAATTGAAACAATTACAATATAGACTGCATAGCTTTATAATTGCTATTCATAATTGTCATTTTTTATCAGTGTGTTTTTGGAGTTGCTACACCACTGAGTCTATCACTGGCTTTGGAGTAAAATTAAATTTCGGTTTTTTGTGACAATATATATTGGATGTATAAACACTTTTCATGTATCCTCTTTCACCTGCGAGTGTTCTTTTGCGTGACCTGGTAATCTCTGATGATCTCTTTTTTACAGATTTACAAGGAAGCCTTCGAGATACAGTTTCTGGAGGCAACTGATCAGCTGTATGCTGCCGAGGGACAGAGGCTGATGCTAGAACGTGAGGCAAGTAGTTAACAGCTGGTCTGATTGTGAAGCTTTTAAATAATAGCATGTGGATCTAGGATGCTGGGTCAGTAGCAGTTATGGTCACCTAAGGCGTTGATACCTTAAGTGACCATAATTGCTGCTGACATTAAAGTCTTAAGTAGTATGGCTTGTATACTTTAAAACAACGATACAGAGTTTATAAATTATCCAGGCCTCATTACAACTGATAAAATGTGCAATGGGCTTTATAAGACACTTGTATTGAACTTGTATTCCTATTGGAATTCAACCCGGCTTCTCCAACGGATTATGATTTTAGATTGTGATTTTGACTTGAAGTGACCATCAACTGATGCCTTGGGCATTATGAAAACAATGCTATAGAAGTCATTAGATTAGATTAGAAGATGGTCTCCAAGGTTACATGCTGTTTGACAGTGGGATTACATCTGTTGCACGTATGTGGCCTTGGGTCACAAAGGTGAAAAGCTGAGGCTTTAGCCAACTGGCCCTATTGCCACCTACCCCGCTGACTACAGGGTGTGGTTGAAATATATATACTTACATGTGGTGATTTTTTCTAGGTTCCTGAGTACATAGTACACGTTGATAAGAGACTGAATGAGGAATCGGAAAGACTTCTTCATTATCTGGATCAGTCCACCAGGTAATCACATCTGCTTGTTGTTAGTTGTGGTCACCTGTGGAAGCGTGATCTGGAGTGGAAGTTTTAAATGTGTTGCAAGACTAATTTGGATGTGCACCGACATAAGGCAGCTTGAATTGGGAATTATTGAATTACCTGAATTTGGAATTATCGAATTACCTGAATTGGGAATTATTGAATTACCTGAATTGGGAATTATCGAATTACATGAATTGGGAATTACCTGAATTGGGAATTAATTACCTGAATTGGGAATTATCGAATTACATGAATTGGGAATTATCAAATTACCTGAATTGGGAATTATCGACTTACCTGAATTGGGAATTATCAAATTACCTGAATTGGGAATTATCGAATTACCTGAATTGGGAATTATCGAATTACCTGAATTGGGAATTATCGAATTACCTGAATTGGGAATTATCGAATTACCTGTATTGGGAATTATCGAATTACCTGATTTTCTTCATTCTGTACTTGTCAGTTGTTACAGGTGTTTGCCTGACTGTCCTCATATGTAGTTTTCATTGCATTTGTATTTTGAGGTTGTTATAAAAAGCTGGACTTTGTTGTTGTAGAAAGCCGCTGATTGCTTGCATTGAGAAGCAGCTGATCGAACAGCATTTGCATGCCCTGCTACAAAAGGGTGGGTCACATCGCAGGTTCATCTATGTTCTACAAACTTTGTTGCTATCCTGCATGAAAAGTGACACCAAAAGCCCATTCAACTTATTCTGGATTTTTTACTGTGTGCTGCTGAAATATGACACAGAAAACCCACTGACCAATTCTAGTCTAGATTTTCTCTCTATACTGCACAAAAAGTGACACTGAAATCCTTTTGATTGAGCATGTTCTATATTTTATGCTTCTTTCTGATGAATATTTTCTTTGAGTGGAGCTTTGTAATTGTCTGATTACATTACGCTTTGCTTTGCCAGGTCTTGATCTGCTGTTGGAACAGAATCGTGTTGATGACTTGGCTCTTCTCTACCAGCTGTTGTCTCGTGTGCGTGACGGTCTCAAAGAACTGTGTTTAGCTTTTGCAGCATACATTAAGGTAAGCCATTCAGCAGAATTAATTGTATATTTATAATTATGTAATTAATATGGTTGTATAATTAATGTTTATGTGATAGTAACATACTTGGACATACACCTTACCAATGCAGGAAATTGCCTTATGTCACTTCTTAGTTCATAATACCTGAATCTTGGATCTCAGCTGTTGGGCAACCTGTTGCACAATGATGGAGAAGACACGACATATTTTACCTGCGGATTACTAATGTTGGACATGGAGGAATTTTGTAGTAGGCTTGTATTTTGAATGGTTTCCATGTTGCTATGGTCCTTACCACTAGCACTTAGGGAGCTTTAGGTTTGCTGCATTGGTTTTGAATCAGAGTACAGATGGTTTTGTTGGTTAGGGAATGGTTGGTTGCAAAATGTCATATGAATGCGTCATGTGTGTTTTTTGTAATGAAGTTGTAATGCTGTTAGTAACATATCGAGAACTGACTTCTGATTGGCAGAAAACTGGTCGGTTATTCGTCATTAACAACGATAACGATCCAGAGAAAGACAAAGACATGGTCCAGCAATTACTTGGTCTGTGCTTCTCATCTCTATTCTTAGTTAAATTGTGCATGAAAGTTTGAATTTGTACACTGGGAACTTTTACTTATGTGTTCACATTTGGACAACATGTGCGATTTTTGCATGTGTTGGAAGAATGTATAGAGTGCTTGGGGCTTGCACCGCGGAGAGTATAGGTCTGAGCCTCCCCTCTGATGGTTGCTCAGTTGTTCAGCTCCATCTGGTGATGCTTAGTCACTAGACAGTGATGCTTAATAAATGCAGATATACTAAAAACCTAATATTTATCTAAACATTAATTGATTTGTTGGTGAACTTTCTGTTCTAGATGAATTTTAACACAACTTAGGCTAGTGTAAGCAATGCTATTTTGAAGTACATGTACTTTGCCGGGCATTAATTGTCAGGTGCGTTGATACATGCACATACACATATCTGTATAAAGGTTCGGATGCAAACGTTATTGTATCAGATTTATTAAAGCAAAAGTAGGTTTTAATTAATTTTTCCTATTTCTGTTTGTTTTTTCACTGTATCTTTTTCCCTTGTTCTGTCTGTCAGTTTCTCTGGCGCTGTTTATTATAACTTTGCTAGATGTTGTCTTCTGCTGTTCAGATTTCAAAGACAAGATCGACAACATCATTGCCTGCTGTTTCAACAAAAACGAAAAGTTTATTAACGTCATGAAGGAGTCGTTTGAGAATTTCATAAACCAGAGACAGAACAAACCAGCAGAAGTCATCGGTCAGTAACGATTCTGTGAGATAATAAATAAGTGCTTTAAATAAAGAAATAAATCTTTTAACCGCTTGATTGATTGAGCAAGATACATGCCTGAGATTCCGAATACAGGGTTCAACTCTGCGAATAGGGCTTGTGGGCTAATCTTGTCTGCAAGAGTGTGCCATTCAAGAAGTTCTGTTGGTATGCTGGCTTCATTTGACTACAAAAACATTAGTTTTCTTGATCTCTGACATCATTTGAGTTTTTTAAAGCTGTTGTAAAAGTGTGCATACATTGAAAGAATTTTCTTAATTTCATAAACTGCGTGGTCAGTACTGCTATGGCTAGATAAATTGATATGAAATAAGTATATTACTCAAAATAAAATTTTTGATTCTAAAGAATTATATGTTGAAATATGTCGATTTAGAATATTTGCGTTACATTTCTGTTTTTATGTTACAGCCAAGTACGTCGATTCAAAGTTACGTGCTGGAAACAAGGCAAGTCTACTTTACGAATTACTGTTTCTTTAAGGCTTGGGCATCATGTGTAAATGTTACATTTACTTGTACCTTGGCAGTTGGTTGTAACTGGTCCATGTTTTAAGAATAATCTCCGTTTCCACAGCTTTGTTCCATTTTAAACAGCCCTAAACACTCTTAGACATTTTACGTTGAACTTTTTCCGTCTGTTGGGCAGTCTTGTGCACAGCACATTTGAAAGGTGTTTAGAAGTTGTTACTATAAATCTCTAGCTACATTGCATTAACTTATTAAAATTATTATTGCTTTAAGTTATTTATTATTATTATTATTTTTAATATTAATAACGTATTTGTATTATGTGTTGAGCAATCTTATCAGCGGCTGTGACGAATGCAAGTCTGTCTTGCTGCTTATTAGAAGTTAGTTGGCCTTGCTTCTTTCTGTTTGATTGACAGCTGTTGTTTTGCTACAGGAGTCTACAGAAGAGGAACTGGAAAGACTTCTGGATAAGATCATGGTACTTTTTCGCTTTATCCACGGTCAGTTTTGTTTGCTTTTCCTTAAACATATTTGAGTGAATGGTATTTTAATATTGAACTGTATTTTGTATTTGAGCCTCAGTTAGGTTAAAACTAACTTCATTGGTGGCCTGTTATCTCTTTATAGTGTTCATCATTACAACTTGAGCTCTGTTGTAATGTAATAATGTGTGACAAGATTATGTGTAATGTTGTGTGATGTAATGGATTCCAGATTTAACTTATTTTCAGCTTATTCTAATTTCTACCAATTTTGACAGTCTGTGAAAAGGTGCTATATAAATTTATTATTAGACTACATTGCAGCAAATCATATTACTTGAGCGGTTTTAGTGAATAGGTGTAAGCACGTGATTCATCTGATCTGATGTTTTCTTGACGTTGTATCACTGTTGCAATAACACGCAGGGCATAATGGTCACTTTAATGAGAAATCATGGTCAGTAATCATAAATTGTAAGGTCTTATGGGTCAAAGAAGCCATCAAGACGAAGACTTGAAAGCCACCTGCCTGAGACTTTCCAGATATTGCTTATGTGATTGACAGCTTTTCAATAGATGAGCAATTGATGGTCTGTGCTTGTTGAATCTACACATTGAGTTTGCAGCGCTTGTGGATAAGCTGTTGCACTGCACTTAGCTTTTAAATATTGGTGTACGATTATGATAATAAATGTATTTAAACTGCAGGAAAAGATGTATTCGAAGCGTTCTACAAGAAGGACCTGGCGAAGAGACTTCTTGTTGGAAAGAGCGCGTCTGTTGATGCTGAGAAATCTATGCTTTCGAAACTTAAACAGGGTAACCTTGTTTTTTTATATTTAAATAGTTTCTCTTTGTTTTATCTTGTCGTTTTATAGCATGTTGTTTAAAATTCCTATCTTGATCAATGCCTTTTACTGTAAAATCTTTATTATGGCTGAACTGCGTGTAATGCTGCTGTGTCAAAAGGTTTTGCCTCAAGACTGGTTTTCAGTGACTATAGTGTCCTGTAAATTCCAGGCAATTTATTGATGGCTTTTGTTAAATGCTTGTAGATTTCATTGCCTGTTTTGATCTGGCTGTGTTTCTTTTTAGAATGTGGAGGAGGTTTTACTAGTAAGCTTGAAGGAATGTTCAAGGATATGGAATTGTCAAAAGATATCATGCTTGCTTTCAAACAGGTGAGAATGCTTCTTAATTAAGTTCCTGTGTTGATTATGTTAATTATGTTAATTAAGTTCCTGTGTTCCTGATTATGTTCCATTATTGATTGACTGCTATGATACTTTGTTGTTGTCTTTTCTGCAACGTTCCTTAAATTTACTTGCAGCGAGGGTTACGTCTTGCTGTGCTAGTTTTGGATTTTGAATTTATTGTGTGAGGCTTGTTACGTTATTATTACATTTGATTGTTCTTTAGCACATGGCCAATATAAAGTCTCCGGACAACATAGAGCTAATGGTGAATGTCCTGACGATGGGTTATTGGCCGACCTACACCCCAATGGAGGTCAATCTACCAGAAGAGGTTATATGCCATTTTAATCTTTATACTCGCATATACCGATATAACTAGTAATTTTCTAAGTTATGAATATTCATAAGTTTTTGGATTTAAGTAACTGTATTATTTTTATTGATTTACGTTTGTGTTTTGTTACATTTCTAAACCCAGTTTATGTCTCCCGAAATGTTAAATTTGGCTGTAAAGTATTTTAATACAAGATACCATTTTAAAAATTTGTATTAATATTTTCTGTGGAAATATATTTTATGGTGGCTTTCTACACTGGACAATATTCAAAGTGAATTTGCAAATTTTGATGTTTGCTTGTTGACAGATGATAATTTACCAGGAAATCTTCAGTAAGTTCTACCATGCCAAGCACAGCGGTAGAAAACTACAGTGGCAGCCAAATCTTGGTCATTGCGTTCTAAAAGCTGAATTTGATGCAGTGAGTATTGCGGCCACAAAGTTCTTAAGTGCCTCAGATTTTTAAGAGCAGAATTTGATAATAAAAACATTTACCAATCGGCCACCGTGTGACACAGTAGCTGATTGGTGTGGCTGCTTGCTTTGCAATGTGGATTGTGTTGGTTCGAGCATCCTTTGAGATGGTTACCATGTAAGGTACCTCGAGCAAGTCATGCATGTGCAGTTATTTGCTCAGCAGCATTTTTTGATGCTTTGCATTAGATGGTGGCTCAGTATATACGGAAATAATAATAGTAATATATTTTTAAAAACTAATTGCAGTACTAAGTGATTTTACTTACTGAGTGGATCTTGTGTCTGTTAATGACAGTTGTAACAGTGAACATCTCAACATTGTACAGGCAATAACATTTGTGGCATTTTTGCTGTCAGCAAATATTTTTGTGTAATTTAATTTTTATTTGCTGCCTGTCAATGTTTATTTAATTAAACTTTATTTTGAAATGATTAGTAAGCGTATTTTGATAATGGTTGTTACAGGTTTTATGTATGATTTGTTTCAATTTTTGCTCATATAATATGAGATAGTCAAAGGTTCAGAGCGACGCTATATAGAAATTCCTTTTTAAAATTACAGTGATGGGGATTGTTATGGTTTCAGGGGAGGAAGGAGCTTCAGGTGTCCTTGTTCCAAGCTCTTTGTCTTCTGATGTTTAACGAGGGCAACGAATTCTCACTGGAAGAAATTCGAGATGCCACCAAAGTTGGTAAGGACCTTGTTTAACCAACAAAGACCTTGTTTGTCATTTTAGAACAACTTGGTTATTATTTTCTATGATACTAGTTGTCATCCTGTGGTTTATGCATAGCCATCTCACAAAACTATATAATAATAGCTTTAGAACCGGTGCGCATTACCCATGCGCACAGGTTCTAAAGCTATTATTATATAGATAGTTTTGTAAGATGGCTATGCATAAACCACAGGATGACTAAAGTAGGCCGGCTGTATTTATGTGATGCTGTTAATGTTCGGAAAAAGACAGAGCACGCATGTTATCACTTTTTTTCAGATGGGATGTAATGCGGCATTAGAATCTTTTAGTATTGGCAAGACTGTCGCATTATAATAATAATGTGTTTTCAATAACAGCAATGATAATACGTTCTCCAACACAAAATTCATGCATTTGAATTGAACTGAATTTAGCCTTGGTGATGGGAAAATCCACCCTTTAATCTCCACCCCTACCATAGCCATTCCATAGTTGGATGGAATTGTCCACCACAAGACCACCTCTTATTTTGCTTTGTAGTGTCATACTTTTATTTTGCAGTGTACATTACGAATATATGGTTTTGATAATTTTACAGAAATCAGTGAAGTGATGAGAACTCTGCAATCGTTGGCTTGTGGAAAGGCTCGTGTTTTGCACAAAAATCCGAAGGTCTGTGTATATCATTTCTTGGATAAGAAAAATAAGTTGACCCACTCTTACCTGAAGTAAGTAAGTAAGTAATGCATTTGTTAAAACGCCATGTGTCCATTGTCTGTGCGAGGAATTGTGGGCGTGGCAAGGGAGAAGACTGGTCACCAGCCCTCACATGCAGAGGCTAAGAAAATAAAGTCGCTAACACTTGTTTCTCATGGTTGCGCTTAGAGATTGGATTCTTATTTCTTTTATAGCTTATGGTTAAGATGGCTTAGTTAAAGAGTGGTTACCCAATTGTTAATTTACTGTGACGTTTTGCTTTGGTGTCATTACATTAATTTACCGTGACATTTTGCTTTGGTGTTACATTAATTTACCGCAACATTTTGCTTTGGTGTTGTTACGTTAATTTACTGTGACATTTTGCTTTGGTGTCATTACGTTAATTTACCATGACATTTTGCTTTGGTGTCGTTACATTAATTTACCAACCATGACATTTTGCTTTGGTGTCGTTACGTTAATTTACTATGACATTTTGCTTTGGTGTCGTTATGTCAAGGGGAAAGATGTTGACAATGGTGATCGGTTCATCTTCAACAATGAATTCAGGCATAAGCTCTTCCGCATCAAAATCAACCAGATACAGATGAAGGAAACGGTCAGACCTTTCACCGTTCTTTTAGTTAACTTCTTTTGATTGCTTTTGCTGATACACTAGAACCTTCTTACAACATACATCGTAGTTGTGTAACATGGGTGTTTTGTTACAGTTTCAGTTTACATTTTGTTACATTTTAAAGTAATGGTAGTGCATGGATTTTTATTTGGTTTTACCAAGTTTGTCAACCCAGAGGGTGGAGTTCAAATCCCCCATCTGGGGAGAAAGATGTTTTGAGATTTTTGTCCTCTAGCATACTTGGCTATAAAATGAGTACATTGTTGGTGGGAGGATCAGGCAATGAGGTAGAGGACTAGCCACCCACCCTCAGATGCCGAGACTAAGAAATTTGAAGTCGCTTGTGGCTGCCTGTGAGACTGCTGTTCTTGTGTTCATCACTGAAGACTGGCCATGCTATGTATGAGCTGACTTGCTTTGTTTCGATTGGTCTGTGATTTTAGCAAGAGGAGAACCTGAATACGACGGAGAGAGTTTTCCAGGATCGTCAGTACCAGGTGGATGCTGCGATCGTGAGAATCATGAAGATGCGCAAAACCCTGACGCACAACCAGTTGATCGCAGAGCTCTTCGATCAGCTCAAGTTCCCTGTCAAGGTGGTCAGCACAGTTTGTCTTTATGCTTTGAGCGGTTTTACATAGGGTATGGTAATCGTGGGGTTAATTGCAGGAATGGTAGTCGTGGGGTTAATTGCAGGAATGGTAATTGTGGGGTTAATTGCAGGTATGGTAATCATGGGGTTAATTGCAGGAATGGTAATTGTGGGGTTAATTGCAGGTATGGTAATTGTGGGGTTAATTGCAGGTATGGTAATTGTGAGGTTAATTGGACCTTCAGTCACGAAGATGTGCTGAAAGCTAATTTAACAGTGGACTGTGATGATGTTGATTGAAGACTTATGCAGACTAATGTTTATGTATGTATTATACTAGTATATGTATGGTTCTAGGCCATAGCACTTTCCGCTCGACTGCCCTTGGACTACCAACTGTCCCTTGTATGCACACTGCTACAGCTCAGTCCAGAAGCTTTGCCTATGTTGGACCTAATAGCTGGAATCACCTTTCCCGAGAGCTGCGGCTCGAGCTCCTCAGTTTGTCCCTTCCGCAGTTTCACAAGTGCCTGAAGTCTGTGTCATTTGACAGTGGTCTCACTGGTTTGGGTCGGGAGCGTCCCTGATGAGTTTATTCTTGAGGTGGCGCTTTATAAATGTCAAATTACAATTACAGTAGCAAGACATTGATATAGCGCCTTTTAAGTGCCCACACAAATAAATGACCAGTTATCGTGTCTGACCAAGTTTTTCTTATGCTGCTGCTTTCTTTTGCATTCGTTTTTCTCAGAGTTTTTATGCTTTTAAAGTTAGAATTTTCATTTTGTTAAGATGTTCTGCAGTTTAAGTCTACAGGTTAACGATCTTTCCCTTTATTTCCTGTGTTGCTTACAGTCCACTGATCTAAAGAAACGGATTGAGAGCCTCATCGATCGCGACTACATGGCCCGCGACAAAGAGACTCCCAATCAGTATCATTACATCGCCTGAACGTGCGCTCGCATGCGCCTGCGTGTATGCCCCGAAACGTCTACGGACTGTCGTTTTCTTCTTTGCCTAGGCTGTTTGTAATTCTGTGTCTTATATTTTTGGCAAAAATAAGATTGCCGTTGGACGAACTCGTTTGCAGGCTATGGTGAAGACGTCGGTTTTCGTCGACGGACTGTGAGTAGGACTTGTGCTAAGCAAGCGGCACATGTGTGTATGGGTGCGTGCGTGCGTGCGCAGTGCATGTTTTGTACATAAAAATCCTTGTGGGTGCGTTTGCCCAGTGATGTAAGTAAGTAAATAGGTTACATAATTGTTGCATATGTTGACTCGGAGGGTTTCGGTCAGAAAGTAGAATTCAAATTGTATCTGTTTAACTGATTCAGGTGGGGCAGTTTCTGAAGTTTTGAGGTGAACCTTGGTTGATGGAGCCGATGACATTAGGCCCCATATCTCTGGGTTCTCTGGATAAACTGCAAACCTGCTGAATGAAATTGCGCCAAGATCTGAAGGGGTAAAACTGCTCTTGGGGGTTGAAATTGCGCCTAAACCTGAAATGGGTAAAATTGGCTCTAGACCTGAAGACCTAAGTCGAGCGTGTTGTACATGACTTGGCTGTGCTAGCGATATGTGTATAAAAGAGAATTTCAGAATGTATTTGCTTATGAATCCGAAATTTAGTTTATGAAATGATGTTAATTCTCTAAGATGTCCTAAGCAGACCTGCGACTTAATCTTTGTCGCTATCCTCTTTGCACAGCTGAAATGCAGAAGCCAAACGGTATCACTCAGAACTGAAAACACTGCTCTTCCACAGATTCCATCCTGATTCCCCTTCTGGTTCAATTCCAAACACCCCCACCGTAGCCGTCCGACTGCCTGCCTGACTCTTGGATCTTGACATGGAACCGAACCCTTCCTGCCTATCGATTTTGTTTTGACTGAGTAATAAACTGGTTCCCACGTCTTGGCTTTCGTTGGGCGCCGTAGAAATCTCGAGCTTACGATTACGATTTCCGTTGAGCGGGTGTGGAAACCACTTTGGTTTCCAGTTGATGAACCTAATGGACCGCGGGTCAAATGAGTAGAGGAAGCTGTGCTTAAGTGCGTGTGCACTGATGTGTTCACAATGTTGCACTCTGTTGTACAATGTTTGGAAACGTCAGGCACTAAATTAGCCAGAATGCGTGCAGGCATCTGTTGGCTAGGGGGTCGTCCATAAATGACGTCTGGAAATGACCTACTTTGGACGTCTCTCTCTCTCTCTCTCTCTCTCTCTCTCTCTCCGTGTGCGCATTTGACAATGCTCTGCTCGGTCTCCCCTGCAGACGTCTAATTAAATAAGTAAATAATGTATTTGTTAACACGCCATTTGTTAGCCGAGCGAGGAATCGTAGGCGCGGACAAACAAACAGTTAAATATATGGATGGAGCAGATAAACAAAGGAAGAGGTACAGCCACAAAAGAAGACAAACAGAATGATACTCGACCACAAAGACAGACAGACATAATGCCACACACATTCCACCATAAAAATTGCTCTCTGAGGGCGACGGAGTACTAAGGCCTAGATTAGGCTGCCATGGCTAACTGTGTAACGGGTGGGGGTACTTGAAACTGTCGTGTCCGGCAAAGGTACCCTGAGGGGTCTTTCATAAAGGACGTCTGCAGAAATTACCTACTTTGTAACCCTCCCATCCCTTGTCAGGGTTTGGCTTTACACTAACTGCTCCCCGTATTGCGGAAGTCTGCGCTCCAGCTGAGTACTAATGCCTAGATGAAGCTATCCTGTTGATCTTGCCCGACCAACAGTGCTACGGGGCGGGGCATTTAAGACTGCAGCATCCAGGGAATGATTGGTTTCCAGAACAATACAGGCTGCTACACCAAATTAACTATGTACCAAGTTTAGATGAGGACATCCGCAGGGCGCAAACCTTCCACCTGTCCTCGTTTGTGTCACCCTCCCTCCCCTCTGCGGACGTACTTGAAGGACGACCTCTGGTTATAAAGCACAACCACAATGGCACATGCATCAGCGAACATAGGCCGACATGCAGTTTTGTCTAAATGTTTGTCGTAACTCAGCTGCGTCTTAATATAACTATGTGTTGTCTGTGAACGTGATCACTGAGTGAGCAGTAATCTGACCTGGTTTGATGTAGTGCCGATAATAAGCTGGTCGCACTGATGCAGCTATTGTATGGCGCCGAGCAATACCAGAGATTTCTATTAACATCGCATTTACATGTAAATGTACGCAGCTTTCTATAGCGACCGTATGGCCTCGACCCTGCTCGTTTTTCAATGAATTTATCGGGCGAGATCCTTCTGAATGGGCGCCACGCCAGCTAAGATCCCCGTGTACGGACCGTGCTAGCCCGAGTTTCAAGCCTCGACCGGGTCTCTAACCGGCTTTCTCGCGCACAGAGGCGCCTTGACGTGCGCTGTGACCACTGAGCTAATCAGGCCAGTATTGACAGCATTGACCCCACATCCTGCACCTTGATTAACGAGCTTTTAGGGCATTCCGTGCTCTCCATCATCACATGCACAGTACAAAAGGGACCCCCGCGAAGAGTGCCTCTCCCCGAGTGGTTAATCTGGCCCTGCGTACAGAAGCGTCTCGTGGGAAATCGCTTGATGGAGGGGCCCTTTTGGAGCGCCGTGGCGTAGACGTTTGACTAATTGACGACGCTCGGCTGCGGTAATTTGCTTCCTGTGATTTCATCCCCAGCAGTGGGAAGTCACATCCATCGAACGAGGTTCAAGCGACTGTTGCCATGGCTACGCGATCAGTAACTAATCCAGTGACTATGCACAATCTCGAGATTTCTTCGGCGTCCAAAGAAATCTATTGCTCGCGGCAATCAGCTTATTCACAGGCGCGTGGTTAGTCGTTTGCCCGTCTTTCACGTGAAAGCGCAGTTGTTTCTGTTACCTCAGAAGTTCAGCTAAATCGTAATCGTAAACTCGAGATTTCTACAGCGCCAAACGAAAGTTGAGTCGTGGGAACTAGCTTATTCGCAGGCGCTCAGTCAAAACAAAATCGATAGGCAAGAAAGGTTCGGATCCAGATCGAGGCAAGCAGGTAGTCAGACGGTTACGGTAGGTGGTGTTTGGTCGAGATCCAAGATTCAAGCAGGCAGGCAGTAAGGCGGATACGGTTTTTTTGAATTGGATCTGCGGGATAGATAGGGGGAAGAAGAGGAATCAGGAGAGGATCTGAAAATGAGGAGTGTTTAAATAACAACAGTCCATGGAACTTGAACGCTTTTAATTTAGATTAGCGCCTGAAAATTCTACTAGGAAATTAGAAATCACTTGAAAAAACTCGATCTGAAATAATTTGATTATCTAGTACTCGCTAGATGAAACACGCGGCATATCCGCTGTGTTTCATTTGTGTTTTCCGTGTGTTTGTGATGTAATCAGGGAGTTCTCTTTCCCTTATCTCATTTTCTGGTTCAGTTCCAAACACTACCCACCATAGCCGTCTGACTGTCTGCCTGCCAGACTCTTGGATCTTGGCCTGGAACCGAGCCCTACCTGCCTATCGATTTTGTTTTGACTGAACGCCTGTAAATGAGCTGGTTCCCGCGCCTGAGCTTTCGTTGGACCCTGTAGAAATCTCGAGCTTACGATTATCTTGTGTAAATTGCAGAGTTCACTGCTGTCCTCTTGCGTGTAGAAGAATTGAAGCTGTCAGGGCCCTTTAGAAGGATTGAAGCTGTCAGGGCCCTTTAGAAGAATTGAAGCTGTCAGGGCCCTTTAGAAGAATTGAAGCTGTCAGGGCCCTTTAGAAGAATTGAAGCTGTCAGGGCCCTTTAGAAGAATTGAAGCTGTTAGGGCCCTTTAGAAGAATTGAAGCTGTCAGGGCCCTTTAGAAGAATTGAAGCTGTCAGGGCCCTTCAGAGATTCAGAAAGGCCCGGGCCACTGCAAATACGAGGCCCCAATCTCGAAGCATGCACATCATGAGCCTAATAAAATCGCAGCTGTGAATTATAATACAAAACAGGAGAAATAAATAGGCCCTATTAATAATTAATAATAAAATAAATTATAAGAATTAAAAAAATTGTTCCTAGTTACCGAATCATAAATAGAAATTCTTTGGTTCGAATAAGAACACTTCTTTCTTATTTTAAAGTGGACGAAAAACAGTATGTAAACATGAGGCCTTGTATCGCGTGAGGCCGGGGCCAAAAGCCCTGCTGGCCCTTTCATGATAGGTCCTGGTGTACAATACATGCCTGAGAAACCCAATATACAGCAGCTTTTCTCATGGATTCACGTCTGATTCACGGCCTATGAACCGCAGATTACGTGCATAGGAACTCGAGGCTTTCTTTCCAGTCGGAATATAAATTTAATTCAACCACATGTGGGGTGCCATTGTAGCCGGCATGTTGAAAGACGAGACAATGTTTTCGTTCACGAAAACAATAAGAGATATTAGATGTTTTGCCGGCAATCGCGGCATAGTTAGTAGCCTCTTAGCAGACGAAAACACGACTCCCTCCTAGTCAGTCACGCAAAACGTTCGGGATGAAAATGTTCGGGCTGAAAATGTTCGGGCTGAAAATGTTCGGGCTGAAAATGAAGCGTAGGACTACCGGCATTTTTCTGTTATCACGGAAGCCCCCCGGGGCATGGGCCTCTAAATAGTTGTTCCTAGGCGGCGCTTAATTGACGCTGTGCTTGCGACACTGTCAAGCACGGTGCGATTTGTGGTGAGGGGTTGCCTATCGGCAGAATCGTTTTTCTATGTGAAAATGTATCTTTAATGGGATTTAGTCCGAACCACTACAACAGCAGGACACATGAAGCCCACGTGACTGATTTCATTTGGACCAAGTCCACATGGGATCGTATGGAGAATATTGAAGCCCATACTCAAATACTATTGTATGGGCGTCATATGTACATACATGTGACGTTGTATGTATGTATGTATGTTTGTATGTATGTATGCATGTGTTTGTATGTATGTATGTATGTATGTATGTATGCATGTATGTTTGTATGTATGTATGTATGTATGTATGCATGTATGTATGTATGCATGTATGTATGTATGTATGTATGCATGTATGTATGTTTGTATGTATGTATTAATGTATGTGTAAGCATGTGTGTATGCATGTTTATATGTATGTATGCATGTATGTGTGTATATGTATGTGTGTGTGTGTGTATATGTATGTATGTATGTATGAAAATGAAAACTCTGATGCAAAGGCGTCTTTAAGTGGAGCATTAGTGTTCCTATGTCGTTCAGTGGCGACACCAGCTCTACAGGCGCTTTTGCCGAACTGAATGACCTATATGGCTGTTAAATGTACATAATTGGGGGTTATCGACCTTGTTGGCGTTTAGGTCGAAGTGGACACCTGCGTTGATTTCAGGGCGTTTTAATGAGAAATCTGTAAATCGCACATCAAGCGATTGCATTTCAAGTTTTTTTAGGAGATTGATCGTACTTCGAGTTAAAAAATTAGAGAAGATTAATTGCAATTCTAGTTAAAAACAGAGGATATCGAGTATATTGCACTTCAAGTTAGTAATTCAGGAAATTGATTGGACTTCAAGATAAAAATTTAGAGAAGAGTAATTCACTTCGAGTTAAAATAGAGGACATCGAGTAGATCTGAGGAGAGCGAAGGACTGACAGCGAAGACAGAAGGGAACTGTCGTCTCTCCTCGAATCCAGAACTGCGGTGGATGGATGTATACAGACATCAGAACGGATCATGAAGTCTCTGGGCGACGCTGCCAGCTGTGGTTGTTAGAAACAGTGTCTGCTGGATACACGACAGAGGGCGACTTGGAGGGCAGAAGAGGTGAAGCTCTTCTCCCTAATCAATTTCCGATCTCGGAACATCTCCCCTCTCGTCTGAACTTAGGGTCATCGGAACCACAGCCCCTAATGGCCCCTCTGGATCGATCTTAACAAGCATACCCTTTGTTTCATGCACGCAATGGTTCAGATGGAGGAACGTTTGGTTTGGAGAATCAACCTCGTAGATCTTTCGACTGAGGCGCAGACAGCACAATCTTTAGCAATCGATCGACATTTCCCCACAGGCTGAAACGCCTTGCAAGTAAACTGTCATTTTAGGAAACAAGCTGAGATTGGAACCCTGTACATAACGGCATTTAGTCCGATGCTAACCCATGTATGGCACAGGGCAGACAAATGGGTAAAAAAACCCTATTGTTTACTTCCTACACAAATCCAGGTAACGTCTCCACTTAACATAGGCCTACATCATTAGTCCAGAGGGTTTCTGAGGCTGAGTGAGAAATCTTGGAACCGCGACGAAACTCCATCAGACAGTAACACCCGCATACGTCAGTCTCCGTCGCTTCAATAACCATCTCCAATTATTCTTCATTCATCGCCTTTTACGACAGGCGCCACATAACCCTACGTTATAAAGTCAGGCGACAGCAGGCAGCACAGTCTTCGAGCGAATTATATATCGAGATTGGAAACGTCAACAATTTGACGAATGACGTCAAAAGCGATGCGCTTTTTACGCCAACGAGTCGTAGGAAAAAAAGTTCGCCATTAGCGCCATTTAGTAACGCTGTCAGAATATACTGACACATACCGGAATAGACCTAGAGAACTGTCGGCATACACAGGCGTAGGCCTGAATCAAGGCATATCAGAGTGAGCAGACTCATATTGGAATATAGCTGTGTCAGAATCGTAATCGTAATCGTAGTCGTAAACTCGAAATTTCTAAAGCGCCACGTAAAAGCTAAGCGCAGGCCATCAGCTTATTAACGAGCGCTGCGTCAAGTCCATGGGGTTGTCCAAAGACGCCATGTCAAGAACCAAGTCCGGTTGCAGGAAATCATGCAGAGAGATGAGGTGATAGGAGACTATGGTGGGTCGTGTTTAAGAACATCCATCATTATTCTGGAATAAAGATCGTATCGAGTTTACGATTACGATTACGATAGCTCGAAGAGAAGTTAAGGACATCCAAGTCATGATCGTAAGGGGCCGATGGTGGAAAATATGGAATTGTTCCCTGCGCTCCCAGGTAATCCGCAACCCTAGCATCCGCTGTCCGACACAGATACCAATTTCAGGGAGTGGGCCCACCCTGTAGCAAGATCGCGGGACGGTCTGAATCCAGATAGCGGGAAGATAAGCGGTTTCATGTGCGAAACTTAGGGAAGGCCACATTCGTGACACCAACTGTCGGATTATTGAACCTGATAAGCTGATGGCGGGGAGTGACCGAGTGAGTCAGCCCCGGCAAGGCGGTTCGAGTTCCGTTAGGAAGTGAATATGAAGATCTGAGTTAGTCGGGATGTAACGCTAGAGAAGCTTTGGTCTACTCCGTCATTGAAACGAGTCTCCCTAAGCTCCAAGGGATACAAAATGTGACCCCTGTGATCCCGTGTTAGGTCACAACTGTAGCACCCACTGTCCGATTCAGAGAGGCTGGTAGCACGAATCCATACGTTACATGTGTGTGTATGTGCGTATATTTATGTACGTATGTATTTAGGTATGTATGTTATTAATTACGGCGTATGGGATAACACCGATCAGGTTGAGTTGTTGTACGTGGTACACCGTCTGTACATTTTGAATGTGTGTATGTATGTATATGTGTATGTAATATGTATCCAATCCCGTTCAGAAACCAACCAGAATGAACCGTCAGATGCTATAAGATACTATAGATGTTAATAAGATACTACAGCGTGTAATTACATCGGCCTTTACACAGCTTCGTTGTCTACACGGGGAGCTTCCTCTTGCTTTATGATTCAAACGCAAGCCAAAAGCAGAACAAAAAGGAATAGACAACGGCTTATCGTGAACAACACAATTCTATGTTTTTGTCATTTTCCATGGACTTGAAAGCCGGAAAATCTGAGACACAGAAGCCCTCAGGAAATGAATTTTGCGATTATAATTATCCGAGGTGTTGATCATTTGAGACGACAAAGATAAGAACTGAAATCAGACGCCCTATGCTACGTCACCACCGTGTTTGAGTTGTTTTCTTCTTCTATATAAATGTTCATTAATTTTACATTACGCCACGAGGATTTACAGCTGGAAGAATATTCTGGAAACGACGCTTGACTCAGGAATGTATTTGCACATGGATGCAGTATAGAAGCGAGCAAATTGCAATCGTATTCAGTTGCAAACAGACCGATTGCATTTGCTTATCGGAATTTATTTTGTTGTTCGACACCAACTGTGCACCTGAGAGAACATTTGCGGTTGAATGAGAACACCTGCAGCTGAAAGAGAACATATGCAGCTGAAAGTGAACATATCCGGTTGAAAGAGAACATTTGCAGCTGAAAGAGAAAACGTGCAGCTGAAAGTGAAGACGTGCAGCTGAAAGGGAAAGCGTCCTGCAGATAAATAAAATATGCACCCAACAGAAGACAATTTGTACCGGAAAAACTTGTTTCAACTTCACAAATCATAATAATGGTGACTCAGATCTCTAGGTTTCCCATCCCTGTAGAAGACCTACACAAGGCAACTAATCGTTCCCTCCAAAGTCTGAAATTACGCCTCCGATATTCGAGACTGTCTCTTCTTTGGAACTAAACAGCGTTTAATGACCATAAATTAGGGTCAAGACCTTCACGAGTTAGGTCCACCGTGACCTGAAATTAATCCTTCCCAAACAAAAGCCAGCTGGTCTTTTATGCGACGCAGCAGAATTGCGGGCTACCATGCAACTGCTATAGAACACAAAAAACAGTATGGGCCTAAGAGACTACTCCTGCTAGTTTTTCAGAGTGGTGGTGTAGTGGTACGTTCTGTGCCTCGTAACCGGAGGGTCGTGGGTTTCGAATCTGTCTCAAGCCACTGCGTAGCGACCTTGGACAAGTTGCTCACCCACAATTGTCTGTGAGGAAGGCAACGGGAAACCACCTCACTCATCTCATCCCCAGGTGGCATAAAGTTAATGGACCTGCCTTCGAGCAGAGAACTCATCATCATCATCATCATCATCACCATCATCATCATCATCATCAGCATCATCATCATCGATACAGATCACGTGACGCAATAGGCCTACTATATTTGTAAAGCGACGTCATCCATCCATGACAGCAACCATTCATCCAGCCATTGGCAGGCCTACAAGCACGCACTCACTCACACACACACGCACACACACATACGCAAAGTCGGACATTCCAAGCATCGATCGCTCATTTGCCCATCGCACGTCTGCACAAAATTGCTTCGAAAAGCACATACGACTGCTCCTCACTTGAATTGCTGATACGAGCGAGGTTAAACTGTTTTCTGTCGGCTATCAGAACAGTTCGTGTTCCTTCGCAAAGCCTTTCCCCTTCGGCTTAAATTGTTTCAACGACGACTTCCACTTCGGAACTGACTCACCTCTGCTCATATCACGTGGATTTCACAGACGCAGGACCTACGTGCGCGGAATCGATCAGGAAAACGCGGCCACCTGCTTGCGCTATATCAGTTGCGTCAATCTGCAGTAGCAGATTCACGGCTTATGAGTATTCAAGTCCGTGTTTTAAGCAAGCATTGCCTTAATATAAGTAAACAAACGTGTAGCCTATGTCTGTAGTCCAATTATTGTAACATTACACGTATTCAGCTACTTTAAATAAGCGTAGAAAATAAGATATAGGATCTTCGACCTATTTCGGACTAAAAGTTAGACGTATACCCGAGTAGATAATAATAATCGAATCAGGTCAATGTCCTAATTGCGTAGTCGCCATGGTAACGCTAACCACCGCTTCAGACGTCGTCTATGACGTCGTCGAGAAAAAAAAGAACTACTCAGAATGCGATGACGTAAGCATCTATCCTTACGTCGACTACACGCAACTTTCGGTCGTGCGCTACACGTTCGTCATCGTCTACGTCATCATCGTCTGCCTGTCGTTGCTAGGCAACCTGATGGTCATCTGGACGGTGTGCGCCAACAAACGAATGCGAACGGTGACTAATTATTACATCGTTAATTTGGCCGTCAGTGACTTTCTCGTCGCCGCCATTGTGATGCCTTTGAAGTTGGTCGAGTATACGGTTCCTTGTGAGTGGAGTCTGTTTGCAAGCGATGCCCTCTGTTCGTTCGTCTATTTCATTCTGCCTGTCTTCGTGTTTGTCAGCGTGCTCACGCTTGTAGCCATTTCTGTCGAAAGGTCTGATCTCTTATTAGTTTTGGTTAGTTAATTAGAAAGTTAGTTGATTAGTAAGTTACTTAATCAGTTACTTTGTTATGTAGCACTTAACTTAGCACCTTTTAAGCACCTCACAAAAACGCTGGATACTCTAGCCTAAATGTGAATGTACACGTTTTTCTATAAATGTATGTTTTATATAGCGACCTTATGGCATCGACCGTGCTCATTTTGCAGTGAATTTATCGGGTGAGATCCTTCCCCACCGCTGCCAGTTTGAATGGCTGCCACGCTGTTTAAGGTCCCCGTGTACGGACCGTGCTAGCCCGGGATTAAAATCTCTGAAGTAAGCCACGATAGCGACTGTATGGCCTCGACCCTGCTTATTTTGAAATGAATTTATCGGGTGAGATCCTTCACTACCGCTGCCCGTTTGAATGGGTGCCATGCCATTTAAGGGCCCCGTATACGGAACGTATTAGCCGGGATTAAAATCTCTGAAATAAAGCCACGACCGGGACGCGAACCGGCATCCTCACGCTTAGAGGCGCCTTGACGTACACTTCAACTAATGTAGCTAACCAGGTCATCTGAGATATCATGACGACGATTGTGACGTCAATTTGTGTCAGGCCAAGTGAGGCGCCTTGACGTACGCTTTAACCAATGAGCTAACCAGGTCATCTGAGATACCATGGCGACGACTGTGACGTTGATGTTTGTCAGGCCAAGTGAGGCGCCTTGACGTACGCTTCAACCAATGTAGCTAACCTTTAGGACAGAAGCAGATAATAATAATTAGCAACTTCTAATGCGCCAGTGTCTAATGCACAAGGCATCAACCGATGGCACACCAAAACCAAGCCATAATCAGGTCGATATCCAGACGGTCAGTCCGCACGACAGAGAGGCAGCCTGTGATGGATAAGCAATTTGAAACAGGTAAGTTTTAAGTTGAGAACGAAATGACAGGAGCGACTGAGCAGAACGAACAGACACAGGGAGGGAATTCCAAAATTTTGGTCCAGCAACCGAAAATGCTCGTTTACCAAGAACAGTTCTAGCCCAAGGTATCACCAGAGAAAGACAATCAGATGACCTTGCAGAATAATGGTAAGTCTGGGGAATAACGATTGATTTGGCATTCTATCAGCTGTCGGGATATGACAAGCTCTGCTAATTCAAGGGCGGGACGCATTTTCGGTAAAAACTTTAAAACTGACACCGGGAGACGTAGAAACTGGCGAAGTCGGTCATATTTTATCAAGATGGAATTGTGATAAGATGAAACATTTCTGAAGACTTATCTTTAGTCATCAGCCTGCTTCATAAAGCTTTCCCAGCAGGGCCGTCTTATCCATTAGGCACAGTAGGCATTGTGCCTAGGGCCTACGAACTTTATAGAGGCCTACGAAAGTCAAAAATGAGATATTGAAAAAAATAAATTTATTGATTGACCCGAAAATAGACAAAGGAAATACAAACGTAATAACCTTAAAGTTTGTACTGAAAGTTTAAGTTAAGCTGTGCTGCATTATGTTAACAATGCGGCTCTTTGCATTAGCAAAATCACATATAATGTCCTCAAATGTCATTTCCCGCATTAAGTCGTTTTCAATTGAAAGCAGTGCAAGGGAAGATAGACGTCAAGAAATAATGTGAATGTGTTTAGCTCTAATGCAGAGTTGGCAGTTGGGGCCTACGAATGCGAGAGTGCCTAGGGCCTACGACGACCTTAAAACGGCCCTGTTTCCCAGCCTTCAGTAAGTTAGATTTCCCAGGCCATTTATCAATACGTTCCATAGGTTTATCATGAATTTATCAGTCTTCACAGATTTGCCGTCTCTCTGTACTCTTCAACTGACATTCGGCGTTTTTTTAACTTCACAAATTCTGTGGGCAACTCTCACCTAAACTACCTTTGAGGACAACTCAGTGGGGTGGCTCTTTCTGAAGCAGTGAGAGCTAAGATCTGATTGCCCGCCCCAGGGATCCGCGCTTAAAAAACTGATGAAATTAATTAAACAGGGACTGGGTGCAGTTGTGAAGTAATGCCGTCCAATTAGATTCTGACAAAGCTGTTTTTCGTCAGCAACTTCGACCTTAATATATTAGACAAACAGAACTCAAAATAAAAACTGTTTGAGTGGAGTGTAATAGAATGTTGTTCAGTCGCAATAATGCGATTACAACTACATGTATGAAGAAGATGATGATGAAGTAGAAGTAGAAGTAGTAGTATTAGCAGAAGAAGAAGAAGAGGAAGAGGAAGAGGAAGAGGAGGAGGAGGAGAAATAGGAGGAGGAGGAAGAAGAAGAGGAAGAGGAAGAGGAAGAGGAGGAGAAAGAAGAAGAAGAAGAAGAGGAGGAGGAGGAGGAGGAAAAAGATGATGATGGCGCCCGTTTTTTGTCATTCCCATTCTCCTCCTCCTCTTCCTCTTCCTCTTCTCCTCCTCCTCCTCCTCCTCATCCTCATCCTCCTCATTATCATCCTCATCCTCATCCTCATCATCATCCTCATCATCATCATGCTCATCATCATCATCCTCCTCTTCCTCTTCCTCATCATCATCATCATCACCGCCGCCTCCG
Organism: Norana najaformis; assembly: GCA_964023275.1. Lineage (NCBI taxonomy): Eukaryota > Metazoa > Annelida > Clitellata > Crassiclitellata > Hormogastridae > Norana > Norana najaformis. The sequence continues at coordinate 22,326,960 of OZ029924.1, forward strand.
CCGCCACCACCACCACCATCATGTTATGACGTCAGTCATTTGCGGCGATGAGCGTGAATCAATGATCTCCATTCTATTCAGTCATTTGCTTTTGTTATGTTTAGTCCAAATATAAATTTCTCCTTCAACGCAGTTGTTAAAATCCATATGTTGTTCTTCGTTGCCCTCTACAACGCACTAAATGCCACAACATTTTTTAACACGCAGCTACATGAGGTCTTCTCCGAGACCTACAATTAATACCGCAGGGAGGCGCTGCATGACGTCTCAACAGAATTGAACAGCAGATCCGTTGAAGCAGACGGCGTTTTCTTGGCATCCAAAGCCGGTGTACTTCGTTACATTTCGTCCAGCATGACGTCATCAATTTCACACCAAATGATCCCATTCTGCTCTACATTTCTCCGTCCTTTAATCATTGCTATGAGTTTTCCACCTACCTTTCTCGTCCGCCCTGTTTTTGTCATTCACATTCCCCTCCTCCGTCCCCGCCTCTCTCCCTTCCTTCCCTGCTTTCGTTATTCTTCTGTTTTACGCGTACTTTCCTCCTCCGTCCTTCTTTCCGTTTTTCGTCATTCCATGTCCTTTCCTCTCCGTCTCTCTGTCTCTCTCTCCCCTTTCGTCTACATTCCCACGCTCAGCTGAAGAACATATGTAAAGTATCCCATATCTTATAAGTGAGAAGTAGAGGAGGCGCTCATTTCCTTATCTTAGGCCCTTGATCCGGCAATAGACGAATCCCAAGGTCCTGGGGCCAGTGCCTCGCAGAACTTGCCGTTTACTTCCTAGCTTACGCCGTTACCAAATTATACTGCTTGGTGACAGAGACACGTGTGCGCAAACAACTTGCCCATCAGGGCCATACACAGAGTCGAACCCGCAACAGCATGACCAAACGTGTTACCGACAGACCACCGTGTCGCACTATGGACGTATGGCGTGTAAACATATGCGCTAATCATGTAGTTTCGTCCCTTCCTCCACCCTTTCCATGTCTTTTCACCATCCTTTCATTCGTCCTTCCTTCCATCCATCCATTCATGTACATTGTACACGGTTTTATATAGCGATCGTATTGCTTCGACCCTCCTCATTTTGCAATGAATTGATCGGGTGAGATCCCTCACCACCACTGCGCATTTGAATGGTTGCCACGCCATTTATATTAAGGTCCCAGTGAGCGGAAGATGGAGGCTATATATTTCATCATATTTATCATTGGTACGGACCGTGCTGGCCAGCGGTATAAATCTCTGAAAAACAGCCACTATCTGTATGCAACTCCGCCAATGCCTTGTTTGGGGGTAGTGCCAGTCCCAAGCCTGGATAAAGGAGGAGGGCAACGGCAACGACCTTTGATGCCATACGCTGTCGTTAAACTGAGGAACTACTACTACTATCTATATGCGAAGTGGCATCGTCACGCACAGAGGACATTCATCCACCCCTTCTTCATTTTTTGCTTTTCTTCGTTCGTACTTTCGCCATTCTCGTCCTTTGTTTATCCTCTCTTTCGTCCGTCTGTCCTGCCTACCTACAGAGATATGCAAAGCCCAACATATATTCCCGAATCCGGTTTCGGATTCTGTACGTTAATTCGAGGCCCTCATTCAGTGGAAAGGCACGCAACATACCGGCTAGAAATCTCAAGAACAAACAATCGTCTGTCACATTGCGTCGTCCGCTAAACCCCTTCTATTCCGGGCTACTTAAGTGTAGTTTTGATACGGTAATCGAATCGATGGAAAACTACCGGGCCTCGTCGCTTTTTCAGAGTCTACAGTAATACAGAAACGAAGGATGTGCACTGTCAAATGTAAATGCTAACGACGACCAGGTTCTTCTTTGTTCAGTAGAGCCGACACGTCTTTAACCCATCTTCATGTTTCACCGATCGCGTGGCACTTAGAAAAACGCACCCGCGTATGAACGTCTCTATGGCGACGAATCACCACCCATATAATACCTGCTATGTTCATATCTATGCACCAACAGGACAATATATTGTTACAGGTCGTCTCAAAAGGTTTTAATAAGAGAATCTTTGGGTTGTCTAGGGAATGGAAGCATATCTCGGTTTTAGATTAAAATGTTTTTTCCTAAGCAATTTACAAGCGTCACTGTCTCAAATAGAAGCACGACGCAACCTCGGGGGGTGTAAAAAAGAACAGCCAACAGCCGCAGGTGGAGGAAACAACACCGTCCACCAACAGACGGTGATGAAAAACGGCTCAGAAAGAAAAAAAAGACTCAGAAGAACCAAACACGTCACCCACGCAGGAAGACTAAAGCACGACTTGCAGAAGAGACTGGTAATAAAAACAGCTGACACGCAGAACCAAAACCAAAATCATTTTGATTTGATAACATTTATCTAAAGATGCCGTCATATAGGCGTCATAACAAAACAGAACACATAGACCAGTTGTCCTAAACTACACCAAGGGGCCCAAAATAGACCGGGCTACCCCACCAGAAAACCCCAGTGGGGAAGCTGGAGGTAGGAGTTCCAGTGCGGAAATGGGTTTACTCCCTTCCCCAGTCTTGGGTAGGCCTAGATCCAAAATCAAACACGACCCCTTGGGCCCTTTATATGCGATCGCTTCCCCCAAATTTACAGAATACGTACAGCGTACAACTTAACCTATCTGACCCCATCCTATATACGCCCTATGCAACAATACATATAAAATAATTCCCTTGCAAATTTATATTTACATTGTTATTCCATGTGCTTGGCAAAGCCTATGTAAGAATTCTTCTCAGGCGGCGAGGAAGAGGACTGACCATTTGCCCTCAGGGCCGTTTTAAGGTCGTCGTAGGCCCTAGGCACTCTCGCATTCGTAGGCCCCAACTGCCAACTCTGCATTAGAGCTAAACACATTCACATTATTTCTTGACGTCTATCTTCTCTTGCACTACTTTCAATTGAAAACGACTTAATGCGGGAAATGACATTTGAGGACATTATATGTGATTTTGCTAATGCAAAGAGCCGCAAAGTTAACATAATGCAGCACAGCTTAACTTAAACTTTCAGTACAAACTTTAAGGTTATTACGTTTGTATTTCCTTTTTCTATTTTCGGGTCAATCAATAAATTTATTTTTTCAATATCTCATTTTTGACTTTCGTAGGCCCCAATAAAGTTCGTAGGCCCTAGGCACAATGCCTACTGTGCCTAATGGATTAGACGGCCCTGTTTTTACCCTCATACGTAGAGGCTAATAAAATGAATACCCTTCACACCCATGGCTCCCTCAGGGCTAGCTTCTTAAGGGGCTACTCTTCGCCTAGGGCATTGGCCATAGTCACATACATATATTTTTGTATGTGGTCTTTAGGGTCGATACTGGACATCGATATTCGCCCGCAAAAAAATTGCGAATGTCCTGCTTGATGCTGAGTGTTAGCCTGTCAACTTGATGTTTAAATTAGCTTGTCAACTTGATTTATAATTAGCCTGTCAACTTCATTTACAATTAGCCTGTCAACTTTATTTACAATTAGCCTGTCAACTTATTTTATATGCGTTGAATATGTCCCGAGTTTAGGCCTATTTATAGACGCCAGATGTTATATATATGCAAATCCAAAGGCAGAAGCAAGCAAGACAAGAACAAAATCTGAATTGGCGATATACAGGTGTAAATTTATTATAAATCACATATTTTCAAGCCACTTTATGTATATATATATATATATATATATATATATATATATATATATATATATATATATATATATATATATATATATATATATATATATATATATATATATATATATATATATATATATATATATATATATATATATATATATATATATATATATATATATATATATATATATATATATATATATATATATATATATATATATATATATATATATATATATATATATATATTACCAGTGACATATCACAAGTAGAATAGTGCATATATATGCATAGGCCCCTATATATGTATATATGCTCAAAGTCTGCACTCTATATATAAATATAAAATATGCATGCATTGTATATATGTGTATGCATATATATGTGCATATGTATGCATATACGCGCATATATATATGCACACATACACACACACGGACACACACATAGAAGCCTATACAATCCGCGCAGGTATATGATGTATTTGTGTAGTCCTATACACAGAGCGAAAACAGCCTGGGTGTTCTGCGGTGTCTTTTGTAAGTGGATGTAATCAGCGATTTATAAATGGAACGAAGAAGTAATTGTACCCAGAGAAATCCGCCGAGATCTGACATATGAAAGGCATGTCGCGGACAATAACCAAAGAGATCACGTGTCGTCTTCCTCTGCCTTTTCCTCCGAATCGAGGATCGAAGGAATACCATGCAGCCCCACACGACGCTGGCCCGGCCCACGTCTGCATCTGCCAGGGAGATGGAGCAGCTGAGACTAACGGTTGCTGCTGCAGATGCCGCAGCTACATCGGTGATGGATGGACGGATTGGCAGACGGACGAATGAGTACAGACAGACAGACAGACAGACAGGCAGGCAGGCAGGCAGGCAGGCAGGCAGGCAGGCAGGCAGGCAGGCAGACAGACAGACAGACAGGCAGGCAGACATTTCTCGTGCTAAAATCCTGGAGCCGCCGTTGCCTAACGCCAGACACTTACTTGGAAATTATTAATGATCACATATTGTTTTCTCTGACTGTAGCTTACAGTTACCGTGGTCTTGTCTTATTACAACGAATTTTATGTCTAGACATATATTAGAGCCATAACAAACTCTGCCACTGCCTTCAGTCGGGTGATGCCAGTCCCAAGCCTGGACGAAGGTGGAGGGCGAGCCAATCATCTTCGTTACACAGAAACGAAGTACCTTTAAGTTATTGCATGTCGGACATTCCTTTTTACGATTTTTCTGTGTGTTTTGCTATCTGTGTGTGTGTCTCTGTGTGCCTCTGCCTTGTGTTTATGTGCCATTCTGTATGTCTGTCATTTTGGTTGAGTGTCATTCTGTATGTCTGCCTGTATGGCTGTGCATCTTCCCTTATTTGTTTGTTGTGTTATGTATTTTAATTGTTTGTTTGTTTGTTTGTCCGCGACTACAATTCCTCTCTCGGCCGATGGACAAATGGCGTGTTAACAAAAACACTACTTACGTACTTACTTAACTTTCAAACATTAGGCCTACTTTTAAGTGCTTCATGTATAGGAAAGCAGGCATCCATACAGTGCAGCTTGCCACTCGGGGAAGCCTTTCTCCCGTCGGCCAAAGGCTTCCCTCTGTGGCGAGAGCATTCATTTCTAATTCATAGCAAACAGCAGCAAATTGGCGACACGAGTTGATTATTGCAAAACCTATTTGATAACGACAGACATGAAAGAGTTTGTTTTGCCATTTGCGCTTGCGTTTCATAGGAACTTCAAAGCGACTCAAAATTCATCTTTGGCAATTTGCTGTACCGTATTCTGCTCACTGGTCTCCAGGCATGTCCTGTTGGTCGTTGACACGCACTTTTTTTACTTCACATAGCAACCGTCAATTACTAACTCTCTATCGTCAACTAATTGATTATTATTATTATTATTATTATTATTATTATTATTATTATCGGTTGATGCCTTGCGCATCAGACACTGGCGCTCTGAAAGTTTCTAATTAATAATAATATTAATAATGTTATTATTTATTTATTATTATTTATTTTTTAATAAATTATTTATTCATATAAAATATTTTAAAATTATTTATTTATTTATAATAATAATAATAATAATAATAATAATATTATTATTATTATTACTACTATTATTATTATGCTGGCTAAGATTAGGTAAGATTACTTTTGAATGACTGTTGTATTTCAAATAGGAACAGAAAGAATAGTTACATTTTCCATGGACTATATTCTGGAAAACAATATGGCCTCTTACACAATCAATCTTTGTATCCTTTCCTGCGTGGTGACATTGGATCCATGTCACTGCTTTGTAAATGGAAGCAAAACTGCCGTGCATTCTTCTTTATAGATTTGACAACAGATACAAGCTACTGAGCTCATTAATCTCACTGCAAAAATATACCTATAACTATATATACATATGACTATACATGTGTACATATAACTCAATATTTATCTAAAGTTTTTCTTATTATATATTTATTTAAAATATTTATTTGTTATTTATTTAACGCACTTATTACACACATCACAGGCAGCAGAACGGAAGTACAAGGAGAGTTGCAACAGGGTGAGGAAGGCAGCAAGAGAGGATAAAGCACAATGGTTGGAACAGCAATGCAGGGAAATTGAAAAGAACTTTGGAGAAGGCAAAAGCAGGGAAGTCTACAAAATGATAAGAAATGTAAACAGAAACTGGCAACCGAGACTCACAGCAATAAAAGACGAGAAGGATAAAATACTGACAACAAAGGAAGATATAATACAGCGATGGACGGAATATTGCAGTGAATTATATAGCGAACAGCCAAATCAAGATCTTACTAGAGAGGTAATAAAAGAACTAAAGGCTATCTCCCCTCCGACGACGGAAACAAACACAGACATATTGTTAGAGGAAGTTCAAAAAGCGATAACAAGGTTAAAAAACAATAAAAGCCCTGGTAGAGACAACATCACGGGAGAAATGATCAAGCATGGAGGAGATCTTCTGTTGGGTGAAATCCACAGGTTATGTAACATGGCATGGGAGCAAGGACAAGCACCGGAAGAGTGGAAGAAGTCGATATTGGTAACAATCTACAAAAAGGGAAGTCCATTGGAATGTAACAATTACCGCACCATTGCGCTGATAAGCCACCTGGGCAAGGTGCTGATGATGGTATTGGCGGAAAGATTAAGAAGCCAGATGGAGGAATACTTGACGGATGAGCAGGCGGGATTTCGGAAGGATAGAAGCACGATACAACAAATCTTGGCTTTAAGACTAATAGCAGAAAAAGCAAGGCGAAAGAATAAAAAGGTATACAATTGTTTTGTAGACTTTAAGAAGGCATTTGACAGTGTAGACCAGAACGTGACATGGGCCGTGCTACAATCGTATGGAGTTGACAACAAACTGATTCAGTTGTTACGAGACATAAATGGTACTTCACAAGCGGCGGTCAGGACATGTGGCAAGTTGGGACCGTGGTTTAGAACCAACAGGGGTATGAGGCAGGGTGATCCAATATCGCCCATGGTGTTTATAACAGATTTGGAAAGAGCAATGGACAAGGTCAAGAGCAAAGGAATATCAGTTCAGGGAATATGCATAAACAATTTACGTTTTGCAGATGATGTGGACATATTGGAGGAGGGACCTACAGAGCTGGAGTGCACAACACAAATGCTGAATGAAGAAGCAAAGAAATATGGACTGTACATGAACTTTGATAAGACAAAAACAATGGTATTTGGCGACAAAAATATCACCCAGCAGATAGTGGTTGAAAGAATGCAGCTGGAGAATGTAGAGAGGTTCACTTATCTTGGAAGTAATATGACATATGACCTAGATTGCAAAAGTGAAATAAAGATACGAATAGCGAGGGGAATGGCAGTGTTGAAAGCAATGGATAAAACTTGGAAGAGCAAAGCAATCAGCATGAAAACAAAACTGGAGGTATTAAAGACATGTGTATTCAGCACCATGATGTATGGATGTGAGACATGGGTCCTGACAAAAGACTCACGACGGAGAGTCTTGGCATTTGAGAGAAAATGTTACAGAAAAATCCTAAGGATCGGATGGACATATAACTCAATATTTATCTGAAGTTTTTCTTATTATATATTTATTTAAAATATTTATTTGTTATTTATTTAACGCATGGTTATTGATGATGATGATGACTTATTACACGCAATGTCTGTAAATCTGAATCTGAGGCGCGGATGTGTGTTCGCTAGGGGCCAAGATGGAGTCGTGCAAAAGCCATGGCGAAGTAGTGGTCTTAACAAGTAATTTAAAAGATGATAGCGAGTTTGCAAGTCGGGCCTTTTGTGACAGACGATTCCAAATGCGAGGAGCACAGGAGCTAAAGGCACGTGATCCTACAATTGTCCTGAACCTAGGTTCTTGCAACAAACCAGTATCAGGAGAACGCAAGAATCTAGGAGGGCTTGGAGTCAGCAAAGTATTCACGTATGATGGAAGTGTTCTGAGCCTTAAAGGTCAAGCATGTAATTTTAAACTTAATATAAGTCAGTGAAGTTCACGAAGGCTATCGAATGCATTTGATGAAGAAGAACATGTAACAACCCTAGAAAGAGTTTTGAACCCTCTGGAGCCTTTTTACACTAAATTTCACGATATATACAAATATAAGGCCTACTTCTATATACTAAATATTATTTCTGCATTTATTAAGCGCCACTATCTAACGACTAAGTACGTATCAATCAATGGCGTTGAGCAATTGTGAGTGAAGGACTTGCTCGAGGTCCCTACACGGTAACCGTCTAAGAAAAGGATCGAAGCCGTATTCTCCGCCTTACAAGCCGCGCGCTTTATACAATCAGCCATCGTGCCCCCCACACACATACCACAGTATAATATATATATATATATATATATATATATATATATATATATATATATCTGTATATGTGCACATGTATTGCTTATATAGATAAAGAACTGTTCCAATGTCCTAGTTGAAATTTATTAGATTCCTACAGAAGTGCGTGCTATCTGCTGCGGCGCAGTGATAATCCGAGCCTTGTAAGAGATCGACTCGCTTGCCTTCCTTCCCTCTTCCTTCTCTCCTTAGGGAAATATTCCCGATGTACTGTGACACATGATCTGGGCTTCATGCGTCTCTCTCCCCCGTCCCTCGAGTCCTCTGCCTCTACCCCGATATTTTTTAGCCTATTATACATATTCATTTACGCATGTTGACACTGCATGATAGACGAGAAAGAGAGAGACAGACAGACAGACAGACAGACAGACAGACAGACAGCGATGGATGGATGGATGGATGAATGGATGGATGGATGGATGGATGAATGGATGGAAAGACCAACAGACATGGTAGACAGAAACAGATGTAAAGACAGACAGACAGACAGACAGACAGACTGACTTACTGACTGACTGACTGTCTGACTGACTGACTGACTTTCTGACTGGCTGACTGATCTGACTGACTGACTTTCTGATTGGCCGACTGACTGACTGACTGACTGACTGACTGACTGACTGACCGACTGACAGACTGACACATAAATAGACATGGACGAAGAGAAAGCGGACAGCATAGCCGATCCAAGTTGGCGTGAGACTGGAAAAGCGCGGTTGAAATGCATCCAGCGGGCAAAAGCCTTGATCGGTTTATGTGGCGTGGCTTTCAACACTAAAATCGCTTATTCGCCGCGGATACGTACGAGACTATCGCGTGATCACAAACCATACATTCAAAACACGAGACACGCCTCACTGATTACGTTCCGGTTCATTTAAGCTATCGCATGCATTAAAATTTATGATCTCTGTTACTCTGCCTTTCCAACTCCAACGCCCGTGCAAGCCAAAGTGCGTCGATATGAATATTCTAGTACCATCAACGTTTTTGCTACCACGGCAGACGTTACTTGTGAAAACATTTCAATTGCCCTGCTCTGTTTAGCCAACGGTAATAGCAGCCATGTTTGGACATATATGCAGGATGGATGACAGTAGAAAAATAAAAAGCGTGATGATGGGAATTATGGGCGGAAATGGGAGACGAGGAAGACCTAACAGGGAGTGGACAGATGATATAAGGGATTGGCGTAAGCAAGACTTGCACGCCTTGATAAGAACAGCACAAGATCGGGAACTGTGGAGACAATTGACAATGCATGCAGTGGACACCTACGGGCTCTCGGCCCACGGATCATGATGATGATGAATAGCAGCCAATATTCTGGACTTCGGAACTGTAGACGGAAACAGAAAGAAACTTATAGGCCAACATACCTATCGATGGCATGATTCTGGGACTGCACCCTGATCTTACCGAAATACTAATTCAGTAATGAGCTCGCCACTATTGACTTTCATAGTTTTCTGAGAACTGTTTCTTAACTGATGAACTTTAAATTCTTAACATTTAACATCGTTTCGGCTAGCGCTTGTAGATCGCCTCTGCTTTTCGATTTAATTTTGATCGCCTCTCTTTTCGAGAGGCGCTATATAAATGTCCAATTGCAATTACAGTTCATTCAGCAGTAAACGTCACCCATCACATGAACTCGCCAGCATTTCACCCCTTGCATTCTCTGGGAAGTTCTTTCACCGAAAACTAAATCCACTCTTCTTCCACAAATCCTATCCTTAATTCCTCCTCTTCCCCCTATCTCTCTCACCTCTCCAATTCCAACCATCATCTACCGTATATCCGTCTGACCACCTGATCGGGAACCGAATGTAACCATTTCTGGTTTTCGATTCCATTTTTGATAAGCTGATTCCCGCGACTTAGCTTTCTTTGGGCGCTGTAGAAATCTCGAGTTTACGATTACTATCGTAATCAGCTTATTCACGGGTCTCAGTCAAAACAAACTCGATAGGCTGGAAGGGTTCGGTTCCAGGTCAAGATCCAAGAGTCAGGCAGGGAGACAGTCAGACGGCTACGGTGAATGGTGTTTGGAATTGGAGAGGAAAGAGAGACAAGGGGAAGAGGAAGAATCAGGACAGGATTTGTGGAAGAGGAGTGTTTTCAGCTTTCAGTGAAAGACCTGCGCAGAGATTGCAAGGAATGAAGCGTTGGCGATGTCTACAAGTCACGTAGATACCTGTAGGCCTATACCTGTGTTGCTATTTACGTTGCAAAAAATTACCCGTAGTACATTTCCAATCAATTTCCTGCACGTGCCAGCCTGTCCAAATAAGGCTTCACAATTTTTGTTTTTGCAAAACTACCCAATACTGCAGCGAGTCGGTCGTACGTACTTAAATGTGCGCGTCGGGTAAAATGAGAGAAACGTCTCTTAAAAAAATAACCGGAAATTTAAAACGTTACCGCAACAACAGCTATTTGATAATATAGAATAGGAATATTATAACTGTATTCTAAGTCCACTGTCTTCTGTCGCTGGTCGTCAGTAATTACGCATGACTGATAGTAATTCATGGAATTGCCACAAGGATTTACCAGTCATTCTCAGAATCGCCAGTTGTGGTAAAGTTGTGGTCCTATAAATTACCTCGACAGCATCTAAAACATAAATAGGCCAACTGTGCTTAAGCTCAAACAGGCTGCCATTCTATAGCCAAATACGAAGACATCGTAATCGTAATTCCGAGATTTCTACAGCGCCCCACGAAAGCCGCCCCGCGGGGACCAGCTTATTTACAGGCGCTCAGTCAAAACAAAATCGATCGGCAAAAGGGGTTCGGTTACAGGTCAAGATCCAAAAGTCAGACGGAAAGACAGCGTGACAGCTATATGGGGTGTAGTGTTTGGGGTTGAGAGGAGAGAGAGAGAGATAAGAGGAAGAAGGGACACAAACAACGCTGGACGCAGGTAACGAGTAGCTTGGAATAGATAGCCACTACTAATATACACATATATATATATATATATATATATATATATGGATTATACACATTATGTTAGTTTTATAGGCTACTGTTACACACATATTCATATGTATGCATACACATGTGTCCTGATATATATATATATATATATGTATATATGCTGATTCCTGACAAGGGCGTGAAAGCCATTGCATACACATCTCTGGCTTATTTTAAGAGATTTTAATCTCCGTCTAGCATGGTCAGTACACGGGGACCTTAAACGGCGTGACGCCCATTCAAACGGGCAGCGGTGGTGAAGGATCTCATCCGATAAATTCATTGAAAAATTAGCAGGGTCGAGGCCATACGGTCGCTATATAAAACCTACACATTTACATTTTACATTTAAACCTTTTGTTCTTAATGTTCGAATATATAGTGTCTATATAACTAACCAACTGACTAACTAACTAACTAACTAACTAACTAGATATATATATATATATATATATAAGCGAGACCGAAATAAATGTAGGAGATAGTTCGAAACATTGAGGGGAAGATTCTCAAAGGTCGGTCATGCAGTCCAAGCCTTCGCTATACATATCACCTTCTGATACTAACCAACGAGCGTTTTAATGGTCAATCTGTAAGCAAGTAAGTAAACAAGTAAGTAAGTAAGTAAGTAAGTAAGTAAGTACTGCATTTGTTAACACGACATATATCGATCGGCTGAGCGAGGAATCGTAGGGAGTGGACAAACACGCACGCACACACATAACAAAGTAAAAGAACAAAGGAAGATGCACAGTCACAAAGACAGACATACAGAATGACACTCAACCACAAAGACAGACTTACAGAATGACACTCAACCACAAAGACAGACATACAGAATGACACTCAACCACAAAGACAGACGTACAGAATGACACTCAACCACAAAGACAGACATACAGAATGACACACAAACACAAAGACAGACAGACAGAATGACATCCAACCACAAAGACAGACATACAGAATGACACTCAACCACAAAGACAGACATACAGAATGACACACAGACACAAGCCGTTTGCTAGTGTTGATCTTGACCTGGAACCGAACTCTTTTGCCTATCGATTTTGTTCTGACTGAGCACCTTGTGAATAAACTGGTTCCAGCGACTTGGCTTTCGTCGGGCGCTGTAGAGATCTCGAGATTACGATTACGATTGGTCTGTTTGACAGGTTCGTGGCGATCGTCCTGCCATTGAACGCCAAGGCCTTCACGACGAAATCCCGGACGCGACGAATCATCTTCGTTTCGTGGTTGATGGCGATCGTCGTCTCGCTTCCCTACCTTTTGTGCAAGAGCTACGCTTTCAGTATCACGAGCCACCTGGGATCCGTCTCCCGCCGCATCTGCACCGACCGATTCGACGACCTTGACCAGTGGCTGACCGTCCTCCAGGACCGGACGGGTCACTTCCTCGACGCCGCTGACCACTCCGCCGGGCTGCACCGACCTCCGCCGAGGCCCCTGGCAGGACGCTTCCGCAAGGGCTTCTTCATGTTCCTGTTCGTCGGAATGTACCTCGTGCCAGCTGGAGTCATCCTCTACACGTGTATCCATATGTCCGTCTGCCTCATGAGACCCATCCAAGGACCCGGAAGGGTGGGATCGACGAAAGCAATCGCTATGGAAAACAGTAAGCGCAAGGTTCGTCCAGTATGTCTTTGATTCTTCGCACAAGATCCCTCTCACGCAACCCTGTGGGGTCTGTCAAAGCGTTTTTGAATCGCAAAGGGATCTGAGTTCAATCGCACAGTTGCTGGCGCAGAAGGCAGGGCATCTGAACAAGGGCGGATAGATTTGAAGTTAGAGCTATGGGAAGTGCCACAGTAGGTTCTGGAATGTATACTAATAAACAATCAAAGTAATAGTTCTCGAATTTGGAAAGGTATACGTCCATTACGCATCCCTTGAATGGTAATGTAAGGCATGATAAGTAAGAAAGCAAAGAAATATCGAATGTTAAGGTTAGGTAATGTGGAAAGTCGAAATATTTCTCGAGATTACGATTGCGATGCATAGTTCTACTGCTGGCGGACCAAACGTCCCATTACAAGTCGCATAATAGAAGCCTAATGCACAAAGACGTGTATTGTGTCGACGAGCGTGTACCGATGTTATCCCGCTCTTCTGAGCTGTCCCTGGAGAAGGATTCAGGGATTCTGCTTGCGGACTGCGAGTCTCCGATGAATGGCAGTGTAGCGATCATAAAACTTCATCGATAAAATGCGTTGATGGTACAGTAACATAAGATAATGGGACATTCAGTGCACGACCGCACGGGATAGAAACACGGATGGCGGGTCTGTAACGTTATGCATTGAATTTTATTTATTTATACATACATATATATATATATATATATATATATATATATACATATAACATCCTGTCGCAGATCGCCGGGTTATTGATTACGCATATATATATCACCGTAGATATAGATTAGATTTGATACATTATAACATGACCTAAAATTCCCTTTATTTGAGGTAAGATTTAAGATTATTAGACTGTTTGATATGGCCCAATACCTAACGAACAAATCATTAATCGGCATTGCACCAATGTCGAGGTTAACACAATGGTCTGCTACTTGACTGCGTAATTACTATTACGGTCTCTCTTTTTTCCTATTGATTTCGTTTTGACTGAGCGCCTGTGAATAAGCTGGTACCCATGACGTGGCTTTCGTTGGGCGCTGTAGAAATGTCGGGATTACGATTACGACCGTGTGTGCGGTTTTATTACAGTAACCAGAGTTTAGATTACAGTTCCGACAAGAGGGAAGCTCTGTACAGAGTGTGTTATCATCGAACGGCTTCCAAAGGGCTTCAACATAAGCGCTCTAAGTTTAGAGTTCTGCCATCTATCGACGGTACAGCGAAACAGTTCACACTAGTGTTGTTGATCTGTTGCTTTGCTTATGCGTAGATAGTGCGGGTGATCATAGCCGTGGCCACGTCCTTCCTCGCCTCGTGGGCACCGTTCTACCTCGTCTCCTTTGTCAGTCAGGCGCAAGAGGTCAGCTTCCTGCGTCACTCCAACTTCCTGTTCGCGATGCTCAGCACTCAACTGGCCGGCTTCACCAACAGCTGCATCAACCCGTTCATCTATAACATCCTCTGCGATAGCTTCCGAACAAGCTTCCGCCGCATTCTCACGACGCCTTTCCGCTGTCTCAGCAGCAGGAAGTCGTCGGAAAGCCGACCCCGGCACCAGCGACGGGGGTCTGCTGCTTCTGCTACCGCCGCCCCGTGTCAGTCAGGAGTCTCGTTTCAGATGTACCAATTGTCGTGGCGCACAACGGCCTTCTATAACAAGGCTTCCGTCGACAAGGAGCCGAACTCAAGTTCCAAGGAAACGCGTCGACTGTTTACGAAGCTCGCAAAGGAAGACTCCGCGCACGAGAGCAGTGTTTAAGTTGAATGTAACGTAGGCGATAGTGTAGCGTAACAAACGATGTGTAGAACTTTGCAATTTCTTATCCCCATATAAGAACTGCTTCAGGAAAATATTCCATTCATCGGCTCCTACTTAAATGAAGCCCACAATTGCCGCACAATTATGTTGCAATTTAAGCGATATGATTGGCTATAATTCAGCGTGGCCCTTTTTGGGGTTATTATCTGCATTTATTAAGCGCCACTATTCTATAACTAAGTATCAATCGACTGTGCTGAAGGACTTGTTCAAGGTCCTTACACAGTAACCGTCTCAGGGGAGACTCGAACCCGTATTATCCGCGTTACAACTCGAGCGCTCTACACAATAGGCTACCGTGTCCCATGAGGGGTTAATCTCATTCTTCCCTGCAGAGGTGACCCTTGCGATTCGCGTATATTCGATTAGTTATTAATAACGAAGGCAGGTTTACGCTTTCAGGGTAAATTTAAAACCCAAGCTTGTCCTGCTATAACTAGATTGATGGCAACACTTTCACTTTTTGCCACATGTCCTCACTTTGGTGATCTAGTTTTCTATAGAGAGGTCCAAAAACACTGGCAGGAACGTAAACGCAGTCTTTCATGCAAGACTTGTATTCAAGAACCCGCTTTCAGATTCAGAAAGACAGCCGCAGTAGGTCTATTTCTTGAAGCCTGCAGGGATTTGAACAATCAGTATAGCAGACGACAAGAGCGCAGCAAACGTATCTAAGACTTATGACATTGCATGCTAGTATCGATGAAGCGTATTCTTCTAAAGAACAATTCAAAGTCGCTTACGTAAAAGCATTTACAAAGCGGAGAAGTAGTTCCGAAGCGACCTGAACAAAGGGTATCTATAAATAATAGGCCATACATCGTAATCGTAATCGCAATTCCGAGATTTCTACAGCGCCCAACGAAAGCCGCGCTGCGGGGATCAGGTTACTCACAGAGGCTCAGTCGAAACAAAATATATAGGCAAAAGGGTTCGGTTCCAGGTCAAGATCCAAAAGTCGGACGGAAAGACAGCGTGGCAGCTATGGGGGATGGTGTTCGGGGTTGGAGAGGAGAGAGAGATAAAAAGAAAGAAGGGGTGTCAGGATAGGAACTGTGAAAGAGGAATGTTTTGAGTTTTGAGTGAAAGGCCGATGCAGAAATTGCAAGCGGTGGAGCATCGATGAGTTTGTGTGATGGGTCAGAAAACCGTGGTTCTTCCTGAACGTACTTCTGATATTTGTAGGGTACACCGTTCCTTAAAGCACTTTTGTAAAGAAGTCTGGCGGATTCAACAGAAACGGCTGTATACAAAGACTGCGTTCAAGAATTTTTGTTGTCTTCAATAAGCAGTCAAAGATTGATATACAAAGCCTTAGGCCTATGTTATTGTTCTATCTGGTGTTCAGAATATAATTACATGCATGTATCATAATTATGGACCTTCAATATCTGTAATTTAGAACAATCATGCAGGATGTTTACCAATAATATGGATATACATACATAGGAGGCCTGTAATATTGGATGATGTTCACTATATACATATATTAGGCCTACGATCATAAATAAGTGTCCAGCAATAAAACTTATATATATATATATATGTATGTATTTAATCTCATTTTGTTTATCCGATCTCAGTAAAGCCCCCCCACAAGTAATTGGCTGCGTGAGTACAATTCTGTTGCCATAGGGTTTATACTGTATACAACCAACAATGTGACTTATATCTGTATACATATACATATATATACACAGATATCTGTATATATATATACACATATCGGATTTTAAGTCACATGTTTGGGTGTATACAGTATAACCCCATGGCAACAGAGCCGTATTCACGCAGCCAATTACTTGTGGGGGGCTTTACTGAGTTCTGAAAAAACAAATCGAGTTTATGTATATATATATATATATATATATATATATATATATATATATATATATATAATTCCGCTTATCGGCCATTTGCCAAAGTGATTTGTTCTGATCCTTTTCCGACAGCATCATAAAACGCAATGATCTGTAGTGTAAGCCTCTTTTAGTCTGAATCTCGCAAACTTGCATAACCACTATCTTGCGATCGTCGAGCCACGTATGACAATATTCGACTAGCAACCGTATAATCCTCCATATTCACGACCCTAGGGCCAATCTTTACATCCGAACCCATAAATAAAGATCACCGCTATCACGTGATCATAAGCTTGCTAGACGCAGACCGGTTGTGCCCATGCAACTAAAGTCTGCCAAATGCAGACACTAACGCCACAAAGTGGTTAGAACGCTCTTAGAAGTGCGCATGGTTTGGCGTTAAATTCCTACGGTGACTAGTAGTAACTACATCAACTGTTCATTTTGTAAAACGTGACCATTTGTCTTAAATAATAATAGATCCCTTACTTACTTGCTGTATTACACCATTTGCTTTCTTTCATCATCTTACCGAACTCCGCAACATTTTATCATCTGACTGGCTCTGTTGACTCAGCATCTGCGAATTTCGACTTGGCACTAAAACTGACCCAAAAGTCTGGCTCTTGTCGGTTTAATTTGACTAACCGCCGGCGAATAATCTGATCTCCATTACGCAGTTTCTTTTTTATATCACGCTGAAAATTGTATGGCGATTCACATGTGAATTCATTGGAGCCTATATACATATCGATACAATAACGTGGCCTTGCATAGAATTCCGCAAATCTCCTGCCGTACTCCATAATGGCTGCGCTCCATTATCGGACAATTTATGGGCGTTCCGGCTACACTAGAGAGCGGATGGTCTGCACTTGTTTGTGTGGCCTGCCACTGGGGGTCGTCCATAAAAGACTTACGTAAAGGGGGGAGGGAGGGGTCATCCAAATGCGAACAAGGGGAGGTGAATTTGCCCAAAGAGGAGTCCGCATCTAATTTGATAGGTAGACCCTTCAGTTATTTGAGTACAGTCAGCGCCATAAACACCAAATTAAGTCAGACGGCAGACGGTCTTTAATGCGCTAAATCTAATTAGTGCTGTTACGGGATGCCGCAGTATCAGAATACCCCACCCCGTATCACTGTGAGCAGCGCAAGATCAACAGGCTAGGCCTCAGGATTTCGTTCGAGTGCGGATGTCCGCAGAGGGATGAGGGTTTGGCCAATGCTACGATCCTCATCGAGGAATCAACTGCATGTCCCGTGGTCTTCCACGAAGTTCGGCGAACGTTCCTTCACCGTCGCCGGACCCACTGCTTGGAACAGTCTTCCTGACAATGTGACGAATGCCCCATCCCTGGACACATTCAAGTCACGACTCAAGACACATCTTTTAGGATATCTTATGACTGTAGTTGATTTTTGAACCCATGTACAGCGCCCTTTTCTTCGGCCTCGGCTGTCCTACGGCGCTATATAATCTGTCTTATTATTATTATTATTATTATTATTATTAATGCAAAGAGATGCGAACAAGGAGGAGGGAGAGGTCCAAAGTAGGTCATCTTTGCGGACGTCATTTATGGACGACCCTTTCTGAGCTTCAGTCGAAGGCAGCAATCCGGAGAATGGCGAATGTGATTTATGGAAGATGTCGTTTCGCTGCGGATATTTGGTATTTAGTACTTCCGATTGCGTGCACATGTGTGTATATGTTTATATTTTGGATGCATATCGTTTGTATATGAATACATGAAGAGCAGGCATATATATACATATATGTATATATATATAGTGTTCCCACAGTTTTGGTGCTGTTCATACATTATTGCAGGATTGCGAGTAAACATTGCACCAAAACTGTATATATATATATATATATATATATATATATATATATATATATATATATATATATATATATATATATATATATATATATATATATATATATATATATATATATATATATATATATATATATATATATGTGAACAGCACCAAAGCTGAGGACACTATGCACTCTTCCGCCAGAATGCTTTTTAGACGCCAGAATGTCAAAGATCCCAAAAGATCAAGTCGACCTTCCTGTCGCAGTATCCGACGTCGTTTATCTCCCTATCCCTTCCACCTTTGTGTCGCTCTGTCCTATCCTCCGTTGCTCGGTCTGTCTATACATTGGTCTGTCTCCTGCTACATCAGTCTCATCGGACATGGCCCCTCCCCCTTTACACTTCTCCGTGTGTGTTTTCCTTTCTGCTTCTGTCCTTTCTTCTCTTCCTTCCATCTCTCTTTCTTCCAGTCTGCTTGAATGACCTCACCTGTCTCACCCTAGACTTGTCAACCCTAAATCGCCAACGAAGCCGGGCGCTTAAGTAAGTAAGTAAGGCATCTGTTTACGCGCCATGTGTCCATCAGCTGAAGGGCGATATTTTGACCAGTCGTTGAAGAAACCAGAAAGATCGACTGCAGTTTGTCGACTTGAAAAATCGATGTAATTTAGAAGGCATTAACCAAGTACTTGACTCCACTGCACTGGCCTTCAGCGTTCACACACAACCGACTGTATGTCCGTCTCGTGTGCGCGGATAGCAGGATGCTAAGTCAGCTCCGGTTCTTACCTGCTCTCCGTTTAGTCGCCTTAATCCGCCAAGC
This sequence comes from Norana najaformis, assembly GCA_964023275.1. Classification (NCBI taxonomy): domain Eukaryota; kingdom Metazoa; phylum Annelida; class Clitellata; order Crassiclitellata; family Hormogastridae; genus Norana; species Norana najaformis. The sequence continues at coordinate 22,346,521 of OZ029924.1, forward strand.
AGAGCTAAAGGACGTTATCTTGATGTACACATCTAGTCTCATCTGTGTCTGTCTGTGTCTGTCTGTCTGTGTCTGTATTTTTCCGTGTCGATGTCTGTCCGTTTGGTCCACTGCAAATGTTACACTCCAGTCACGAGCATCATTTTTACGCGAGGTAGGTCCAAGGCGTCGACATTCACGAAACAAAAAATTGTTGGGAAACTACTGTCATTATTGCCAACATCGTCATCATCGTCGTCGTCGTTATTATCGTCATCATTATGAATAATTCATGTAAGCATTTTTATACCCCGACAACAGGAACCGTAGTTGTATCACCCACTTATATTAAATGTGATTTATTTTATATTTCATCACTGCAGTCTATGTCGTTTAAAAATACGTTTTGCAATGTTAAGCTTAAGGCCTATAACGACAGGCCTCTAAAACGAATTTTGTTTAGTCAGAAATCATGCAGTCTTATTAGGTTATTGTTCCAACGTATCAAATTACGCCTTGTTCATGACGATAATATCGCCCATCCCTATATATGTAGACCACGCCACTGAAGCCCAAGTCCATCAGTTCATGAGTGATGTATTCCTTTGTTCCACGAGTAAACACCATCTAATACAGTTGATGCGGACTTCCAGACCCGTAAATTAACGTCGTTATCTCATTTCCCTCAGCTGCCGAATGGATCGACTTCCTGCACAACACGACGCCGATGGGTTGATCTATAAATATCTAGATGTATATGAACGATCCCCAACCATCTTTTCTCGTGCAAACGTCGACAAACGATCTGTCGTCCATGCACGAATCTCCACGCACTATATATACTCCGCATGTACGCGTCATATCATTAATGACGTCGCAGCGACGCCATGTTGCAGCTTTTTCCAGCGAAGATGGGACTTGAAATTGAATTTAAAAGAATCGCAGCCTCGAGATTTACGCGCAAAAGCGTAAAACTCAATTAGCAGACCGACAGATTTATGACTATCTCTCGAACGGAGATCCAAATTCCCGATTAATGTCCTGTAATTAGTGGCCGCTGCACAGGATTGCGAGTAAACACCGCGCGTCGCAGCCAAAGCACAGTGGAAGACCGATGTGTACACACCGCTCTGGTCGGCCGTTGTTGATGGAAGTGGCCGAAATCGGCCCTAATGGTTCCTCGAAAATATTACACGCAGACAAAGAAACAATCGACATCTCCGTAGGGAGCCCGCCGAAGAAACACCCGACGAAAAATGGTCATTTCCGTCAGCCAAGTTCACGCACGGCTGCCAGCGGCGTTGGAAAAATAATGCGGTCTCTAAAGCCCATTAACAAATGTTGTCACATAAACAAAGGATTTCTCTTCGAAATAACGAACATAGCTGCACACCCACTGATTAAAAGTTACTGATTAAAAAGTTTCTAACATAGAAAGGGTTACACAAGTTATATTAAAATGTTGGTCAAAACACATCTGAGGTGTGTTTTATTCTTTTGTCAAACTTTGGCCCATATAGTAAAAGTCTAGAATCGCGACTGATGTAGTGCCACCTACCGAACATTAATTAATAATTCAATGCTGGGGTACTGCCATACTATTTAATTGAAAGGCATACTTCTAAAGACTATTTCGTTGTTGATAGCCACTGGCTAGGCCAATGAGTTATGTATTCTGCTAGAATTTCCTGGATTCTAAAATTAAGTTCCACCGAATAAAAGCACAGGTTAAACTGCTTGAAGATGTAAGCTTTGCACTTTGTATGAGAATATTTAGCACCTTTCAAGAGATGCGACTTAATGTAGGCAGCAAAAGTTTTTTTCAGAGGAGTCATTCAAAAAGAACCATGAAAGAATCATCATATCACTGGATACCACGAAATCAGTGATTTCTAATTACTCAGTAAACGTACTGAGTTTTTACAATTTTAAAAAGTTGTGCAAAAAAGAACAGCATTGCAGATATACAAATATTCACTTTGACAGCAGGGCAGCTGTGGTTATCATTTTCCTGATTCTCTCTTCGTTCTGAAGCGCCTGTGATTTCAGAGCCGCATTCATCTCCTCTTGCTCCTCAATCTGTTTCTCCAAATCAGACAACTGGATCTGAAGTGGTTCAATGGCAGACTCCAACAAGCTGTACACAAAGAAATTGCAAATAGTCAACACTTCCAAAAAGTCAAATACCTCTTACATTCTCTCTTACATGTGCAATTATATCCATGGATGCATGTACTGTCAAGCAAGGCAACCAATTTTCCAACCAACTTTCCAGCTTACCACCCCACTGTCTCCCCAGCTTGATCCCAGATCCTGACCTGGAACTGAAACTGACCAAACAACCTGGCTCTTGCAGACCTGATTTGATATAGCATCGGTGAATAAGCTGGGGTCCCTAATGCAGTTTTACTGAAATGCTGAGAAATTCAGAATAATTACATTACATTATATTACCAATAAGGAAAAGACTAAAGTAATTCTGTGGCTGGACAGTTGCTGCTTTACTTTGCACTATCGTCACAAATGCTGACACCAGGATCAAAACTGTTAGAACCTTCTGACTGCAGCTGTTTACACAGATTAATGAATAACTTTAGCCCATCTTTTGTTGATTAATTAATGACTCATGTAGGGACTAATCAGCTGCTATTGTACATTTGTCCATTACGAATTTGATAACAAAACTAACGTACCGTTGCTCCTGTTCAAGTGCCAAAGTGTTTGACTGGATTTCGTGCTTCCACTGTTCCATTTCTTTCTTCATGGAGTCTAGATCTTCCTGAAGGAAATCCAGTATCTTCACCAAAGGAGTAACATTCCCCGTTAAACTCTGAATTGTAGATCGCAACTTACTGATGTCCTTAAGCAGCAATGCTCGCTGTCTTTGCTTGGCAGTGTCACCTCCTGTTATTTCTGATCGATCCTTAAAAGCAAACTACAATTTGTCAACGTTTTCCAAAAATTATGCAAAACAGTTTAGCCTCTTGCTGGCTGATATTTTGAGATTTCTGGTGTAAAGCAGATATTCACTGCCTAGCCAAACAACATTATATATATGTATATATATTACACAGTGGAAATGATAAGCGGAAAACATGTTGAAATAATAGAAGCAATGTTTCCTATTGTTGTATTGCTATTGTCATGTCCCACAGTTTAGACATTTATAAAACTACAAGAAATGCATACTTTCAAGTACCAGTTGCGTCAGTATCAGGATGTGTTATAAACTGACCAAAGTATTAGCCTATGTTACTTTTGTGTGCTACGTACATTCAGAATTTAAATACGAAGTTGGCAAATGTCAGTCTCTAATGTAATTTCCTATGCTTTTGTTGACCCAATGAATTTTGATTACCGTAGAATTCCCAGTGGATTAGGATTCATGACTATGGTCTCACTTCACCTGACCATCGTTTTGATGTTTCTGACAGCAGCACTAAAGAAGTTGTTAGAACAGATTTGCTTCCAGACAGCTCAGTCATTCTTAAGACGTTTAATTTTGCTTCTAGTCATCATAATAGCTCCAAATACTGGAAGATGAAAAATTACAATTTCAACTTTTGCCTTTTGCGATATCACAAGCGCTTCAAGACCTTTCTTTGTCTTTAAGATTTTCTTCACCAAACCACCTGCACACATCACAAACTACATCTAAACGGAACACGAACTAAAAACAAAGATTATGTGAAACAATAGCTGGACACAAATGTGGAAAACAACGTGGCACAATACTACGAAACAATATTCTGCCTTGCCTATTTGATGTGGCCCTTATGCCAGAAGTAAATTTAAGTTTCATCTGTAAGGAGTGCAATAAAAATTTCAAAATAACCAAGACAGCATGTTGAAAACATTAGATGGAAATATGTACCTTCCTTGCAACAGCTTCTTTCCATTTTACATTTTCTACATAAAATAGATCTACTTCTGGTTCACTGCCCACAGTCTTCAGTTAATCGACATCACTTTTGACTGCGGGATTCTCAAGCTACAAGTGCCCCCATGTAGTTTCTTATGTGAAGACCCTCAATAACCTCAGCAAAACGATATAATATACATGACACTGCATAAGCTGGCTTTCAGCAGATGCCTCAATATATATTCTTAGGTGAAGACCCTCAATAAAACAATATAATAGACAAGGCTGGCTATCTTTCAGCAGATGCCTCAATAGGTAGCCTTTTGCAACACTAAGGTATTTACTATTTAGGTTTAGATAAGTTGAACATTTCTCTGATATCATACCATGTTCAGTGCTTTCATCTGAAAGATCAAGGGAAGAACGAGGCATGTAGACTGAAGCCGGATCATCCCTGACTAAGAATTCTGCCTCATCGTCTTCATCTTCCTTCTGGCCTTTTCGATCCAAGATTACATTGGTATCGGGTTCGTGATCACTGACAAGAAAAGTGAGATCATGTGCAACCTCAAGAACACCTAATGAATTTTTAAATAAGATTTTAAATAAGAGACTTGGACTGAAATAGAAAGCTGATGGCTGAAATATTAAAGAACAGACACTAAAGATTTCGACTGAAAGTTAACACGATACCCATTAACTACAGATGCAAGCACTTACTGTATGCTGTGATACCAGTGCCTAGAAGTCTTTAGATAAGACTCTAGTGTTCTAGAAATCTTTAGTTCAGACTATAGATCGTATCCATACTCTGCTAGAGTTTGTCTTTTCACAAGACATGTTTCCCTAGCAACTGTTAAAGTATGCAAAAATAGAAACTGCAATGCAGATTTTTCACACGATACCGTTTCATCATTTTATAAATACAATACTTACATTTGCAGATTCTGATGTTCATTTTCAAATCTTTGGTTTTCCACTGCTAAAAATATTACTAAAGAAATTCTAATTACAAAAAGTCTTATACTAAATTAAATGCACCATTTTAAATTTACTTAAGAAATTGAATCTTACTTCTAACAATATGTCATTTATCTAAAATTCAACTGTTTCGATCTGGAGAACAGCCATGTTCAGTGCAAACGGGGTTTCAAAAACGCTATATAAATTATCAAATACAAAGTCTTATTTCTGCTAAATAAATGTTATTTTTGAAAAGTTGCAAGAAATTATAAAACGCATACACTTTCTTCTTAATCCACATACACTTTCTTCTTAAAATAAACTCATGTCATTAATGATATTCTTTATGCACAGAAACATACATGAAATACAATTTACTATATACATAAAATTTTGATATGAATTATTATTCTTTTATTCTTGCCAAAAGACAAAAACACAGCTAGTCAACTAATGCAATGGAATAAAACCCAACATCAGAAGATAGCTTAAAATAACAAAACTTCAATAAAATAACTGCAAATACTTCAATCAGTGGCCGAAAACGATGGCCTAAAACTGTAAAACAAAAAGAGACACCAAAAGGCTTACTGTCAAATCCTGTTGTCATTTTTTGAGGAACCTACAGCAATACAAAACCACTTAGAGGCAAGTGTTTGATGAGTGAAGGGGCAGAAAATTGGAGGCCTGTATTCCATATGGTACAACACAGTCTCAAAGCCATTGCAGTCATTAAGTGAAGTATTCCTTCAGGATTTTATCTTGGACTCACTAGATCAATACCAACTTCTATATAATCAAGCAGTTATTTTTCCCATGCAATATAGATCGTCAACTTTGGACTTCGGTGGCTTAATTAGCGAATCACCTATGTTATTGCTAACTAAGGTTTTCCTCGCACGCGTAAATAATGTATTGATTTATGTGATACGTTGTAATTGAGCGAGTAATTTCAATGTCAATTAATTCAATGTCAATAAATTCAATGTCAATAAAACTCAATGTCAATAATTTCAATTGAATTCAAATTCAGTGTTCTATTTACCATTTGCAATTCTTCAGTTTTCTCGCCTTCAGACTTTGGAACTGATTTCCGTGACTTGAGTTCCGAAGTCTTCTCGGTTCGGCTTTCTTCTACTGCGTACATCTCACGAGGTTCAGGTCTTGGTCCTAGTTTGTCCAGACGAACTTCCTGCTTACTAGCACTGTCCTTGCGTTTTTCACTTTTTCCATCTGACCTCTTAGTCTTCTCCTTCTTTGCTTTGCGCTCGTTTCTGCTGTCACAAAACTCCTGTGCACTTTGTTGCTCGTGCAACTGGAGGTTGTGTTTTTGCGCTGGGTTATAATGCAGGCGACCACTAACACTTGGTCTCCCGACGCTTATGGTCGGTTCGTCATGCACCGTGTCTTGTGTCCTAACATTGCGATTCATCTCCAAAGTTTCCTGCCTAACTGAGACTGGCAAAATGTTTTGAGCCTCTGGTTTGTCGAGAGGAGTCGTCAAATCCCCTTTGCTTGTCAGACTTGAGCTTGACTGGTTGGCTGTAAAAGCATCTGAAGTATCGTGTTTCCGTTCATCACTTCTACGTGCCTTTACAAGTCCTTGCTTATCAGTAGCTGTTTCTTGTCTACCGTTTACTCGTCGTTCAACTTCGGGTTGACCACTGCCTGCACTTTCGTCATCCTGTGCACGTTTTGACTTTGGTTGTTCGCTAGGAATGGATTTAGTTTTGTGTCCAGTGGCTAGCAAGTCTTTTTTGGCTTCTTGCTTTTCAATAGCAGCATGACTACCTTTTTCTCCTGTAGCTTTTCTAGCATCTTCCTTTTTACTAGCACTGACATTAACTTTCTGTCCTGTACTTGGCAATTCAGTTTTAGCTTCTTGCTTTTCACTCGCAACATAACTAGCTTTTTCTCTTGTAGGTAGCATGTCCTTTCTGGCATCTTCCTTTTTGCTAGTAATGGCATTAACTTTCTGTCCGGTATCTGGGAATTCAGCTTTAGCTTCTTGCTTTTCACTGACTCTTAATCTGCTGCTGTCAACACTCTGAGTTGTTAGCATACCCCTTTTCGGCACCTGGTTTACATTCTGCTTCGATTCCTGGTTGTCAGTTGTTTCTGACTTTCTTCCCTGCTCCTGATTCCCAGTCACTTCATGAACTGCCCCAGATTTCCTACTAGCATGGCCACTTATGTCCCTTGAGGTATCACCAACTAGCTTACTGCTGCTAGTATCCTTAACATCAAAGGACGTTATTTGTGGTTTCTGGCCATCTAGCGGTTGCTGATCACTTTGAACTTCTATCTGTTCCGTTAATGTTCCGTGTTTTAAAATTCTGGATTCATGTTTTGCCACTTTTGATTCAACTTTAGCACTGTTTTTATCCTGCTTCAGTTTTCCTGAAGCCTCCTTGTCACTTCTAGTTGCTCGTGTATCAGTTTTAGTAGCATCCTGTTTATCGTTTTTCATGACTCGCTTCTCTTTTCTTGATTCCAGCTTATCGCTTTTAGCTTCCGATTTATCAGTTCTAACAGCTTCTGGCTTATCAATTTTGGCCACAGGTCTATCACTCCTAACTTCTTTCTTATCAGTATTAATCTCATACCTAATGCCTTTGCTTTCTTTCTTATCACTCGGAGGTTTCAGCTTATCACTTTTTGCTTCACAGTTCTCAGTGTTAGCTTCCTTCCTATCACCTTTAGCTTCAGTCTTTGCTTCTTTAACGCTGCTAGCCTTCCGAGGTGACATCGACTAAAATTAAGTAAAATTTAAGTTTTGCAATTCCAATTTTGCATATAATATAAAAGCAATTATAATAAGAAACTGATAAACGCAGCATCTTATCCCCAACAACATGCGATGTCTTCATAGATATGTCCGAAAACAATGTTTCAGCACCTTGAAATTCTGAGGTCCTTAAATGCTGATAGGCATCTTTAGGAAAAATATATAGATGCACCAGGTCCTTTTCATCTTGTATGTATGTATGCATGTATATATATGTATGTATGTATGCATGCATGCATGTATGTATGCATGTATGTATGTATGTATGCATGAATGTATGCATGCATGTATGTATGTATGTATGTATGCATGTATGTATGCATGCATGCATGAATGTATGTATGTATATAAGTATGCCTGCATGCATGTTTGTATCTAGACACTTCAAGTATATACAATGCCTGGTAAGTATCTCACAATAGTACTGCCTACACTAGCCTAAGTGGCGTTAAAGTCAGTTAAAAACAAAAAGCTCATCCTGCGTCAGCAACAAGCCTACTGCACGGGTAACTGGAAAAATGACGACTGTCTTGTTGAGACACTGTTATATTTGTTACAACCATTTGGTTACCATGCACCATGATAATGCTGGCATGGTATAAACAAAGATCTTGGAGTACACTAAGCCAAGATATGACACTCCCTAATCTTCACTGCGTAACTTGAGTGTGTGGTTGTCAACAAAGCAAAACAGTCACGCCACCTAGTGAAAGGTACAATACAGGTCAGGGTCAGATAATATTAATAATAAGACAATTTATATAGCGCCGTAGCGCAGCCGAGGCCGAAGGGCGCTGTACACGAATTCAAAAATCAACTACAGTCATAAGATATCTTAAAAAGATGTATCCTGAGTCATGATATGAATGTGTCCATTGGTGGGGCATTCGTCCACATGGTCAGGAAGACTGTTCCACACAGTGGGTCCGGCGACAGTGAAGAAATGAAGGAACAACATCCACGTTCACTGCGCCCCTTAAACAAATACTACTGCACTGATTGGGCCCACATCTTCACCGACTGCAGTGTCACCAAGTGGTGGCATTTATAACGTAAGGGCCTTGGACATTAGGATGCACAGAGTGTCATATCTTAGCATAGTCTAAGATTTTTGATATTATGATAACCCAGGAGCTAAGACAATGTCTTGCGATTCTCAGCAACTGGCAATGATGATCAATAAGAAGAATAACAATGTAGGATTCATCGGAATATGCAGTTACCTTGTTTGCCTTGGTACTCGCTTTTTTTCTCGTTGCCTCAGCAGCCAAAACTTTTGTAACATAGTCATCGTTGTCCACCTAAAATAAATCAAAATCTCAACCAACCCAAAGCATAGTTCAAATAGTTCAAGCACATTTGCTAGATACTTATTGTCAAGGACAGAACAAACATCATGTAGGAGGACAAAGTGGGTCATTAACGTGTTCTATATATGAACTATAATATAAACTATATTAAGGCTCTGAATATTTCCATAAAATGACCTTATGTCATGAAGTAATGACGCAGCATGACATCAAGAGCTACACTCAGTCAGCAAAATATTCAATACTTCAAGCTTCAAGACTAAGAACAGAGCATTTATAATATGCCTTCAAATGTTCTTAAAAGGTGTAATATTGTGACTATATTTAAATAAATAAATGTCACCTTGGGGACTTTATCCAACTATATTTTGTAAGTAACAATTTTTAACATTCACAACAGTAAATTCACCTATTATCAGCTTAGTAACTTAGTTTCCTATCTTGCACACCAGCGTTTGCATCCTGCTTATCTTTCATATCTCATTTCTCTCCTTGATTCCAGCTCATCTCCTCAGCTCCAGGTCAATCAAATCTAATGGTTTCTGGCCTGACATCTTCACATATAACCACAGAAAGTGATTCTTTATAAGCTTCAATTTACTCATTTTATTTACTCATTTTATTTATTTATTTATTTATTATATTGCTGATACCTTTTTGCTGATAGCTTCGGCCAATGCCTGAAGAAATTCATTCGTTTTCTCTGGTTCCTGACCAGCCACAATCTTCGCAGGTTTTGCCAGCACTGAACGACCTGTTACCATAGCTTTGAAGCAAAGCACAAAGTAGGTAGGTAAGTAAGTAAGTAAATAAGGCATTTGTTAACACACCATATGTCCATCGACTGAGTGAGGAATCTATGGTGCAACTGTTTCAAAATCCATCGGCAATTTTACGACTTTTACACTCCTCATAAGAAGAAATGAACGACATTACTTGTAAATTTTTAGTGGTTAGTAAGCTGGTCTGTTAAGCTAAAGGCTGAGTTTCAAATTCTTGCCAGAACCGACAGATATTCTAAACTTGGCTCTGAAACAAGCACGCCGATTGCACACTGTCCATGGGAAGATCAGGCGGCAAGGGAGATGACCAGTCAACAGCCTCCTACGCGGAAACTAAGAAAATGAAGTCGCTAACATTTCATACCCAAAATTGCCTTTCAGGGTTAGCATAAGGGACTGCTCTTCTTGCGTGTATGTGTGTATATATCAAGACACTTGATACAGTGACTTTCAAGTACATCACAAAAGTGTTGCAGTATGTTACAGAAGCTTATCTTCCTTGCTGTCAGCGAATTGTATACAGAACCAGTCTGATGTCCCTAGAAAGAAGCCTTGACTAATGTAACATATATTACATTACAGTACAGTAACACTTCATGTGCACTGTTATTTAGATAGCACCAAATAATGTGAGATGCTTTACTCACAGACCATGTCAATTGCCTTTTGAAGGAACGCGATCTTTGCCTCTTTATCCTGCAAGGCCAAGAACATGTAGGTGAGTTTCTAGGAAGTCGATCCAACGGCTGTAAACATCTATGGCTTAAATTACAATAGTTGCTTTAAAAATTACGACTGTTGCAGTTGGTGAATTTAAAATAATTGCTGTTCGGTGTTTTCGACTGCTTATGATTTCTTGCTTCACGCCAAATACTATCCGTGGCTGTTTTATGCCACAGGTTGTCAGATTTATTTCACCAGTTATTGTTCTTGATAGTCTTTTGTTATTTTAAACCACAACTGTTGTTGCATCGTACTATATTTTGGGGCTTTTATTTTAGAGCAGTATGTATGTTTGCGACAAATACCTTAACCTTGTCAGAATCCAATTCTGCATCTAAAAACAGACCAGCCATAAACCCAGTTGTTGATATCACCTACAAAAACAGACATCAGTTTAAAAATTATACCAAGATGTAATTAGCTTTAAGTGGTTCTTTTATTAAAATCATATACAGTTATCCTTGGGTCTTGAAAGCTGCAGGTAACACAAAACATTACTTTATATGTCAATAAATGGTTCGGTTATCACTCGTTTAATACAAGCCTTTTTCATCAAAACGCAAATGAGTTGCAACTGAACGGATGTCCACTATTCACCACTTTGGAGAGGTTCTTAAGTCTATACAATGGTTCTAATTTTCGTTTGGAAATAATGACCTACAAACTACATGTGCAAAACAGAGATGCAAACAGGAATACAAATTATCTATGCCATTCTCAAACTGCGTGCAACTTCCACTTACAGACTTTCTACAAAGTTGCTGATGCTGAAACCTTTTTAAACCGTTTTAAAACGTTGACATTTTATGCTGATAAACTAAATAATACAACGTCTTACAGCTGTCATAATATCATGGAGAAATCTGAAGGGAGGTTTACTCAGGAGTTTTTCGGTCAGAGGAGGTCGTTTGACGAACTGTCCTAGCGTATCACGCGTTAACTTTATGATTACCGAATCAACAACTGTCGCGTTTTCAACTTTATGTTTGTCTGACATTGTCCAAAAGCAGCTTTTATAAACAGTATCGTCAGAAATTTACAAAAAGAAATCTTAAAACCGTATCAATACATTTAAAAACAAAAACCCAACGCTTTCTGCTAAATCGCCCAAAGACTACAAATGTTATCGCTCAATGACGTTAACGAAGCCAGCAATAGGAAAAGAAATTACTAGCGCCACCTTCTGATTGGGTAGGTTAGGGTAGCGTAGGGCAACGTGGGTTCGATCGCTAATTTATGACAGCACCACAGTCACTGATACGTTCAAATTTGAGCTATATGTTGAAAAGATCTCTCGACTGAAGAGCAGATACGACACAAAGCAGCAATAGAGGAGCCTTTTTCTGTTGGGTTATGTGAGTAATGCGTGTTTCTGCGTGACGTACCAGAATTCGAACCGAGGATGAATTACTGTAAGGCTGAAGCCTTTCGCGGAATAACATCAGGCAACACACCAACTCGTTCCAGGAGTAAAAATAATAATCACAATAACCATAACAATAATAAAAATATGTTAGACCGAATAGTCCCAAAAAGGTCAAAGATTGAAATGAACAATGCCCATCTGTGGTCCATAGATAAACGGAACCCTGTGCAGAAATTTACTTTTATGGTTAATCAATTGGACATATATATATATATATATATATATATATATATATATATATATATATATATATATATATATATATATATATATATATATATATATATATATATATATATATATATATATATATATATATATATATAACTAGCAGTGTTACAAATGACTCCCCGCATCGTCGGTACTCAGTGCAGCAACAAAGATAAACCCACATGACTTCTATTCCAAGGGCACTTGTGGAGTATATAGAGGCTTCCGTCAAATACACACACATACATGCATAGATACTTACATACATAGCTACATATGCCTAGGCTTACCACTGCTTTCACGGTGAAAGAGCGGCGTGAAAGAGTGATTCATGCTCGTCTACCGAATTAATGATACTTGGAATTGCGTACATTTCTAGGCATACATATGTATGTACATATACACGCAAATGGGTGAGACATGGACTAATGCGCATACGGAGATAAGTAGATGGGTCTATAGATGCTTAAATGAGAAGTTGCTGCAGCTGGCCAAGTGATTGATGACGTACGAGGCGCAATTAATGAACTAATTTCGACCTGAGAGACCGATTGTAGCACCGAGATAAGACGCAGTTACACGTAGGCGTCCGAAATGCGCCATTAGACGCATGTTCTCGCAATTTTCAGTAAGACCACGTACAGACGGACGCAGACAAAGGAACGCACGCACTAGTGCAGACATACAGACACGGTCGCGAACACACCGACACGTACGCGTTGCACATGCTCCGGCGAGGATCTTCGAGAGGCCATCGGCATTTTATTGCAAGGTTCGCATCTGTTACGCGATTGCGTCATTTGGGTCACGTGTGCTACAAGGCCTTGGCTACATTCAACGCATCACATACTTACAAACGCATCGGCAGGTTACATCGGGGCCCATCTGACAGCTATTTTCGCGTTTGTAATGTTTATTTGGGTGTATCGCAATGCTTGACATTTACGGCATAGTATTGCATAGTGCATTGTTTATTTCAGTGCACTGTCTATTTTTATTTTAATGTATCGCATTGTGTTGTACTTTGCTGACGATTATTGTGGGATTTTGCGCAAAACAAGGAAACGCTATAGCCTATGTTAGTCTACCCAAAAGGGAGTCACATACGAAGGATTCGTCTCTAATCTCGGATGAACAGCTATCGAACCGGGCGATAATGGGGCTTTAGACATAATCTACAGCCAAATAAATTACATTGCACTGTTTCTGTATAAGTAGGTTAGGTTGCATCAAATTTACAGTTTCTGTATATGTGTCTGTACCTGGGAAGACCCAGACTAATAAAAGTATTTTTGTCGAGATTCCATCGCCCGATGCTTTTATTGCAGCAAAAGATTAATAGACGCACTCACAGAAACGCACACATATAGATTAAAGCATGCATAAAAGAAATCTGTAGGACATTTTGACCTTTGAACTGACCCGATATCTGACCCGGCTTTGTTTGTTCGGCAGAACTTAATTGGTAATTTATAACCGAGCTTCTACCTAGTTCCTGTATATCCCTAGCTTTAGCAAGTTTTTATATAAAATAATAAGCTCTTTTTATCTTCCTTTAGTTCGGGAGCAGCTTATAAAGATATCGTGTACAGAAGACACCTTAAGCCATAATTTCCTTTCCAACTGTTTTTATATCGACATAATGTTGGGACCTAAATCTCCGAGCGAATATTTCTTTGCAACAATATTTTAGTGGAAATCTTTGTGAAAGCAGAAAATTTGAATCGACTCGAGGAACCCAAAGGTTCTATCAGTCAAAATCGGTTTACTGCATGACAGCTTTATGCTTGCGGCGCATTATATACAAATAAAGGCCTACATATTTATGTATATATGTATGTGAATCGGCTCACTTCGATTTCCGATTGTATTGGACTGCTTAGCCTACTCTTGCACGCGAGGCGTTCCTACTGGGGATCCTTTGGGATGGGATGGAAACCCTTTAGACATTATACACATACGGACGGATTGACGGTCGGAAAGAAGGAGGTACTAGGCTGGACAGATATGATATGACAAGATCAGAATTAAGCTACAGACATTAGATTTCTAGAGGATTAACTTGTGCACCATTTTGTCATTGTTTTGCAAGAGTTGCTGTAACTTAGGCATAATAAGAGGCTAGTGCCTGCCAATGACCTATATAAACTTCCACTCGGCCGTGAGGTGATCGTTATGAACCCTTACATTATAACGTGACTTTATCATGGCTGAAGCCAGTGAAACAGATGCTGCATAATGGCGTAGCAATATCCTTTTCGAGCAGTTTGTTATTTGAACCGAATATACCAGTCATGTGGGACCCCATCTAACCTGTATGTATGTAAAGTGTCTAGATACAGTTGCAGGGTACCACGCTAAGCAACAAGAAGCAATCTCTTAAGTAAACCCATATAAGACTACAGAGTCATCCACGAGTATGAAGTTTTAGCGACTTCATCTTTCTTAACCTCGGCATATGAGGGCGGATGGCATATCCTCTCCTTCGCTGCCTGATCTTACCACTGACAATGTACAGTTACTGTAATCATTATAGAGCCGAGTTGGCTGGAAGCGGGCGTAAGTACACCTTGAGCAGAACTCTCGAAATATCATCCTGCCTTGGTGACATTTGAACCCCAACCTCTCGGTTAAACTGCATTAAAGTATCGGCCTCTACGGGGATTTCGGAGGGAGCATACGCAACTGAACTGGAACTTCAAATTCCTTGCTGTGCCACTGCTTCGGTTGGTGTTCAGTGGACCGTGCACAGCGAAGGCTTTGCATCAGCGAGCGAGGAACAAATGATGCAGCGAGCAAGGTTTAATGGAGCCTGATTTTACTCTAGTATTTATTTATTTTTGCTCTTATTGCAAGCAGTCAGTAAATCTAAATATGAGGCGCTATTTTTATTTCAACTTAAAGTGAAGTGAATAAGTATTAATAAAAAAATTCCAAAGATTAATTTGACCATTTATTTCACTGATCCTGGTAGCTCAAATATACCAATCAATCATAACTACAGCCTGTTTAAAATTCACAATAAGAAAAGTCTTGCTTTACCCCCAACTCCCCTCTGAAACCCCGTACCTATATTTGATATATAGGCGTCTTTAGTTAAATACGTTTGAAGACAACCATTGTGAAAGCGCATACACTCCTACAGGAACACTGGTCTAGTCCTCTTAAATATTACCCAACTTCAAGCTTGAACCCAAATCCGTCCAATAACAAAAATGTGTCATAAGTGACACGGCCCGCAGACTATCCCCAACAGCCACGTCCATTGGGCTCATAGCTGGCTACCATTGTTGCCACCAGTGGCACCACGGGGCCCGCGTCCACAGAACATCGCTCTCTCGGAAATAGGCCCCCTAATCATGACACCTTGTACAGTCTCCGTATTCATAGACGTGCGCATGCGCATGGAAATTTCGTGTATACATACTTCATGAGCTTCACACTGCGTAAATTTCTCATGCTAAAAGCGTAAAAACCAATAAAATACGCAAAACTCCAACTCTGGTTATTTTCAACAGATCACACGTCGTACAGTTTGCTGCTTTTCGCGGCCTTATTGATTACCAACCTAACCTAATTATACGAGGCAGACGAAACGTCACAGAGGAATAAATATTTCTCAAGAGTACGCATGGATTTGCGCATCGATAAAAATTCCGCCTGATATTTCTCGGTGGTATGTATACTTCCACGCAGGGACGGCGATCTGGGGGGGGGGGGGGGGGGAGAAGGACACGTGCCCCATCACTGAGCCAGAGGACACACCATATATTTGACCCAATAATACTGACTACATTATGACATATTTTTTCATCCTTTATTTCATTTCAAAGGTGTGTAGATACCCAAAGCCAGTTAAGGGACCGATATTAAACAGCATTATCGTCACTGAGAAATGCTATAAAAACTTCCACATTTTGAAGTGTCCTCCACCTTTCAAACAAGTTCGCCGCCGCTGTTTCCACGCATCTACAAAATTCCGTCCTAATCCTAACGTCTGCTTTTAAAAAGAAAAGTGACGGGACTCCCAGTGATTAACGCGTCAGACTGTCACTCCAAAAGCTCAGATAGGTTCGAAACCTCAAGGTGGGAAAACGCTTCATATATTTTCGCTGAATCTATTCCGTGTCGTCTTGGCAACAAGAAAGTCATTTGTGTTCAAGCTAATATGGCGAGACTGTTCTCAAACATAAATTGGCTGGCAAGAGAGCACGATATCCGCGTTTGCAGTGCTAATAGCAAGACGCTTGTCTGAATGATCACGGAGTACTGCGCAGCTTCATGTAAACAAAAAACTCCATCTACTCTTTCGACCATTTGCAGGATGAAATCATTGATTTTAGTTTAGAGTATTACATACATTTTGTACTTGCATTCTTTGCTTCTGTTTTGATAACACATTACTTAATCATGAGACATGATACAATGACGCTAAGCAAAATGCACAGTAGCTCAACTCCTGCCTATCCCTAATAGCAGCCTTATAACGCGCGCGTAGTCCGGCTTATGTATGCCCTAAATGCAGAGGCTGTCTGGCGAATACTATGAGAACAAAACTGTTGTTTAGAAAACGCGATACTATGGGGTACGGTTATCAAATTGGAACAGTTTCTTGCAATTGCCTTTAAGGCCCAAAGATAATGGCGAGCAAAAAAGGATATTCCTCAGAATAAACATACTCCCGAACTAATGCAACATATGTCACAAATGTTTCGGAGGCATAATGAATTTATGTCTACATTTAGTTTACTGTTGTAAATGTAATTTATGCCTATATGTAATGTATTGTAACAGAGTGGGTATTTATATAGCGCACTCAGCTAGCTAGAAGTCCGTCCATTTGTAGACCTTGTGCGGTCCCTCGTGATTGAAATCTCGCCCAGGGACAAGGGTCATCGGGGTCACAGGAGTATCAGCCGACGACTGGTGATAGGATGCAGCATCGCAGTCGTTGACCTGCTTAATGTCTCTTTCGCCCGAAAGGGGGAGCCCTATGTCCGGTATGGCAACGGTTGCCATGTCGCTCGTTGTCATGGAAACGACTCGATCGGCACCTCGATGCCGCTTTAGGCCGCCGAGGACAATGACTGCAACGACGACACTCACAACGACAATGATAACGGTCAAGGAGGCGGTGAGGCTAGCGATGATGACATTCTGAGGGGAGGAGGCTGAAGATGAGGAAGAGGAAGGAGAGGAAAAGAAAGGAGGATTTCCCTCGTGCTCCGGGTTTCTCGAAGATTCAATTCGATCTGGATGCCGTGCTTTAGACTCTACAGCTTCACCAGGCATTGCTCTTCCGCTCCCGACGCCTTCCGGTCGCATTTCCTTGTCGATAGATGTCGTGTTAGATGTAATTTCGGGTTCTGTTCTTGCCCGGCCCGCAACACCTGACCAACTCTTACCTGCAAAACTGGACGCGTCATCGTCGGTATCAGGATCCGACTCACCGCTGACTTCCGGAAACGGAGGTGTTTGTCGTCCTTCCGGAAATTTAACGGACTGGCCGTTTTCCGGTAAGTCATCCGTGACGTAAATGAAGTCATCCGTGACGTCGTCTTCGTTTGGGTGGTGAGCAGGAACGAACTGGTCGTCCGGAAGCGTGACGATGGAACGGTTGCGGAGACTGGGAGGCGAGTTGCAGCGGTTGGCATTGGCGGCGTCCAGCACCTCCACCGGAGTCACGGAAAACCAGGTCTTGAACCAGACGAGCGACCGGTCGCAGTGCCACCGGGAGCTGGACAGGCGAAGGACGGCCAGGTTCGGGAAGAAGTCGGGGAAGTCGGCGCGCAGTGTCTGGAGATGCGAGTTGCGAAGGCTGAGCTCGCGAAGACTGGCAAGGTTCGACAGGAGGTCGTCGGAGGCCGTCATGGCTCGTACGAGGCCTGGACTACTGTCGAGGTCCAGCTTAGTCAGACTCTCCATATCCGAGAAGATGTTGTCCTGAACGACGACGGACTGGGTCGAAACGAAGGCCAGGGACATCTGCCTCAGGGACGTAAGGCCTTGAAAGCAACAGCTTCTGAGCTCCTCGAGTGGATTTCGCGACAGCTGAAGACTCTTTAGGTTCTTGTTCTCGGCAAACATCTGGCTCTGGATACAACGGATCCGGTTATTGCTCAGGTCCAGGTTTTGCAGGTCTCGTAGTCGGTAGAGGGCCTTCGGATCGATCCGGTTGATTGCATTTCCGGCTAGGGATAGAGTTTCGATCCGGGACTGGTCGGGGAAGATGTCCGCCGTCACTTCGCCGATTCGATTCGACTCCAGGAGAAGCCGCTGGAGATGGACCGGAGTGCTGGGAATATGCAGCAGCCGGTTGAAGTTGAGCCACAGCTGCTGAAGCCGACTTAGAGATGCAAGGGTATCGTTCTCGATGCTGGCAATCAGATTCTCGTCCAGAACGAGGATGCTCAGGTCCGGACAGTCGGCGAAGGAGTCCCGCCGTAGTACCGTGATGTTGTTCCGCCTCAGCTGGAGGTAGCGAAGCGTGACGGGCAGACCGCGTGGAACGTCCGACAACTGGCACTCGGAAATGTCGAGGTACGAAAGGATCTGAGAATTGAAGCGGAACCAGATTGTTTCGTGGAGAGGGTTTCCTTTCAGCACCAGGTGCATCAACCGTTCCAGGTCAGTGAACGCGTCACGGTCCAGTGACTCGATGCGATTGTCGGCAAGTAGAAGGTATCGAAGGTTCCTTAGACCGCGGAACGTGTTCTGTTTGATCGCCTCGAGTCGATTGCCGCTCAGGTCCAAGCGCGACAGGACCTTCATACCGTCGAAAGCCCCGTCGACGCGTTCCAGTTGATTGGACGACACGTCAAGGTGCAGCAGCATATCCGTTCCGCGGAACGTTCCAGCCGTCAGTTCCGTGAGGTTGTTGTTGCTGAGGTCGAGCATCTGGAGGAATCTCGCATCACCGAAGGCTCCGTCGGCGACGGACTGTAGCCGATTGTTGCTCATTGTAAGACGAATGACGCTGCCGAGCGGAGCCAGCGAACCGGAACGGAGCTCAGTGAGTGAGTTCCTGCGCATGTCGAGTGTCGTCACGCTTGGACGGATGTCTTGCGGCAGCTCCGAGAACCCGGCTCCCTCGCACGAGACCTGTTCCGTTAGGTCGGAACAGACGCATCGCTTCGGACACGTCTCTGATCGGACGCACTCGACCGTAACAGCAACCGAGATGAGGCAGAACAGGCGATGCCACCGCGCGACCGAACACGCATCCCTCTTCATCCTCTTGTTACGACTCAGCGACGCCGTGAAACCCACGTCGTCATTACCACCAACCGTGTTCCGGGCATCTATCATGTCGATTATCCGTCTGTTCAACTCGGCCGCGAAAGACCCCATTAGTTTCTAAGTCCGTCTTCTGCTGCACTGAGCGTCGCCGAGCCTCTCGGTCGGTCGGTCGGTCGGTCGATCGGTCAGGCGGTCGGTCGGTCGGCTGAACCCCGTTCTGAGACTCCGTCCGTCCGTCCGTCAGTCAAGACGGACGACGGGGATTTGCTCCTAACGCCTCCTTGCAATATCCCCGTCGTTTATTGGTCCGCAACAGCAGCATACTCACGCAATAAGGTCCCAACGTGAGCGGTATACACATACATATATATGTATAAATATTTGCGTTATAACCATGCATGTATATTATGCATAAGAGCATATTTATGTAACTTGTATAAAGCTCTGTAACTTATGCATACACATAGGTGCCATATGTCATACCACATACATCGCCATACCAGAACTAATTTATAGAAGCAGTTATTTGTAGGTTATGACTATATCTATACTGTGCACTTATAATCATAGAACATGAAGTATATTAGACTATACATATACATATATATATATATATATACACACACGTTCGTTTATATGTATCTGTACATTTATACAGCGCATTTTACGACTCTTGCAAAAAGCGTCATATAACTTTTAATGCTAATACGGTAGTGGTCTAGATGTACGTTACGCTGATAAGATATGACTGATAATAGCTTATTCATCGTATCACAGGCTTGAAATTGTATGGTGGCATACACATGCATAAAGGTGTATGTACGGATATCTGGCTGTCTATCTATCTCTGTCTCTGCCTCTATCTGTCTGTCTTTCTGTCTCTGTTTCTGGTTCTTTCTCTGCCTCTACCTCTATCTATCTATCTATCTATCTATCTATCTATCTATCTATCTATCTATCTATCTATCTATCTATCTGTCTGTCTGTCTGTCTGTCTGTCTGTCTGTCTGTCTGTCTGTCTGTCTGTCTGTCTGTCTATCTGTCTATCTGTCTGTCTGTCTATATGTCTATCTATCTATCTATCAATCTATCTATCCCTCCTTCCCGTCCTCCCTCCCTCCCTTCCTCCCTTCCCTCCTTCCTTCTCTCCCTCTCTCCTTCCCTCCTTCCCTCCCTCCCTCCTTCCCTCCCTCCCTCCCTCCTTCCCTCCCTATCTCCCTCCTTCCCTCCCTCTTTCCTCCCCTCCTTCCTTCCCTCCTTCCCTCCCTCCCTTCATCCATCCCCGTCAGATGTCGCGTCTTGCAATTGCCAGGGTAACAGATAAGACTTCGGTGATGAATGTCCTGTCGCATCCGCATCGAACGTGAACTTATGCATCGCATCATTCGATACGCTTTCTTCAGTCTCAGAGTTGCTGCTGCTGCTGCTGATTCTGACGCCGATTCGGACTGCGATGCTACCACTGCTGCTGCTGCTGCTGCTGCTACTGCTACTGCTGTAATCAGCGATGATGGGTCTGGTGATTGGGCGCCCGAGAGATAAATGACCTTAGGACTTCTTCGTCTCCAGTCCTTCTTTATTCCTCCTTCCTTCCTCTTCTTTAGCTCACCATCCGCTAAATCCATCCACCTTTGCATGTACTCCCTCCCTACCTCATTCCATTCTTCCGAAATCTGTTGGATTGGTTTGGTGGAGTGAGGAAATCTGAACAGACGCCCAGTAGAGAGTGACAGAGAGACAGAGAGTGACAGAGAGACAGAGAGTGACGGAGAGACAGAGAGACAGAGAGGCACAAAGAGATGCAAATATGCAAATTTGATTGGAGGGGACACTGAAGGACGAGAGGGTGGGGTCGAGATGGGAGAGAAGGGTGAAGAGTGAAATGAAACAATAGAATTGTTACAGAACTATATGTCTTCCTGTGGATTACAAGAGACGAGGGACAGAAGCAGACGGCGCAAGATTGTCCGTGATGCATCCAATCAGACAAGACAAGACAAGACAAGAAAAGAAAAGACAAGACAAGACGAGACAAGACAAGACAAGAGAAGACAAGACAAGACAAGACAAGACGAGAGAAGACAAGAGAAGACGAGACAAGAAAATACAAGACGAGACAAGACAAGACAAGACAAGAGTAGACAAGAGAAGACAGGACAAGATAAGACAAGACAAGACAAGACGAGACAAGAAAATACAAGACAAGACGAGACAAGACAAGACAAACGAGACGAGACAAGACAAGACGAGACGAGACGAGACGAGACAAGACAAGACGAGACGAGACGAGACAAGACAAGACAAGAAAAGACAAGACAAGACAAGACGAGACAAGACAAGACGAGACAAGACAAGACAAGACGAGACAAGACGAGACGAGACAAGAGAAAACAAGACAAGACAAGACGAGAGAAGACAAGACAAGACAAGACAAGAGAAGACAAGACAGGACAAGACAAGACAAGACAAGACAAGACGAGAGAAGACAAGACGAGACAAGACAAGACAAACGAGACGAGACAAGACAAGACGAGACAAGACAAGACGAGACGAGACAAGACAAGACAAGAAAAGACGAAACAAGGGCCTTTCCAGATGTGTCAGGCGCACGTGATATATGCGCAGTGGAGAAAACAAAATCGGACAAGTGTCATTTGTCAGATGGTCAATGCGAGGAACTCTTGGGTCAACCGAAAGGTAAGCAGAAGGCGACGGATCGACTGGACAATCGGCGGATATGAAGAGTCGCAGTCGACAATTGTCTTCGTCGTGGAAAGGATGTAATGTAACAGAGACGTAATGTAGTGTATTGATTAGCTTCGGAGGCCCTGTAGTGAAATGTAATTCATAGCTAAATAGTTCATTGCTGTACGAAATTCGATATGCAGGATTGAGGATCGTAATCTCTAGATTCCTAGTACGGGTTTGAGTCTCTCCTGAGACGGTGACTGTGTAGGAATTCTGAGCAAGTCCTTTACGATGCTTAGTATTAGATAGTGGCGCTTGATGAATGCAGAAATGATTATTTTTATAGCGCCCAAAGAAAGCTAAATTGCGGGAATTACTCACAGGCGCTCAGTCGAAACCAAATGAACAGGCAGGTAACACCAGGTTCGGTTCCAGGTCAAGATTCAAGGGTGAGGCGGGTACAGAATCAAGCGGCTACGGTGGATAGTATTATAACTGGAGCGACGAGAGTGGTCAGAGGAGAAGAGAAATCAGGATAGGATTTGTGGAAAATGCGTGTTGTCAGTTTTGATTGAAAGACCTGCGCAGAGATTGCAAGAGTTACAGAACCAGCGGTTGCAGATTACGCTTACTCACTTACTTACCTAATTATATATGGGACAGGAAGACAGTCTCGAGGCGAATCGAAGTCATGGCGGCTGTACAGATGAGTTCGTAGGAATGAAACGGGACGTTCTACGAATAGGAATCACTGCCAGTGGCATTAAATGTGTGATGTAGCAGTGTAGTACAGTGTATACTAGTGTATAGTGTAGTAGACCTAATTGTAACTGTAAATGTATATGTTTTTCTATAGCGACAAGTGCTGATTACTTTACGCTTAAATCAGCTCTATTTTTACGGGACGTCGTCTGAAATCTTAATCGACTTCCATCAGAAAAGTCATTATTTTTCTCAACCAGATTAGCGACTCCGAGATATTATATGGTACTCGGGCAATACGCTCGCGAAAATGGGTTTTTGTCCACTGGATGGAAACTTATCTTATTTGTCATTCAAAATACACGGTGTCTGTTTTCTGTATCGAAATAATTGCTTCTTGAAAAAAAACTTCTTCATACATACATACATACATACATACATACATACATACATACATACATACATACATACATACATACATACATATATACATTAAAATATGATAGAAGTTTTATATAGGCCTAACATATATTCGTGGTTTTATAACATTATTCATATGTCTATATATATATATGTATATATATATACACATGAATCTGGAGAATGCTATGCATAAGATTAGACTGCTTGTTATGTTTTAACTGTATAAAATTTTATTACTATTATTGTTATTATTATTATTATTATGATCATCATTATCATTATCATTCATTATTATCATCATCATCATCGTCATCATCATCATATCATCATCATCATCATCATCATCATCATCATCATCATCATCATCATCATCATCATAATCAACATAATCATCGTCGTCGTCGTCGTCATAAATATTATTTAAATTTATTACCCCGCAAGGTCAGTGACTCTGAATCAGAAGCGTGAGGCAATTGCGAATGAAGGACTTGACCTTGTGAGTGAAGGACTTGCTCAAGGTCCCTACACAGTAACCGTCTCAGAGGAGGAGGAGGAGGAGGAGGATCGAACCGTTGCTCTCCTGGTTATAGAACCGAGCGCTCTAACCAGCCGGCTGCTGTACCCCACGCATATGAAGCTCACAGATTCAAAGACCCATATCGCATAAATAACCAATATATTTATGCATGAACGCTTTTATTCATACGCATTTATATTTAAACCCTTTGTCAAAACCAGAGGGTGCAGATCTACTTACTTACCTAATCATACATGGGGCAGGAAGACAGTCTATAAGTGAATCGAAGTCATGGCGGCTGTACAGATGGGACACAACGAGAAAAGAAAACGGAAAAACTTCGATTTTTGACTTGTTTCGAAAGCGTTAACTTCAGGACCAACTCGCGACTTCTTTGCAAATGAAATATATAAAGGATTTATTATATATATATATATATATATATATATATATATATATATATATATATATATATATAAAGCATTTGTATGTATGCGTGTGACCATATGGTTTATGGATGAATGCATCGTTGGCTGTGTCTACCGTGTGTGTAAGCATGCATGGCTGACGCAAGCTGTCTCCTTCTATTAGATTATTTCTTTACTAAATTTGCTCGCATGATCGAAGCACAAGGGGACTACGTCGTGAAGCCGCCGAAGATGTACTTTGTCCGTCGGTTGCTGGTGGTGGTTCATGGTGGATTGGGAGGGCGCTACTCCTATTTCTTCTGTTCTTCCTTAGTGGAGGAAATGGAAGAAGGGGAGCAAAATGAAGAGGAGACGCAGGAGGGAGGAGGAGGAGGAAGAAGAACAGGAAGAGGGTGAACAGTAGAAGAAAAAGCCTGAGGAGAAGGATGAAAAGGAGGATCATCAGGAAGAGGAGGAGGAATAGGAGGAGAGAGATCGAGGAGGAGGAGAGCAGGAGGTGGAGGAGGGAGAGGAGAGGAAGAGGAGGAGGAGTATGACCAGCTGGAAAATGAGTGGGTCTAGTTCCAGGATCTTTACGACGTTCAGTTGTTTTCCAGCCACAGCTATGCAACGCGCATGCGTCGAGAAAGTGAACAGGATTCCAACCTTTCACAAATATTACTCCACATGTGCTTAGGTCAGGTCTCCAAATAAATCAATAGTTGCCCCACATAAGAAAGTCTATTCTTCTTTATTCATGATTAAATTACACGCATAAATGTTGAGCACAGACGATAGTCTAAGCATCTAGATGCATAGGCTACTGTTTTCATTGGCCTACGCGTATGTATCATAGGCCTATGTGGTAGGCGAACAGCTTCACGCCGGTTCCTGTGGAGCCATCGCAGAGTGGGATGCAGTGGGGTGTAAAGCCCTCGTGACTTCGTAGCTCTCGTGACTGCTTATGGCTACAGGGCGACATTGTGATGGCGTCATGAAGTTAGTCTTTGAACGTCAAGATCATGTTCGTAATCGTAAGCTCGAGGTTTATACAACGCCCAACGAAAGCTAAATAGCGGGAACCAGCTTATCCATAGGCGCTTAGTCAAAACAAAATCGGTAGGCAGGAATGGTTTGGTTCCAGGTCAAGATCCAAGGAGCAGGCAGGCAGGCAGGCAGGCGGCTGTGGTGGATGATATTTGGAACTGAACCGGAAAGTGAGAAGGGGAAGAGGAAGAACGTTGACGGGTGGATCGTGGCTGTGTTATAAATGGCTTCGATTCTATGGTCTTCAGACTTGGGGCAGGTAGTCCACGGGACAACCGCGATGGAAGACACTGGACAGACACTGGAATATATTGTTATATGTATACTTGGAATGGCGAAGCTCACATGAAAGGCGCTTCGTCAAACTTGATAGCGAATTGACAACCATCAAAACCAGCGGCGAATTTCTAATTCATGAATCTATTCATACTTTAAATGAGAG
Organism: Norana najaformis; assembly: GCA_964023275.1. Taxonomy (NCBI): domain Eukaryota; kingdom Metazoa; phylum Annelida; class Clitellata; order Crassiclitellata; family Hormogastridae; genus Norana; species Norana najaformis. The sequence goes on from OZ029924.1 coordinate 22,372,029, forward strand.
GAGGAGAAGGAGGAGGAGGAAGAAGAGGAGGAGGAGGAGGAAAAAGAAGAGGAGGAGGAGGAGAAGGAAGAAGAGGAGGAGGAGGAAGAAGAGGAAGAAGAAGAGGAGAAGGAGGAAGAGGAAGAAGAGGAGAAGGAGCAGGAGGAAGAGGAAGAGGAGAAGGAGCAGGAGGAAGAGGAGAAGGAAGAGACGGAGCCGGAGGAGGAAGAAGAGGAGGAGAAGGAGGAGGAGGAGGAGGAGGAAGAAGAGGAGGAGGAAAAGGAGGAAGAGGAAGAGGTGCAATGCCATCATGTAAGGTTTCTGGACATTTGTTTGTATGTAATTACATACGGTATGTAAGTAGGCCTATGCATTGTTGAACGGGCCTTGTTAGCTCGTTGGTTAAAGCGTACATCAAGGCGCCTCTGTGCGTAAGGATTCCGGTTCGCATACAGACAGTGGCCATATTTAAGAGATTTGAATCTCGGGGAGGTACACGAGGACCTTAAATGGCGTGGCGCAAATTCAAATGGGCAGCGGTGGTGACGGATCTCACCCGATAAATTCATTGTACAGCCAGGCCATACGGTCGATATAGCAAAACACGTACATTTACATTTACATATAACCAATATTAGCTTCTCTTCGAGAGCCATAGGTGATTTAGCAGTCCAGCATAGCGCCGCTTCATGAAATCCACATCAAGACCTAGACCCAGAGGCCCGGTAGCCATGGCGCCAAAGGCGCCGATGCCCACACAAGTTTTGGCTCTGTGACGCCGAGCCAGGAACATGCTCACATAGCTTTTTTGGCCAACGGAGATATCTACCTATTCTTATAGATTAAATCGGATATAATATATAATTCTATCCACCTTAGGTCTGTACTTGGCTGAGGTTGGCTCACACAACTTTTAAACACTTCCCGGGCCACTGCCTAGACCACTATATATATATATATATGTGTGTGTGTGTGTGTATTTACATGTATATCGATTGATTGATTGATTGACTCTTTATTGATCCCAAATTCAACATATCAGGTTACGTATGTATGTATGCATGTTAAAACCAGTGTATATATATATGTTTGTTAAAATCAATATATTGAGTTTAATCAATATAAATATCCTCTGTCACACAAAGCACCAGGGCACTAATTCAGCAAAATGTCCCTTCTGGGTAAAATACCCTCTGCTTTCTGTTAGCTACTGACCATGAAAGTAATTGCCAAAATACTGCCTTGCTTTTGAGAACATTAATCCAGGATACCGCCATTTCTCGACAACCTTTTTCTTCTCATATTATTCATCAGACGGCGCCAACGTTCACCTACACATACATGCAGCAGGACGACCCACATGTCTAAGGATATTATAATTACCATTATAGATAGGTCCTACTGATTTTAACATACATATAATGTGTATGTTTAAATCAATATAAAAATTGTGTAGATCTATATTCTCAAGTCAATATATATTGACTCGAGAATATACAGATATATAGACAATTTTTAGTATTGATTAAATTTGAATTTGGTATCTGTATGCACACACACACACATACACAGGCACACACACACATACACAGGCACACACACATACACAGGCACACACACATACACAGGCACACACACATACACAGGCACACACACATACACAGGCACACACATACACAGGCACACACACATACACAGGCACACACACATACACAGGCACACACACACTATCCAAATCAATACGCTGAGTTTGCCGATGCAATCAGAGGCTGTAAAATCTCGAGGTCCAAACCGCAACAAATTCCCTGACCCTGTACAGTTTTGCTTCCTCAAAGTCTATTGTTCTATTAACTGAGAACACATTATTTATTATTATTATTCTTTCAATTGATCAGATATATACAACAAACAAAAGATGCAGTTTTAATCCACACAAAGAAACAAATTGAACTTATACATCTATAGACATACGCTGCTTTCATGCCGTCATAAGCAATTTACAAGTAATCTGACTACAATTTACAAGTAACCTCATATTATTTGGCAGATAGTGCCATCGTTAACCATCACTTAAGTATTAATTTCATCATATGTTACACGACTACAATTATATGCACAAATGGAACTTAATTACACAAGCAATTAGAATAAAGCTTAATTAAATAATATTGAGCCTGCATTATGTTATATAATCAAACTGGTCTTGGTGGAGTACAAGCCTAAAGCATGGAAAAAGCTCTGTAGCATGCCTCTTAAACTGCTTTGCTTCTCTGCTGCAAGTCATCAAACGAGTTACATATATATCGCATCTACGAGACCCTGTAAATAGCACTGGTAGCAATGGAATTATAATGCTGTGTGCAAATTGAAAGGCGCTATAAAGATGGGTTATCTCAAGCACATCACCAGAGATAGCAGTTAGTCAGCAACCCAGTTCTGAAATAAACTCAAGACCCTTCAGGTTGTTTGGTCCCAATGTCTCAAATGCAACTGGAACAAAGCTGTGTGACAATTACAGACCTGAATATTTGGCTTATTTATGATTTCGGGCCGTTCAGCTGCAACTCCAGGCGAAACTGATGTCAGATGAACATATTATTATCATTTTTTATTATTAATGCAATAATACACCAGCACAAGAAACATTGCAAAAACCTTTAAGCACAGTTTGTAAGGCACCATCACAACAAAAATGAAAACTTTAAAGAGCCAAAGTGTTAAAAAGCACATTTCCAACATCACGGCTGGTCGACTGTCACTGAACACCTCAAACGACTCATCAGCAAAACCAATCTAGAACTCTTAAGTCTCAACAAAATGCTCAGAAATTACACAAAAGGCAAATGGCAGCTGTAACAAAATCAGGTAGCAATGCAGCATTATTTCATGAAAATACTCAGCAACGATAAACACTGTGGTACCGAAGTATGATAAACTCCGCAGTAGTGGAGTACAGTTACCTTATAGGAACCCATGGAAATTCAAGAAGCATCTGAAATGGTGGCTAATAATAAATGAACGTTAACTTTGAAGTCCTGGGTTTTAAACCTCTGTTTTACTGGTGGGATGCCACTAGCATCCATGGTGACATCCCACCAGTAACTTTGCTCTAGTAAATATTCATTCATGTACTAGTTCTCCTGATGATGAAACTCAAGATTCCAAGGAAATGCTACAGAATAATGTGTGTATCTTCCGAAGTTACTTAATACGTGTTTAATAATAATAATAGCTAATGATAACAAGAACAATGACAACAAACAGCTGAAACACAGCAACAATAATAATAACTAGTATAATATTTATTAACAATAACAAGTTTGAAAAATATATTAATATTTTTTATTACACTATTAATTATAATTACAATAAATAAACAAGGAATGGTATTGATATTACTAAAAATGTATTATTTTAAAGTTCAAGGTTAGGCCACGATTCAGCAAGAATTTTGGGGAGAAATTTTCCAATCTGCTTCACCGATTTCTCGTTTTTGCAGGTAAGTTGTTGGGGTGCTAAAGTACCATAATTCACAACCACCCTGGTGCCACTGGATGTAAATCACAACCACAATAACAAACTTAGCAACTGTGCAAGCATCAGCATTTGCTGGCTCAAGGCAACAGCTTGGCTTTAACAAGTATCTTCTGTGTTACTACGAGTTAAAGCAAAGCCTTACCTAATGCACAGCAGATATAGAAGTGGGGTTTTTGTTCAGTGTATGTGGTAATGTTGGTCACTGCAGGTGTATGTGGAATATTTGAAATGCAGTATTACATCAGCGTTTCGATCGAACAAATTTACAGGCGGTCAGAATTAATAAAATCATTCTAAGCAGTGCATTAACAACGTCAAACTTGGCTCTACACTGATGGCAGAATTCGGGATTTCGCAGAGCAGAACAGTTCTTTATGAAGCAAGAGAAGTCTGGCAAGAAATTTAGTTTTCCATAACTTTGTTCCCTCTCTAGCATGATATAATCTTAATCATTATTCGATGCAAATCCTCGGTCAACAAGTCAAATTCTAAGAAGTTATCAGAAAAATGATTTCCTAAACTATTAACAGTGGACAATGTAACAATAATGAGCAAAAACGTCAGTTCTGTGCTCTAACACTGATTTTAACCCCAACCTATAATGCATAATCTGACTTATTCAAACTATCGTATACAAACCACATTCTTTCTGTCTACACCACCCACCATTCTGCACTCAAATCCTACCACCACATTAAAGGTTTGTTCAGAAACACACTCATTAGCACTCACATTTTTCCACATGCAGCACACCTATTCTCATTTCTTACTGATAACAGCTTTACTGTGGGTTCAAAGTTACGAGGGCCTGGCCCAACCCTAGAAAAGATGGGCAAACTCAGAGCCCCATAAAGCAAGAAGTCATACTTAGGTAAGTCATACTTAACAGTAACATCGTGGGAGCTTGATATGTGATGTCATGCCGTTATTAATAATCCACAGGTTTATCCTCGACCAAACTGTCTCAATTTCCATAGACCTATCCAAAGCGTTTACTAAACATCTGTTTCATAGCAACAAATCTATCTGCACACAGAACTCAGTCCTATCTCATTCCTATTCCAGCCCTCCCTCCATTGCAATCCTATCCCTGCTTATACCTGATACAAATGTCTTGTCTACTTCAGACTTACCATGCTGAAACACATTCTTCCTCCCCATATTTTAACCCATCATCGCTTCTTAGTGGATACCCATTTTTCTCATTTGCCTTAAGAAGAGACTCAATTACATCTCGGGGTTTTTGACTACGGCAACCACAATAACCGTTACAACAACAGCGAGGAAAAGGACACTTGATATAATGCACTTCACAGTTTCTTCTGTGTCCAAGTTCCTGCGATGGTCCAATCCCCCGGAAGTCCACCGTACCCCATCAAACTGTCTCATCCCAATTCCCGGGACCACATCCATCTGCACGTACATATGATTTCTCCCTGGACGTCCATCCTCCTGGATTTCCTGCCGACGCCAACTGGGAATGTGACTGCGCCTGGCACTTCTTGATCTTTGCGCTGAGGCACTGGCCTGGATGTTGCGCCTATGCAATGGCGCCGGTTCTGGTACTGGAATCTCGAGCTCGGATAACTCATCTTCGAGAGGAATGTCGTTGCTGAGGAGAAAGTATTCTCCCTTTCGAACGACGGACATTAGGGTTAGCTGATTGAGCGGCTGTCTCTATGGAGTGCTGCTTGTTCCAGAAATATGGTTGCATACCTTCAGTGCCAACTAAGAAAACAGCAAAACAGTTTCAGTTAATAAGATTCATACGTTACTAAAATAAACTGATTTTGTTATTAAAATGATCAAAATCATTATTATTTAAATGATTTTATTACTAAAATGATTACAGAAATAACCAAAATTATTAATATTAAGAAAGATATTTACTTCTTTGCAAAAGAAAACAAAAAATGAAAACTTTGTATTTTAATTTTATATAGCGTAAATTTGGAGTTAACATTACACCTCATATTACTTATGTGAAATGAAAACGCTTAATATATCTTTTGATACGGGTAATGTTTCGGAAATGCTGATTTTGTACAGTAAGGTTAAAGAATATTATCGTAGTCATCATCATCGTCTTCGTCGCTGTCGTCATTCACCATTTATTCCTTCATGGCTTCCTTCCTTCCTTCATTCTGCCAATCAATCCGCCAATCATTCAATCAATCAAAGTAACACACGATGAGCGAAAACAGTTACAAAGAACTAGTTGATTTGGGCAGTCACTACAAGACGTCAACGTAGGCCTATCAAGCAAGAAAACTTTCCTACCTACGTGTCTTAACTGAAACTCATTCCAGGTTTCAAAAACTCTAACACAAATAGAAGAATACTCTAAATACTTTTCGTATTCATTCTAGTATAGATTAATTCATTTACCCGGTGTTTAACGCCAAAAGTCGTTCCCTTTCATAAAGTTTCAAAACATAAACAATTCCCACGTCGACAGCAAACCATAGCTAGAGCTTCAACATCCATTCGGCAGATGGGCACACTAAACCTTTACCGTAAGCTTTCAAATTTTCACTTTTCCTATGGCACGCTCATATCAGCAAGTAAGTAAGATGACGGCAGCAACATATGATCGTAATCGTAATCTCTTGATTTCTACAGCGACCACTGAAAGCTGAGTCGAGGAAACTAGCTTATTCACAGGCGATGATATATTTGCAGAAATTTTCAGTAAATTATCAGTCCTCTAAAAGGTACATGTATTTGGACTTTTTCCCGTAGCAACGGTATGGCCTCGACCCTGTTGATTTTTGCGATGAATTTATCTGGTCAGATCCTTCTGTCCGTTTTAATGAGCTCCAGTAAACGAGTAAATTTTAAATGTGTGCGAGCTGAACATTTCACGGCTCATTGCAAGAACAAGAAAATCCTCGATGGTCAGATCATGCAGAGTAGAAATCGTTCCCCTAACGTGTGTAATGTAATGTAATTTCCGAAATCACTATTCACCATACATGTAAAAGCTGCATCAGACACTCCAGCTCATTCCCCTGCGTTATACCAAATCATTGAAATTAGACAGGACAAAGTCAGGTTGTCGACGTCAGTTGCATGCGAGCATCTAGCCACAGATGTCAGCAGACTTTCTATAGACGCGAACATGAACCAGTTACTACCGTAAGTATGTAGGCCTATCTACTATAGGTTACTCATTTAGGCCCCTACGACTTTAAATTACTTTCCTAAATTGTTGGCCTACACAACGTTTACATTGTGTTGCATATTCATGAGGATTCTACAGATGTCATGAAGTCACATTTACGGTGAAGTTGTCCTATATTTATATGTTAAAACCTCTCTTTATTTTGACTGAATTAACGGGTTAGATTAAGGGGTCATCTGATCAAGAGGTTAGCCTAATGGACTGCTAATCAGAGGTCGAAAGTTCAACTCCTCGCCAGGACAAAAGATCTTTCGAGATATCTGCTCGACTCTCGCCCCATAGCAAAATCCGCTAAAAATGAATACTCCGAACCATACCGTGTTGGTGGGAAGATCAAACGATGAGGGAGAGGACTGGCTATACGTCATCGCATGCCGAGGATAAGAAAAATGAAGTCGCTAAAATTGAAAATAATTGGGTGAACGAAAACTACCACGGGGGCGGGGCACAAGAATAGAGCTGAAAAACATGGATAACGATTTTATTACTTCCTCGCTTTCAAAACTTTCCATCCAATCGACTAATTTCTAAATACATGTAACTGACTGATGTTTATAATATATCAAGCGAAGCTTTTAAACGTTTAGTCTGTCTCCAGTAATCGATTACTTCTGCCTGATCCATTCATAGACTCGATTGCCTTAAATGCAAAATCGTTTCCTTCCGCGTGTAATCGATCCCTTCGTATTTGTAATCGATGGGCTACTTTCTGAGGGCGGCGGGTGTTGGTCCCTTCGGGGACAGGAGCTCCAGAAGCCAGTCGGACAGACATTCGGGCAACGCCTGCAGAGGCAAGAACAGGAAGTGGGCGTCAATTCCTACAACGTAGCGGGCCTTTGGAAAACGACCGAGCAACGCCTCTTCGTAAGCGTCAACGACGTCACTCACTTTGCTCGATCTAATCATCACTTGCAGCTGATGCAACTGATCAATGACTACAAATAAAAACAACGTTTCATCATTGTTATCATTGCTATCATCGTCATCGTCGTCATCATCATCATCATCATCATCACCACCACCGTCATCATCATCATCACCATCATCGTCGTCGTCGTAGTTGTCGTCGTCATCATAATGTCGCCGTCTTTGTCATCGTCATCATTGTCGTATCATCATTATCATTGTCATCAGCATGATCCTCATCATTATAAGCGTCATCATCATCATCCCGACGTCAGCCATTTGGCGGCGGTGGGTGCAAATATTGTTTTCAGTCATTTTTAAAATCTATAGTGGTTTAGGAACGGGATTTGAACATACGTTAAATACTCCTCTAACCAACGCACCTTTTTCCAGGTAGTCATCTCCGAATTCCTCCTTGACCTCTGGAGAGGCATCATTCCATGCTGCAGTCATTTCACGACGAACAGCGTCATGCGAGGCAATCGGGGTGTCATGCATTCCCGGCTCAATGAGGCTTGACTTGACTCCGAAGGCAAGCATCGATCGCCTATGCAAGACACACGTGACAAACCATCGTTATTCACCAGCCATCTTAACCACAATTAAGACTTAAAAAACTCCCAATTCAAATTCCAGTAAAGTCTTGTATACTTAAAATGCTCCCAATTCAAACTTAAGATCCAGTAAAGTCTAGTATAGACCCTACTTTAAAATATACATACGTTACATATTAACAGGTAGGCCTATAATGTTATTCTGTGTAATAGTTACTCAGAAGATCCTATATATAGGCCTAGTCAGCAAAATTCCAAAATTGGTTTAATATTGCCTTGGATAGGGCTGGAAATGCTGAATATTTTGCTGATAATCGCATTCTTCATAAAAAGTAAACTGAGCTCCAAATATTCATTGTGTACATCTCGTCGGAAAAAAGTTTCGAGAAATCTCAAGTTAAACTTATCTAAAATTTCGTTCTGTGTCAATTATGCACAGACAGTCAGAACTATTTCGGACGTATTTTTCAGTGTCAATTAGGCACGGAACAATTTTGGACCTATTTTTCTGTGTCAATTATGCACAGAACTATTTCGGATCTATTTTTCTGCGTCAATTATGCACAGAACTATTTCGGACCTATTTTGCTGCGTCAATAATGTACATAACTATTTAGGACGTATTCTTCTGTGTCAATTATGCACAGAACTATTTCGGACCTATTTTTCTGCGTCAGTTTTGCACGGAACTATTTCGGACCTAGTTTACGCTTAATGATCTGCAGTCTTTTTCTCGCAAATTGATTTTTTTCCAACTTTGTAAGGGTTTTTCAGGGGCGGCCATTATTATTAAATATAAAGAGGGTTGTGAACCCTAGTCCGCGGCATACCTAAATCCGTCACCAAAGGCTTCTGCACCATATTTGGAGACGTTGTAAGGGTTGAGTAGGGGGTGCGAGAAGCGCCCGGAAGCGCTCGACGTAATGACGACCCTCCCCTTTGCCTTTTTAATCAGCGGAAGAAACGTCATCGTGACGTCAACGATGCCAAGCGTATTGACATCGAGCGCCCTCTGGTAATCTTCGATGCGCATCCATTCAATCGGTCCAAGTCTTCCACTGATGCCGGCGTTGTTTATCAAACCCCACAATCCTTCAAAGACCAAAAAGTAACGATTCAGAGAGAAAACAACGAATCAGAGACCTAAACAACGATTGATAGACCGAACCAATGATTCAGTCAGTGATTCAGAGACGAAGCAAGAGATTCAGGAACTAAAGCCATTGTACAAAGTCATTTTACAGAATCAGTTTTATTAAGTCACGTTACAAAGTCTTCTTACAAAGCCATTTTCACAAAGTCATTTCACAACGTCATTTTACAAAGTCAGTTTTATGAGGTCATTTTGCAAAGATTTATTGCAAAGTCTTTTTTATAAGTCATTTTACAAAGTATTTTACATCCTCTAGAAGTCATTTTAAAAAGTATTTTACAAAGTCATTTCCACACATTTATTTCACAAAGTCATTTAAGACCGTCATTTACGAAAATTCACACATGCCTCGCGGAATTTTCCAGTCATCCCAAACTGTAGCTGCATACCTTTTCCGCTGGGTAGTTTGGACTTGACGAACTCGAGGGCCTTCTTAACTTTCTCTGAATCGGTGACGTCCAGGTGGAACGGATGGACATGGTCGGAACAGTTCTTCTTAAGGTCGTCCTCTCCCTTCTCTGTCAGGCAGGCGGCGAAGACGTGGCACCCGATCTTGTCCAGTCGTTTCGTTATGAGGTTCCCGAAGCCCGTGTCACATCCGGTCACGAGGACGAATCGGTCGCCATAGTCACCGATCCTCAGTCTCCGTAGCAGACGATCGACGACCTTGTAGATGATGAAGAGAACGATCAGACACGTGACGCTGCAGCAGCAAACCATCGCAGTTGAAGTGCTTGGCTCCTTCTCGGCTCAGATGAATGTACTGCATCAACATGTAGATATGTAATGTAATATAATATAAAGTAATGTAATGTAATATAAAGTAATGTAATAAAATATAATGTAATGTAATATAATGTAATGTGATGACGACAGTTTATATAGCATCATGAGTACTTCTAGGGTGCTTTATAAAGTCAAACGTCAGCCCAAGGAATATACACCTTTACGATGATCGCGTTTGTGAAAACGTAACTTTCCAGGGATACAGTGAATTAATTAAATAGTTAATTAATTAATCAGTCAGCCCCTCGGTTGATCGGTCAGTTAGTCGGATGGTCGATCAGTCGGATGGTCGGTGAGGCGGTCCATCAGCCATTCATTCAGTGAGTCAGTCCTTGAGGCAATCGGTCAGTCAGTCAGTCAGTCAGTCAGTCAGTCAGTCAGTCAGTCAGTCAGTCAGTCAGTCAGTCAGTCAGTCAGTCAGTCAGTCAGTCAGTCAGTCAGTCAGTCAGTCAGTCAGTCAGTCAGTCAGTCAGTCAGTCAGTCAGTCAGTCAGTCAGTCAGTCAGTCAGTCAGTCAGTCAGTCAGTCAGTCAGTCAGTCAGTCAGTCAGTCAGTCAGTCAGTCAGTCAGTCAGTCAGTCAGTCAGTCAGTCAGTCAGTCAGTCAGTCAGTCAGTCAGTCAGTCAGTCAGTCAGTCAGTCAGTCAGTCAGTCAGTCAGTCAGTCAGTCAGTCAGTCAATAAGTCAGTCAGCAATCAGTCAGTCAGTCAGTCAATGCCACGCATGTCGAATTTACACGACGAGCCCGGGATCTGAACCCGTATCTGGAAGCCGAAAAGCCGAACCTTCAGCCACCGTTCCACTTCTCACTCTAGTAGCTCTATATAACACACGGTAATTATCAGTGGTGGATTTAGCTGTAGACGTGGGGAGGTTCGCCCCATAGTCCCTTTTGGTTATATGCCTGTGCCCCTCGCACCTGACCCAAGCATGGTGGACCGCCAGAATGTGGTGACAATCTGAAAATACTCACGTGCCCCGACGCAATCAATCCTGGAGCAGCCACTGGTAGTAATAAGCTTTTAAGGATACTTTTAAACTGAGAGTAAGATATAGCATAAAGCATGACAGGCCAACTCAGGCTAGAAACCTTCGGCCTGCTTTTGTTAATACTAGAACCTTCTCTCTTACGCCGGGGAAGGACTGGGATATACGAATACTTTGAATAAACAAACGAAAGAACGAACGAACGAAAGAATGAATATACGAAAGGACATAGTCAATTAGCGCAAAAGATATAAACATATAAACATATAAAATGCATTGCATTTCTTCATGGGCCTACAATAGACACAGCGAGTGTATAGGCTGCTACATACAACGCTGACGGCGTCGGCTTAAATGCCCTAAATTTAACATCTTATCTATCGTAAACCCACGAGAAGAAGGTCACAACAGAGACTTGGAAAAACAGGACTTTTTCCAAAACAAGTCCTGGAGTTCGAGTAGGACTGTGGTTATATACTTAGCCTGCGTACAATGACATATGCTCACGCCAAAGCAACGTGCAAACTGGGTTGAACACAGATCCCTTGCAAAGATCTGTACCTACTGTATAGTCTGTATATATGCAGCGACAATCCCACAGCGAAATCCTGCAACTCTTGCACCGTAAGAGCCTCCCAATCGTAGTCATAATCGTACTCTCGAGATTTCTACAGCGCCTAACCGAAAGCCTCGTCTGTCCTAACATTTCTTTGCCCTCCAGTCACCTCATCCTTAAAATTTGGAATTCGGTTCATAGACATAGGTGCTCCACTTCATGTCTTTCCAATTACAACTTCAAATTCAGTTTATGTGTCGTGACCCGCACTCGACCTTCGTCTGTGACTGACGTCATTTTATTAATTATGGAACAGGTTAAGCCACGAAAATGACGTCTCAGGCGACTGCGCTGGTTTTGCAAACACTGAATACATATTGATCTCATAAAACTTCATATAGTCGTTTACAGTATATATGTTTGCATAGGGTTTATATAACTGTACTTAGCATTTATGAATCGTGTATGCAAACATACATAAATACATACATACATACATACTCATGCATACATACATACATACATACTCATGCATACATACATGCATCATACATACATACATACATACATACATACATACATACATACATACATACATACATACATACATACATGCATGCATCATACATACATACATGCATCATACATACATACACACATACATACATACATACATACTCATGCATACATACGTACATGCATCATACATACATACATACATACATACATACATACATACATACATACATACATACATACATGCATGCATCATACATACATACATATACACCCATGCATACAAAAAGTATTTAATTAATGCTGTTTGCACTGAGTGTTTGTTTTGTTTGTTTTGTATGTAAGTATGTATGTAAATATGTATGTACGTATGTATGTAAATATGTATGTACGTATGTATGTATATATATGTATGTACGTATGTATGTATATATATATGTATGTACGTATGTACGTTTGTACGTATGTATGTATATATGTATGTACGTATGTATATATGTATGTATGTATGACTGCATATATGTATGTACTTTGCAGTATGCATGCATCAATACACATAATGTAGCTCCTTTGAGTACATCTATTGCTACAATAATAGAAAAATTACAACTTTCTTGTTCTTTAATTTTCTTCAGCCTATCTAGTATTTTCTGAATTTTTAAAATTGCTACCAAACTAGTTGACGAACAAAACGTTAATGTTAAGACTAAAAAGGCGAAAACTAGGCACATACTAACAAAACAGGTCCGCAATTCGCTCTGCTCTTTCCGTCGAATGTATTTGGAATTCGAGCGACACAGGAGCCGAAGAGGGCAGAGAAAGCTTGCGGCCTATACCACTGACTCGACGACACGAACTGATACGATGCCTAGGCCCTTAATGCGACCGAAGGACTGAACAGATTTGTTGAACTCGAGGCAGATTATCAAAGTCCATCGTCCAATCGAAACAGGCCAGAAGCCTGTCTTCACGTACGTACACAGGCAGATACAGACCGACGCACAGACACATTGAAGCAGATACACAGATAGAGAGACTGACAGCGAGTAGGAGTACAACGTACTTACTGAATTAGGTCCGGTTAAGAAGATGCAGGGTCAAATACAGATAGTGATCACCCAGCTTAAACATCTGCGTATGTAGGTAATGCACAAATAAGAAAGTATGTAATTATTACTTCTGAATTTATTAGGCGCCACTATCAAATGCCTAAGCATCAATCGATGGCGCCGAGCAATTGTGAGTTAAGGACTTGCTCAAGGTAACCGTAAGCGTCAGTAACCGTGTCTGGGGGAGGCTCGAACCCGTACTCTCCGCGTTACAAGCTGAGTGCTCTATCCAATATGCCACCGTGCCCAACACGTTATCTATGCATGTTAACATGAATGCATCCATGCACAAATACATGCATACATACATACATATTACTTACATACATAAACATGTTCACACATACGTACACGATGTGAGCTCATGCTCTCAAAGGGCAAGGAACAAGGGCGTAAATTCAAGCTAAATGTATATATATATATACAGAATATATATATATTATATATATATTATATCTATATATATATATTATATATATTATATCTATATATATATATATATATATTATATCTATAGCGTTGGCTATAGCTGCCGCGGTGTCTTGATATTCAGGTGACGAGATCCCGGCTTTAGCATCAAAGTTTCCTATGCTTTGACTTAATATTTATATTGGCATATTCATATATTAATTTATTTACATGTAAGAATTAAATTATGTTTGGCTAAAGCTGAACAGAATGCCAATTTCAATATGTATGAGAGTGGCAACTGCCTGCCTACCTGCCTGTCTACCTGTCTGCATCTGTTTGTTTGTTTGCTTGTCTGCCTGTCTGTCTGTCTACCTGCCTGCCTGCCTGTCTGTCCACCTGTCCGTCCGTCCGTCCGTCTGTCTGTCTGTCTGTGTCTGTCTGTCTGATATCGGTTTGACCATCACAGACTGAGTTCAAGGGGTGAGTTGTGATGGATGTATGTGTGTGTCTGTCTGTGTGTGTCTGTCTGATGTCGGTTTAACCATCACTGACTGAGTTCAGAGGGTGAGTTGTGATGGATGTGAGTCAAAGTTCTCCCGAAACAAAAGACAGGATGCGGTGACAAGAGATTTTCGTCCACTGACAATAAAAGCTCTTCTCAGCCGACTCCTATTCTTCTCTATCGACTGAAGGTCAGGGCATCTGCTTCGCTAGACCTCTGCTTCTGTATCCACAGATGCCTCTGCATGTCCCTGTGTCTGTCTCATTGTCTTCCTTTCTTGCCTTCTGTATGCGCACCTGTCTGTGTGGCTGTGTCTGTCTGTGTGTGTATGTCTGTCTATGTCTGTGTGTCTGTCTGTGTCCGTTTTTGGCTATTCATGAAACGCAGTAATTTCACCATTCTTACCGTATCTGTGTCTCTGTCTCTACCTCTATCTATGTCTATGTTTCCGTATCTGTCACTGCCTCTGTCTTTCTGAATGTCTGTCTTATTTAGTTGTCCGGGAGTTTTTTGCATGGGGGTTATTGTCCGGGGGTTATTATCCGGGGGTTATTGTCCTGTTACCGATTGTTCTGCCTTCTGATTTTATGAACGAGGTTCTGCTGCCGTCTAGCGAATGCGACATAAATTACTCTTATGGTGCAGCAATAAAAAAATCGACGAGGATTTAAGCGAAATGCTCTCGCATTTTCTGCATTTATTAAGCGCCACTATTTAATGACGCAGTATCAACCGATGGCGCTGAGCAAGTGTGAGTTAAGGACTTGCTCAAGATATCTTCACAGTATCCGTCTCAGGGGAAAATAGAACCCATACTCTACGCGTCACAAACCGAGTGCTCTAACCAATCGTAATCGTAATCGTAATTGAAACCCCGAGATTTCTACAGCGCCCAACGAAAGCCACGTCACGGTGACCAGCTTATTCACAGGCTGAGAGCCTGTGGGCAATCTGGTCCCGTTGGGGAAAATCGATAGGCAAAAGGGTTCGGTTCCAGGTCGTAATCGTAATTCCGAGATTTCTACAGCGCCCAACGAAAGCCGCGGCGCGGGGACCAGCTTATTCACAGGCGCTCAGTCAAAATAAAGTCGATAAGCAAATCAAAAAGATGACAGATATGGGGAATGGTGTTTGGGGTTCGAGAGGAGAGAGGTAAGAGGAAGAGGCGGTGTCAGGATAGGATCTGTGAAATAGGAAGGTCAGGATGCAAAAGTCAGACAGAGAGACAGCGTGGCAGCTACGGTGGGTGGGTGGTGTTTGGGATTAGGATCGGCCATCGTGCCCCACCACATGCACTGAATGTTATGAAATTTACATGAAAAGTAATGTAAATCTGCGAAATTTCTTAGTGCCACACATAAGCTGCGTCCTGGAAACCTAGCGCTTGTATGTCATCAGAACCCTACCGTACGAATTGCAAACATATATAGACAGACAGACAGGCAGGCAGGCAGGCAGGCAGACAGACAGACAGACAGACAGACAGGCTGAAACCGCCGCTGCTCCGGGATACAGGCAGAGGCAGAGTTCAGAAATGCGCCTTCGAATTCACTTCACTGGTTTAGTTTGCCTCAGACTGTGGGATATAAAGTGAAATTTAGACGACCTATCTAATGACCTCATATAACCTCATTTGGTCTTTAACCCTTTGACTCGATGGGCAAAATATATACAAATACAAAGTACATACCATATATATATATATATATATATAATATATATGTTCGTATGTACTGTGTGTGTATATATATGTAAATATATGTATTTGCATATAGGCCTATGTATCAGATGTGCATTTATATATTTATTATATATTGATTTATATTGTGTTTATAAATGGGGTATGTGAGAGCGGGCGATAGTCGAGTGGTAAGCGTGGTTAATAAAGAAGTGGGGAATCCTGGAGGGGTCATATTCCTGCCAGAGCATGCAGAAGATCTGTTTTGAGATTCCCGATCCATTTCGCCCTCTGACCAACGCAACTATAAAGAGTACACCGACCGTACACTGGCAGGTGGGAAGATCAGGTGGCGGGAGAGAGGGCTGACCACCCGCTCTCACATACAAAGGCTAAGAAAAATGAAGTCACATACCCATGGCTGCCTCTAAGGGCTCTTCCTTTCTTTCTTTCTTCTTTCTTTCTTTCTTTTTTCTTTCTTTCTTAAGTAAGTAAGTAAGTAATGCATTTGTTTCTTCTTTCTTTCTTTCTTCTTCTTCCTCTTCTTTCTCCTCCTCCAACTCCTGCCCCTCTTTATCCTTCTCCACCTCCTTCTCTTCCTCCTCCTTTTTATCCTCTGCCTCCTCCTCTTCTTTCTTCTCCTCCTACTCCTCTTCTTTTTCTATGCTACATGTATATCAGCCTGCACAGAGTGGCCTTACTTCAAATTTTGGGCCCCGCATTTACTCGCATGGCAAAAGTTCGTATTTTGTCAGGCTCTGATGGGGCCCCTCTTTCTCGCATACGATTACCTCTTTTAACTTTGTTCTCTTTCACTGAAAAGGGATAAGTGGCATTCACCTACTAGGCTATATCAGCAGCATTTCTTCGTGTTAATTTATGCTAAATATTTATTGATAGCATTTTATTCTATATTAGGGCCTTGTAGGGGAGGGAGATACGCCCCCTCATTGGCTCAGACCATCCCCATTACGCGGGATGCTTTCTCGCACTTGAATTTCTTCTTCCCACCAATCATCTTACCCTGCATAGGGAACTGTATGTGGTCATGCATGGCATACTTTGATCACGGATCAGTAGAGCTCTTTTCATATCCACTTAATGATACATTACCTGCCTGAACAGAGACAAAACCACAAATGCGCATGTAGACATCGCTTTATGCAGGTATGTAGCGCATTGCACGCAGGTATAATATTAATGCTATATATAAAACACTATATATATATAATATAATATATATATATATATGTCACATGTATGTATAATTGTATACGTTTTGATCTATTCACGCTTATATATATTATATAGCGTTGAGACTAATTGTTATGCATGATGACTTGCAGGCCCGTAGGCTGCACAGCAGGTGGTGTAGGCGTCAACCAATCAGAAGTCACCTATCACAGGCTCTCATTGGGTGTAATAGGTGCCAAAGAATGTCATCGCAAGAACGTCTTTTGACGACGCATGCTCAACTGTTGAATATTCATATCTTGTGACCTCGTCCGCCCAAATTTGAATATTTATACAAGCCTGTATAGTTATCTTAATTAGTCTGACTTAAACTCAGGAGCGGCCTGCCGGTCGTCGTTACACACGATCGCAGCTTTAATAACTTGTCTGTTATTCATCAGCAGATTATGTTCTATTAGCTCTATATAAATTTCATGAACTACATATAAAGGAAACCCATTTCAACGGTTGAACTTCGAATTCATTTTGAAAAAGATCTTCAGTTCCTGTTTACGGTGAGGAACTAATGTCACGTAAATTATGCTTTACTTGCCGTCGTTAATAATTGGTAAGGGTAAGATTAGACAAGGTATGAAGCAAGGTAAGTTATGATAGCCTTTGTCAGGGTAAACATAGCACCCCTTCATCGATCTAAGTTCACAGACTATGTACTTTAGGACACGTGGCATCTGTCAGCTTACATGTATTAGCTGTTAGAGTAGGAGTAGGAGGGGAGGAGAAGGAGGAAGACCAAGAGGAATAGGAGGAGATGGTGGAGGAGAAGGAGGACTATTGCACTGGTGACTACAACAACGACGATGATGATCAATTTGAATCATGATTCAATTTGAATCTATAGTATAGTCAAGTGTTCGGCTATTCGTAGGCTACATATTCTAGCCTAAATATAATGGCCTATTATAGGCCTTTACTAATATTGCATATTAGGCCTATTATATGCAATATTATGTTGTACGTTGATATATCCACGTACGATTTACAGCTAATGACGATTTTCCAGAATTAAAGGCACTATTTCTGGCGCGTATTGATCCGTTATAGCCATGTTATTTTAGGTCTGCATCGCGAAGTATACCAAGTATAGCTTTAATTGTTCGGCTTATTACATGTACATTACACCGAATTAGGCATTTACACGGGGAAATTCTTTGAATTCTTCCTTTGTGGTGTGTATGAATCCGTGACTTTTGAGGGCGTTTTATAAGCCGGGCCTATTTTCGCTCAGCTGACTGACTGGGTTACAGGAGCAAAAAAGCTCAGGTAGACAGACTATCTACATGTAGGCCTATAGTGGTCGCTTTACGCAGACTTTACGTATAGGCCTGCAGGTCTAAATTATTACGGTAATGTATAGGATGTTCCGCCTTGTCTGACTGCATGCGTATATAGGCAGTGCAATAAGGTGAGGTCAGCAAGGCTGTCTGTCTGTCTCTTCTCGATCGAAAGCTTGGAACAGGAATTTGCTGGGTCTATGCGGTTCACAGCTATCGATTATGGCCTTTGTGTTAGGCTTGTACGATAGTGTAATATCAATAATTATCTTCATATTGTGGCCTTTGATCGATTTAAGTGGATTATAGGCATGTACATATGTTATCAAGCCTTCCACAAATGAGGTTTTTAAGCGGCTACACAGTAGGCCTTAAAGCAATATGGGGTTCAAAGGTTAATGAATTCATTTCGGACATGACTAACGCCACCCACTCAACTTTGCACTATCTTGCCAGTAGGCCTAATCGACGCACGTAGGCCAATGACATAGGCCTATCTTAACTCTTACATATTAACTGAACTTACCACCGAATTTTTGCGCATTGGGTACTCCTATTAAGTTTTAAATGACTCGAAGCGGTTTTTTTAGTACATACCTTTTTACTTTATTCAAGAATCTAAATATTGAAAGTTTCTTCAATGCCTTACGTTAAGACAGCGTAGACAAAAATATTGGCGGCAGTTGCCAAATGGCAGACCTTAATAATCTGTTAGATGTTTTAATTAATATATGAGGTGAAATTCGCCAATCAGTGTGAAATTAGGCCTATTAGAAAAATAAGGCGACAACGGTACCGAACATGATTTTATAAGATTCTTTTTTGTTCTTATAAAATGAATTAAGCAATAATCTTGGTGTACAGCCTACTAGTAGCCTACTGTAGGCCTATTGTCTGTCTCCGCAAGAGTTATGTCCACGTGCAATTAAAACTCAGCAGTCTAATATGTCTGGATTATACAATAATTAGCTCGTTGATTGTTTCAGTAAGTATATAGTTTTACTTTTTTCAAGAGTCTGTGTACTGAAAAGTTTCTTTAAAACATCGATAATCATCAATTATGTCGTATTAGAATTATTACAGTGTAACATATCCTCCGATTTAATTTCTTGTTGCTGTTCGGTGGCGGTGTTCCAGCTCTTGCCTCCGTTTTCTGAGACTCTTCGCCTTCCGTCCCTCCGTTCTCCTTCCTTGAGTCTCCCCGGGCACAATACGACAAAAACAATACTACTAATAATAATAATGTAGAGATTAGAGTGCTGTAGTTCGTAAGCAGTCGAAGAGTCGAAAACAACGATTCAGAAGTACTTAAACTTCTTTAAGTCTCAAGGGGTCACCGAAATCTCAACTGGTTCCAATGGAATGTGCGGTTTTGCTCAAGTGGCAATCGATTGATGCCTTGTGCATTATAACGTACGGCGCTAGAAGAGTTTCCAGATTTGATTAGATGTTTAAATCTAACGATCAATTAGTATTTAAATTGTTGATCAACTATGTCATCAAGTTAAACAGTTCTTATATTTAACTTCGGACTTCTGTCTGATCAAAGATCATCTATTCGAAATGACAAATTCTTTTCGATCGTCCGATTCATGGTCGATTTGTGTCTTCCAGAGAAACAGTTCTTACATCGAACTTTGAATTTCTGCTTCTTTTCGATGATTTCCAATGATTTTCTGTTCGAAATGACAATTTGATGTCGATCATTCGATTTCTGGTAGATTTGTCTTCAACAGGAATTGTTCTCACATCGAACTTCAGATTTCTGCTTCTTTCTGTTCGATGATTTTCGACAATTCTCTGTTCGAAATAACTCATCTCTTCCAAGTCGATTTTTCCAGATGAACTTCGTTTCCAAGACACGAAACAGTAGGACCAAAGATGGCGTCATCTATGTTACGATGACTTCACCGGAACACCAATTGCAAAGTGATGTCTTGAATATTATGTGCGTCATCTCTGTATTGTATCGTATAGAATTGAAGCTCTTATAATTATAATAATATTATCAGACTGAAATTTGAATACGCTGAATTTTGTCGATCACTTCGTGTCGCTACTCGTGCATTGGCTCGATTACGTAATCAAGTGGGATCTTAAATATGTCGTCTCTGGTTGCTTTGACAGGCAGCTGTAGTTTAAAGCTGAGCGATAATTGCTGCTGAAGAGCGCTGTGTTAACAGAAGGGGTCTCGCTCTTACTTCTGCCCGTGAGCTATCCGTTGACCTGCAAACGAGGAGGAAGGTTGGCAAGGCTTGTGTTTTTGTTTGCCATTCTGCACATTTATGATAATTCTGTGGCGCTAAATTGATTTTCTGAAATTCATGGCATACCGTTAAAGTCTGCGGGATGCCCCACCCGCCGGCATACCTGTCGGTAATTAGCGTTTAGTCGGAATTGGAAGGTCTTTGATGTACTGTCACGGACGAGTGGATTTTGAGCAAAACCAGGAGTTGCTCATGCTGAAAATTTTCTCGATCAAGTGCGAGCGTTTGTTCTGACCTCGGTAGGTGCGGTGTTAAGGTTTCGGTGCACAGTTTATTGGCTTGACCTGGATATCGGGCGTAAGAATTTGCAGGGTCAGATCGCTAGCGTATTGGAGATTAGTTTTAGAACCTAACACTATTTGATTCTATTGTAACCAGGTAGCCATTTCGGCGTTCTGATGTTCTTATTCTGGTCCTGCGTAGTTTTAATTAATATTCGTTCATTTATCCACTTACTCATGCACCAAAATACAATTTCTATCCACCGGATCACCAACCCGCCCATCGATCCACTCACCCAGGGGAGAATTAATTATGAGGAGAATTATTGAAGTTCTTGAAGGATCGTTTGTATTTGGTTCGTTTATGTATTGAGTTCCCAAGGGACCAGTTGGTGTTTGATTTGGCATTTTGCCTGGAACCAGCGGATGTCTGGCAATGTGTCATTGTTTACAAATATTCAATCTGTATTGAACAGAAGGTTACTTATTCCTTCGTGTATTGGGGTGATGTTGCTGGTGGTTTCATTGAGGACTTTTAGGGATTTGACCTACCCTGTTTTGATTTGAGCTTTTTAAATTTTACAGCTGAAGATAGGGTATGCTGTATAAGTGCACAGCAATTTAAGTATGTATGCATGCATGTATGTATGTGTATGTATGTAAACTTGCATGGATGCTTGTATATTTGTGTGTGTATACATGTGTATGTATGGATGTATGTTTGCTTGTACATAATGTATGTACATACATGAATACCTACATATACATACATACCTATACATACATACATATATTCATTTATTAGTATTATGCATGCATATATGTATGTATGTTTGTATGTATATACGTATGTATGCTGTTGCTGATTGTCTGAGAATATGTAATAAGATACCAGCTTTAGGTTAGAGTAAATTATTTTCCTAAGCTATTTAGTAGTAGAACCAAAAGTTTAATGACATCATATGGCACCACTGGTGGTTGACGTCCTTACGAATATTCTAGATGAAAAACATTCCTGTTTTTAAATAGTTTGGCTTAACTAACAATAATTAAAGTCACGGTTAAACAAACCATTAAACTTAACTGAAAAAGACAGTGGTTACATATCATGGAAACCTGTGGAGAATAACGGCTCACTTGAATATAGCAATTGTATTATACATCAGACTATGGAGATTAACATTATTTAATGAATGATCAATGCGAATAAATGAAAAGCCGATAACTTTACAGGCATAACATGACTCACGTAGAGCAACTAGACGTCAGATACTGGGCAGCGACAAAACCTCACAAAGATACAAACAAAACATCCACCAACAAACGATGATAAAAACAGCTCCAAAGATTCAAATTAAACATCCGCACAGGATGACTAAATATGGTTATACAGGACCAACAACCAAAATTTAGTCTGAGCCATGTACTGATACATTTGTGTGTATCTACAGTGTATGTTAAAATATGTGTGTATTTTAAACAACACCTTTTTATAAGGTCGGTTTTCCTACCAAAACCTACAGAAGGTATACAACGTAAAGCAGTGTAACCCACTCTGTCTGATCCTATATGCCGTATGTAACAATGTGTGTGCGAGTGTATGCATGTATTTATATCGGGACATTTATGTAGTGCATTTTAAGGTCCTGTCAATTCATGCATTTTGTCAAGACCTGAGAAAGCTCGTTTGGCTGGGACCAGTTTTTGCCAGTGCATGAGTTTGTTTGATTATCAAAAAGGATGTCAACGCAGCTTTGATCTTCATACAAAGCGGGTTGATTTAATTATCTGCCATATTTCTGTGTGGACCTTTTCATAATTACCTTGTCTCTAAAGACTTTGAAGTTGATGGGATTGGAGTATTGGGATCCTGTTCAAACACTTTAAAAGTACCGGTAATTAGTAACAGTAGCTACTTTAATGTGGCCAGAATATATTGTGTGGTAACAAAGCCCACCAGGCTAAACAGAAGCATCATTAGTGTCTGTTGTCACCAGACAGTGGGTGGCTGATTTTCCGTGTTTAGAAATATAGCAGTGGGAATTGAAATATCATCTGCTGTCGGGTTGCTGAAGGAAGAAGAAAGGGTTTCTTATTTCGGATTTATCTCAGTGAGTTAGAATTTAGTTTCATGTATCAGGTTTCACTGTTATCTACATTACCGGCAGTGGTAATGTAACAATGTATGGATTTATGTATTATCTATGTTTGTATTTATACACATGTAATGACACTTGATACAGCGCCTTTTAACTACTTCATTAAAGTGCTGTGTACACGGCTGTCTAAGTGGTCTGAAGAGTTGCTATGTCTTGGGCTTACATTACTTTACAGAACATCTTGTGAACCATATATTTAATGTACATAGAGCCATGAAAAGGTTGTAAAATCCCTGTTGTTGTGTTTGAAAATCAGTGGAACCGCCTTCAACCACTTGGTCGTGCTTCACAGGACTGTATCTGGTAGAGGCGTACAACGTGTAACGAAGATGCATTGATTGAAGAGAAAATACTTGTTCTTGCTTGATTTTGATTAATTTCTCTTGAAGAGGCGCTATATAAATTGCAGATTATTAAAATTACAGTTTGTCAAGACTTTGGAAAGTAAGTGATAATTGTCTTAAATGAAATTTTCTTCTTTTGACAGTGTGATTCAAAGTTCTAAAATGGCGTTCAGCATTAAGTGAAGGTCTTTTTGTGGTGTGAAAAATTGCGAAAATTCCATTCGACTTTGACCGATTGATAAGCGTTTTCAATGACTTCCAACTTCGCAACAAACTTTCTGCCCCCTGCAAGATCCTCATCACTTCCTAGCAATGAAGGTATGGAAGACTCTTAACTAGTTACATTACTTTACTTGCTGGTCATAAAATAATGCTATAAAACAAGCAGGGTATTTACTTTATGCATTTATTTATTTATTGCACTTGTTACATGCGCACAGTCAGCAAATCTGAATCCATAGCATGAGACAAGTGTGCATGAAAAATTTGTCCAGGGTTGGAGCTATGAGACTCCTCTGCAGGCTCCAACTCGCAATCGTTGGATTACACATCCAGTGTGTTGCATGTTGCATTACAGACCACTGTGTTGCACTATTTCTGGCACAAATTTTTCATTTGCAGTTGAGTTCTGAAGTTTTTCTTGCCCACGCTTTCTTTCTTATATTCATGCTTTCAAAAAAGAATTGAAATTGAAATTCTATTTACTAATTAAATCTTAGTATTTTTGCTGCAAAAGCACCCTATATGTAACTCACCTCTTACAGTGGTACATAAACTATCATTATTATGATTACATTACATGTTTACAAAGTTGATACTTTCATGTGTTAGACTAACCATCTGGTAAATTATATGCTACTGATGAAATGAATTTTTTGTAATTAAACTTAATTAATCTGATAAATCATTTAAGCTTCTTTAATATGTGTACGTAATAGAACAGTCAACGAATTGGTAAGGTGGAGCCAGAAACGATGAAACCCTGTGAAAGTTTCAGTTGGTCTGTGAGAAATTTAAAGGCTCTATATCAATGTCCTGACAGTATATAGAAAGTCAGTATATGTATATATATATATATATATATATATATATATATATATATATATATATATATATATATATATATATATATATATATATATATATATATATATATATATATATATATATATATATATATAATTTATAGCAATTTTAATATGGCCAAGTCAGATGACTTCTACAAGTAGGCCTAGATACATCAGTGCATAGTTTGCGTATTACGCCTCCGCTGTTTAAAGTCTTGCATGTACCAGAAAGATTTAGGGCATGTAGCCCAAATATTACATATATGTATGCATACATATATGTATTGTGTATGTATTTTTATATGCATAAATGTGTATGTATATATTTGTAATATAATTGTATGCATGTGATATTTGCATTGAGCTTTAAGTATAGTGCTTATTGTTTTGATGTTGACTGATTGACTTACTGGTTTGGCGTTTTTGAGAGGCATTATGGGGCAGATGGTCATTGATTGGGTCTTTGTCGTAGCATAATGACTGGCGTTGTTATGGGTCACGTACTGTGTCGTACTTGAAAATATTGCAACATGGGTCCTGTGCGTTGGCGTTGTTTGTTCTGTTAAGTGAATCGGTTAACTCGGCCCGAATTGATTTATGATGCTCTTTTGTCTGTCATTTCTGGCACTGATGATGGTTTTTGTCCTTGTTGTTTTCGTCTTATCTTTCTGTTTGTACGCTGAGGTGCAAGTGATTAGCATGTTGGACTGTCGGCTCGGAGGTTGGAAGTTCTGATACATGCCAAGAAAAGATATTCTGGATTACTTTTCCGCTAGTACTGTCTTGCGAACTTGGCTGTGCTCTTTGGTTTTATGTTCTGGGGTGCAAGTGGTTAGCGTGTTGAACGATCAGCTCAGAGCTAGTATTATTATTAATATTTCTGCATTTATTAAGCACCACTATCTGGTGACTAATCATCAGTCGATGGCACTGAGCTGTTGTGAGTGAAGGACTTGCTCAAGTTCCCTACACAGTAACTGTCTTATTGGAGGCTCAAACCCGTACTTTCTGTGTTACAAGCCGAGTGCTCTGTCCCGTTGGCTACTTTGCCCCTTAGGCAGTAGATTCTGTTCCGTACCGTGAAAGAAAGAAACACGCCTCCAAGATTTCTTTGCTACTATCGCCCGCTTGTGAACTTGGCTATTTGTCCCTACACTTTGGTGGGAAAATCTGGTGTTGAGGGAGAAGACTGGCCACCTGCCCTCATATGCTGAGACTGAGAAAATGAAGTCGCTGACACTTATGGTCGTGTCTGTCTTTCCAGGTTTTCTTAAGAAACTGCTCCTGTTCTTTCTTCTTCTGTTGTAGTTGGAGTCTTTCAGAGTCTTGTCAGATTTCTTGCTTGACTTTTGAACCCTGAACTTGGCTTGCACACCGATTTTGCTTAATATTGACCATCAACTGATGCCTTGAGCATTCTTACAGTGGCGCTATAGAAGTTCTCAGTTTATTGCACGTTTTATTTTTAGTCAGTTATTTTTCTTTTGAAGAATGACCGTTTTATGCTTACGGATAAAGTGGAGCAAGCCGACATCCCAACTGTTGTGTTCATTTCTTAGCAGCTATTATTACTGAATTTTAACTTTCTAGTAATAAGTGTTTGATAATTATATAAGTGTTTCGTCTCATTTAGTCTGAAAATTGTTGTAGGCTAGATAAGTAAAAGTTTTTGTATGCTAGTTTGTTCTAAATGATGGGATACGATTGCATGAAATTTGTGTGTTTTTCTTTATTGACTTTCGCATTCCTAATCAGCAATATTGCCATGTGCAATATGCTGATTAGGAATGTGAAAGTCTGGTTAATTGGGTGTATGTGATATTGTGAAAGTGGATAAGTTTTGTTCTGCTGGGCTCACATCGTAATTCTGTTAAGCTTAGGGAAGGTTATTTGACCATATGTTTCACAGACTTAAAAAATCTTTCTAGATTGTAACTCATCTTATCATAGCGTGTTCTCCGTAGACGGTTTTCAGGTTTCTGTGGCGTCCGTAATTGCAGCTGGTTCTGTCCAGAGGACTTCGATTATGGACTTGAGTTTCACTAAGAAGCAGCTGTCGGTTTATGCCTCGTGTATTACGGTAGCGGCGCTATAGAAGTTTCCAGATTAGAATATATTCGATTTCAACTTCCAGTCCCTTGAGCTAAACCTGAGAGGCAGTCAGGGGTATGAAGTATTAGTGACTGCATTTTCTTAGGCTCTGCATATGAGGTGGGTGGCCAGTCTTTTCCCTTGCTGTCTGATCTTCCCACTGACAGTGCATGGTCGTGTATTCATTTTACAGCTGAGTTTACTAGGGGAGCTCAATTGGAGCAGAAATTTAGGAACATTTTTTCTGCCTTAGGGGGATATGTTAATTAAGCAATGAACTCAAGGTAAAATTTCATTGACATTTAGGAGGCGATGACATTATGGATTTGGATGCCATAATTGAGCAGCTCGGTCAGCTCGAGTCGCAGCTGAGCTACAGAGAGTCGGAGATCCAGGCTGCGACCGCCGCCAGCCGAATCGCAGAGAAATCCAGCGAGTTGGATCGTGAGCTGAACAGCGTCCTTCAGGAACTGAGCTGTCTGGAGTCTGGTCCAGAATATGGAGGAAGTTACCTCGGTTACTGTCCAAATGAACAGTTGTCAACGACAACAGAAGTTGGCGCTGGTCTTCATGGTAGTCACCCTAATTACGTGATGCTTGATGATTTTTCACCCTCGCTGGATCTGTCCGAATCAAAGAGTCCGTTTGGAACCATCTCGAGCCAGAGCAGTTATTCGTCATGTGCCAGCACTGGATCAGCAAAAAGCCCTCAGGTTTCCCAGGTAGGAAGCACATTTCACCACTTTTCAGGCTGACATGTAAATTCTTATGTATAGGGACCTTGAGCAAGTCCTTCTTCATGCGCTGTTGCTCAACGCCGTCAGTGCTCTCTCGGATGGTTGTGTCTGCGCTTCTAAGCTTTTCTAAGCTTTAAAAGGATGTCGGTACCAAATGCTGTTGTTTACTTTATTAAGTGTTGTAAGCACAACTGTGACAACAGCTGTCAAAACAACTGGACAGCATTTCCTTACAGTGTATGTAGATTGTTTGATAAGGAACTTTCTCATACTGCACTAGGATTCAAACAACTCCCGACTTAAAGGAAATGACCAACACGGTTTAGTAAGTAATGTTAACACACCGTGTGTCTATTGACTGAGTGAAGATCTGTAGGCGTGGAAAAATGCTCAAAAAAACAATTTCCTCACCTGCCCTTATCAGTTAAATTAGCCCCCATTGAAATTCCTTATCAGACCTTAGCGGTTAAATTACTGGCCACTGACCAATGAACGAAAGAAATTCGTGATCTTAGCTGTAACAGTATCAGTTGAATCAGCTGTTAGTTGCATATGGGGAAAATAAATTCCATATCGTTCAGTTAGATTTTATGCTTCTTTTAAATATCTTTTATTTCTACCAAGTTAGAAGCTTTTTTCCTTCTTATTGTCAGAATTGAACTCAATCTTGTATCACCTGAGTTGATGTGATTTGGTGATTCTGCATTGACATTGGTTATGGTTAGTTAGTGCAACTGTTTAGCTATATATTTTTGGCATTTATACCTAGTCGTGCATGAGAAAACGTTTTTGGTGATTCAAAGGAGCTTGACAGAAAATCATGCCTGTGGTTTTGCTGCAGTTCAGTCAAGCGTGTCTTTCTCCTCCCATTCTTTGTTGCTTCGGTCGTTTGTTTGTGTTTTCTTGTGTTCGGTTTTCTTAAGTCGTTGTCTTGCTGGGTTTTTTGCTTTTTCCGAATGTGAATTGAGAAGTAATACCTTGCATTGATGTGTCTTGGGTTCGAATCGTATTGGCTGCTTTATGTAGCACCTTTAGGACATAAGTGGAGATCTTGAGTTTATCCATGGATGCAACCCACAAGTTTTTGCTTTGCAGGTTGTGCTGCACTTTATCGAAATGTAAATGTAAATATACAGCTTTTTCCTATGACTGTATGACCTTGACCCTGCTAAATTTTTCAAATTTAAGGCAGTTATATGTTTCAGCCTCATTCATACATGACATTCATTCATTCATACACATCAGCACCCTTCATTCTGCTGGCAACCACCCTGAACTTCCTCAATGCAGCATAGAAGCTTTGCTGTGATTGGTCCATCCTTCTGGAATAAGTTGCCTAGCAACCTGCGACATGAGCTCCTTTTGGCCTTTATCTACCTCTATGCCATAAGCGCTTGAAAACCATTGAAAACCACAGAAGGTGTACTATATAAATCTGATTACAGTAAAAAATTACTATGTTGTTGCCGTTTTTTCCAGTTGTATTGTCTGTGTTTGTTTTGACAAAATTATGTGTCATTTTCAGACTCTCCTGGTTTGCAGCTACATTTCTTTACCAGTCATGGCTTATTTCAGAGGTTTGAATCTCGGGCTAGCGCAGTTCATACACGGGAACATTAAAAGGCATGGCAGCGGTGGTGAAGGATCTCTCCTGATCAATTCATTGAAAAATGAGCAGGGTCCAGGCCATAAAAAACTTGTACATTTACATTTACTATAATTACAGCTTAACAAATCATCATAGTAGGCTTTGGTCAAAGGCTTCATGAAACAGCCTCTAGTGCACTTTATGTTGGCTTGTAAGAGGCTAACGTTGAAGAGTGGGTCACAGCAGTTAGGCCTGTTTGAAACTGGTGAAACTGCATACTGCTCTAATTGGTAATTTCGACTAATCAAGCAGGACAAGTTGTTTCGTTTTCTGCTTTGAACAGACGGTTTTGTTTTTCGTTTTGCTTCCGCAAACGAAATTTATATTTCTCTTGGTAATGTTGTTTACACACACCGTAAAGTAATGTATGGTAACAGCAGAAACAAACAACGAATACAGTCGTGCATCTGAACTTATGTCGATTACTGGGGCTGATCTCCAGTTAGACTTCTGAACTTGAGACTTGACTTTTGATTTCCATCACCGGATTGTGATTTTGGACAGTAACGGATTTACTTGAATCGACCATGATGATGGTGATGAGTTCTCTGCTCGAAGGCAGGTCCATTGGCATTATGCCACCCGGGGATGAGGTGAGTGAGGTGGTTTCCTGTTGCCTTCCTCACAGACAATTGTGGGTGAGCAACTTGTCCAAGGTTGCTATGCAGTGGCTTGAGGTAGATTCGAACCCGCGACCCTCTAGTTACAAGACCATACCCCTAACACCACCGCTTCCCACATATGGACTGATATCTGGTGCATTATGACAGAGGTATTTCTCTGACCTTCCGAATTTCGACTGACTTCTTCCATGGATTACGATTTTGCCTATCGATTTTGTTTTGACTGAGCGCTTGTTCCCGCGACTTAGCTTTCGTTGGGCGCTGTAGACATCTCGTGTTTACGATTACGTTTTTGTACGACGGTTTGTTCCGTTTGAAGCGACCATCGATTCGTGTCCTGGGCATTACGCCAAAAATAAATATGGTCAGCCTTGCGGAGGCGTCCCACTGTAGGCTGTTATTTTAAATGATAAGAAAGGCAGTTAAGTATTAATAAGACAGGTAATTAGTTATTTGTATCGTGTGGGTTTGAGCACTCGAAATTAGGGGATGGTCGACGTGATGTGTGGGGGTTTAGAAGCTGCCCAGCGTCAAACAACAGAGGCCTATCTTCAAAACAAATACTACCTCTCTCCCGCCCTCTGGTGTTGGCCGAGCGGTGAGTCATTGTTTGCCTAAGATGAAAACTGGTCTTGTTGCCTCTTGATAATTAATACTCGTGTCTGACATGGCCGAGGGGGGTTTGTTTAATTTTATGTTAAGGTGATTTGTTAGTTTCATGTCAAGCTCATTTGTTTAATTTTATGCAAATCTCCTTTTCAACTCGTTACCGTGACGGTTTGTCCATGGCTTCTTGCGCGCAGTTGTCTCACGTGCTGTTCTACTTGCTTGCTTGCTTCCTTACTTACTTACTTATTCGTATTCTGTTAACAATTTTGTGTGGAAGGGATCTTTCTCCAGTTCATCAGCACCCAAAAAGGCATATTGGGAGAATTGGGCTAGTCACTAGTGTGCAGTAAAGAAGAAATTTGCTATGGGAAAGATTGAAGGGGTACTTGTATTACTTTTTCGAAAATCTTAATCTGATTCTTCCTCTTCTTCTTATCTCTCTTCTCGCTTCAATTTCAAACACCATCCACCATAGCCGTCTGATTGCCTGACTTTTGGATCTTGACCTGGAACCGAACCCTTTTGCCTGTCGATTTTGTTTTGACTGAGTGCCTGTGAATAAGCTGGTTCCCGCGACTTAGCTTTCGTTGGACACTGTAGAAATCTCGAGTTTATGATTACAGTTACTTGTAATCAAGTCATGAGTATCAAGGAGAAAGCCTCAACTGCAAGGTTACAGCTCTTCAGATGTTTTTGTCTCAAAACTCGAGTTTTTGTACTCGATACTCAACGAAACCTTCAAGATTGTGTCAGGCATTGTTTCAAGTTGAAATCCATTATTTTGTGATTGTGTTTTCAGATATTAGTACGAATCTATTCGCCAGATGGCAGCTGTAAGACAGTGGCGGTGGATGAGCAGACGACAGTTGGGAAAGTGTGCCAAGTGCTTGCCAAGAAACATCGCTTAACGATGCCTCTGAATTGGTCTATTGTCGAGTGCCTCCCTGCTCTTCACATGGGTGAGTGGTATTACCGCTCGTATTAGCAGATGTGAACACATTAATTTTCACCACAGCGACACAAAATGACGCAAAACAACAAAACAAATAGAAACAGGAAACATGAAACCATTGCTCAGTAGGCCGTGAAATCTAGGTCTCTGAACACAGAATACGGAAGCGTAATGTAATAAAAGGTGGATCAGGAGGCATAACCTGGTTATGACTTGATCCATCGGAGCTTTGGTAGCAGAGAACAGAGTGGATCCAGGTTGGCCACTCCTGGCCACGCCTCTCCCTGTAAACTTGGGTGAGTGGCTTTGACAGGTGCTCAGCTGGGGATCTGCCAGAGGTGTGCTGTAAAGTGTGTAAACAATGCAAGGAAAATAATCACTCATAATTGGTTTTTTCATTTTCATTTTCTCATGTTAATGTTTATTTTCTTATTTTGAGATTGTTATTTTAAAATTTGTTAATAATGTGAATCAGGAGCTGTTTTGTGTTGTTGAATTGTTTCTTCCACTTTATTTCAGAGAGAATTCTGGAAGACCATTTGCTGATCATGGACCAAATTAATCTTTGGACCAAAGACTCGACTAACCGTCTGGTTTTTGTGGAGCGACCAGAAAAATATTCCATATTTAACGATAAAGAGGCCAGTCTTTTTTTCAGATAAATAAATTCTTGGGACTCGTTTGGCACGAGTGCTTTTATTGTGCTTGAAAGTTTCTAAAAGGTGCTGCGTAAATACTCAGATGCTGATACGTACTTGCTTAAATGCTGCATACATACTCACGTACGTGTATATTATTATACCGTATGCATTTGTAGTTATGCATTAAAGCAAATGGCCAGGAACGACTCGGTCACTGCATAGTTAGATATAGGAATCTAAGAGAATCTTGCCTTCTCGAGTTTTTGGAACCTGTTTCTGGAACCTGGTCCAGATGTGGTGTAAACTTTTGACTTGCCTGCATTTCAGGTTAAAGATGCGGCTGCAAATAATTCTTTTTCCCCGGCGGTTGATGGGTTTTTGCACTTCAAACTGGACGGGAAGAAGATGTGGAAGAAGTTGTACTTTGTTCTTCGAGCTTCTGGATTGTACTACAATCCAAAGGGAAAAGGAAAGGTATGATCTCATGCATGTGTGTGTTGTATGCATGTATGTATGTATGTGTGTTTGCATGTATTATACTGGATTTGGTTTGTGTGTATTTATGTTTGCATGTATGTATGTGTGTGCATATATTTACTTATGTATGTATGTGTGTATGTGGTGAATGTGTGTACATATGTTGTGAATGTATGTATGTATGTATATATTTGCATGTATGTATATGTGTGCATATATTTACTTATGTATGTATGTGTGTGCATATATTTACTTATATATGTATGTGTGTGCATATATTTACTTATGTATGTGTGTGTGTGTGGTGAATGTGTGTACATATGTTGTGAATGTATGTATGTATGTATATATGTATGAGGATACATAGTGCCTTTTAAGTACCTTTTTCAAAAGTGCATGGATCAAAGGAAATTTGGCAGTCTTGTTCAGCTTCAGTGTGTTTCCGGTTGTCAGCACAAAGTGTATTGTTCGACTAAAAACACTGTAGTTGATATTAACACAGTTGAGTGGTACCGTAGTTTTAAAGTAGTTTTAAAGTGTACAGTCATGTTGTTTTTAAAGGGTTGATAGAGCTGTAGCCCTGAGATCTGGAGGGAAAAGAATAGACAAATTAGAAGAGATGACTTGTGAAATCTGAGGAAGAAGAGGAAGGAAAGAAAGTTGCTAGAAGCATAGGCACATCGGAGGAATAGGCAAAAAGGAATTATTTTTTCTTTATGATCTGAATGTCATCCAGTTTGTGTTATAATATTGTGATAAGTTACTAAATATATAAGTTGCAGATGACTAATTTGATTGTTTCTATTGTTTCTGTAGGCAGCTTGTGATCTCATATGTCTGCAGCCATTGCAAGGAGTCGACTTCTATTTTGGACTGGATTGGCGAAAAAACTACAAGTCACCAACTGAGTTTGGATTTGCTTTCAAGGTCAGATCCCTTTGTCAACTGATGGTTAATGGTCAAGATTTGAGATTAGGGTCAGTTGGTCCGAACGTGCCAGTTTTGTTTGTTTTGACAACAGTAGGGTTTTCAAGATTTTATAAATTAACAACAATTGTTTTTTTTATTCCACAACTTGATGAGTTTGTGAATACCCAGGAATGAAAATACAGCAAGTTTTATGAATTTGTGATAACAGAATGTGAACATGCGGTTTGTTGACTATTTTCACTTAGCATTTTGCTTCTTCTGAGCCAGTGCTTTGGAAACTTTACGAGATAAAATACGAGTCTTTAGACACCGCTTGGGTGTGGAATCAAAACATTCTGCTGAAAAGCAAAGGTGAACAAATGAAGTTTTGGTTTGCCAGCTGTCAGAGTGTTTTAGAGAGAGCATTTTCGTTTTCAGTTGCCAATGATTCAGAAAGAAGTTCCAAAATTTGTTCGGTTCTTCTGCACAGAAGACAAGAAAACGCTGCAGGACTGGCTTGCTGCTTTCAGACTTGTCAAGGTAGATGCCAGGTTGTTTCGTTTCTGTTTTGCAGCAAATGGACTTTAATCCATTTTGAACCACTGTCTTGATGCAAAAAATAAGTTGATAATGGAGAAACATCTAATTTAATGTAATTAAATTTATACTGACCTTTAACTGGATTACGTGCTAGATCACAGAAGTGCGATCCTGAGCATTTTATGGAATTTGGCCTGGCATCATGCATTTACCTATCCTGCGGCTTTAGACTTATTAAGTATGAAGTTGCTGTATCGTCATCAAATTTTCTTGTTTTGGGATGAAGATTTGCCAGTCAGTTGTTGATAAAATTTCTTGATTTTGAATGAAATTTGCAAAGTAAAGGTGTTTTCATGTATAGTATGTGAACATATAAACAGCGTCTGTTGAGTACCTGTCAGAATGACTGAACCAACACAGTTTGCAAACCAAACTGACACGTGTTGCTTACTAATAAAACTGTTTGGTTTCTTAAATGCAGCACGGACGACAGTTGTATGACAGCTTTGTTCAGGCTCAAATGTGGTCAAATTCTCAAAGGCATGAATTAACTGCGAAAGGCAAGAACAACGGAACTCTTGAGGTTTTTGGAAACAGCGTTCGGAAAGACTCGACAGACACAATCCCAAGTCCTTGCAGAACGGCATCGCCATTAATTGAGCCCGACGGCGCCTTGACTCCAGTCCGTAAAGACAGCTCGGATTACGGGACACTGAAGAAAAGCATTCCAAAGATACCGATTACGACCAACCTCACCAGACACCTCTCTATGCAGCAGCAAAACTATGGGAGGACGCTTCCGAGGCAGCGTCCGGGGCTTCCGGGCTTCCATGATGACGATTCGCCATACTTGCCGTCAAAAGATGGCAATTTCATGAGATTTCCGAGTCCGGATTTCAGCCTGGACCAGCCGATAAATGAGAATGGGAACAATTTTCCTGACGTGATGGCTACCCTGCCGAAGAAAACTCCGAACAGGCTGTTGCTTCCTTCAGAGTCTATGCGATGCACATCAACTCCTCGCAAGTATGACACTATGAGCTCCCGTCAACTCGTCCGATCTCCTCTTTACGACAGGTCGCCAAACCCTAAATCTCCTTCTTCTGGTTCTGGTACCTACAGCCCTCTTTTGCCGTTTCAAGTGCAGCCTGGCGATTATTCTCCAATTATGGGTTTTTCAAAGATGTCTGGATCATCGGACGACATCTGTGACAGCTACGGATACCTGAGCAGCCCTGACTTGCCTTCTCCTCGTCCTCCTGCTCCACCAGTTCGTCACTTTCCAAATCAAGAGCCGCCTCTTCCACCACCTCCCCCTTCTCTCCTTCTCAAAACGGGAGGATGCTACGAGGTTACCGCACCCCATCAACATCTTCCACTCCCGCCCCCTCCTTCAGAACTTCTTTCATTCGATTTTACCACCAGTCCGCAAGCCCTGACTGCTCGGCGCTGTCCTTCACAGCCAAGTCCAAGTTCAATCAGTGGGCATCTGAACGATAGCCATCGAACGTATTACTTGCAACCATCAGGTCCACCAGCTCCACCGACGAGAAGCGCCGAAACGAGACTAAGCGTTCGCAGGAGTCACGCACGCACTCAGCACATTATCATGGATCTGGACCGAGTCATGACCCAGAAGCACGAGCAGGGAGCGGACGGCATTGTGAATCTGGAAATCCCGCTGCCCCCTCAGCCGTCATTTGATGATGACTTCCTGGATTTTGTAGATCCCTTCGACTTGCCACCACCGCCTGCAGAAATCCTGGAAAGCCTGAAGCACATGAGAAACCGGCCTCTGCCTCCGCTGCCTCCCGGACCGCCACCCATTCACAGACCCGTGTTTTCAAAAGTGATTTGAGAGAAGCGTTCTGTGTTCGTAGCGATTGATCTCTGACTTCGTTGTTGGCTGCTTCGCGAATCTAGTAGCGAATCGTTAACCCATTATGTCCGCATTTGGGATTCAATTCTCAGTTTGTTTCGTGACACCATCTGTTTGTCACATGACCACGTAAGTCTGCTGACCCAAAAGTCTGTACCTTAGAGCAATTGTGGAAATAGATGTGTAGTAGGAGAACCGTTCTGTTACCTTACCTTACCTCTCAACCAACCGTGATACAGTAGCTTCATCGTTTGAACACTGCCAGGTTGAACTCGAAGACCGAGATCTGAGGTGTCAGTATCTCTGGTTTTCATGTTTTGATGGAGTTTTTATTCTGTTAGGCCAATTATTGCTTGACTGACGTTTTTAAGAGTTTTCATCGACTAACGTTTTAACAGTTCAGGAATGCTGTGTTTTAATAACCAGTTTAAATGATCTCAGTGGATTTTTAACCCCAATTCTGTTGACCCTCAACAAAACCAGTGACATGTACTGAGAATAAACTGCTGGGCTTCTTAGACCTGCAACTTTACACATTTATGATGATCTATATATGATGTTAGCACTTTTCTAGAAATCACTGGTTAGCTGAAAAATGTTATTTTCCTTTATGATTTTCAGCAATGTATTTCCCAAGTGACCAGTTTTCCAGTTTAGATTTTTACTGATAACATTTCAAAGCCTAGATTTGTTCACCTTAAATTTGCTGTCTGAAATTCGTGACCTTAGAAGCTTAACAGGTTCCAAACTGTGTAGGGAAGGTGTATTTTCGCTTTTCAGTAGGAGACAGTGTGAGTTAATGGGGGAAGTAGTAACCTTTTATACCCCTACCAATCGCACTCTGGTTTTTCTTGAGGAATTATATTTGGGGTTAAAAATCAAATTGAATATCTGTAAATGAACTTGCCTTGGGCAGGATATCCTGACCCCCAGACCCTCTGACTGGCTACACACAAAGTTTTCAGTTGGAATAATTGAGTTAAACTTGGGTTAATCATACGTCAGTAAAGTGTGTCCTAATGGACTGACTTTCCGGTATTGGCCTGACCAAAGCTTGCCTTGTGCATTGGACACTGGCGCTATAGAAGTTGTTAATGATTATATATGTGGACAGAAAACAGTGATTTTTATTCGAATGATGAAAGTTCAGTTGTGGAGTTTTATGTTGTACAGTAGGTTGAGTTTTATGTAAAGTAGGAATTTGTATCCGAGTTGATAGCTGCACATGTTACGTATTACATTACATGGGTCTGGTTAGTTGTCTTTGCAAGCTCCATGTAATGGGCTTCCATTTGTTTATGAACATTCCTTTGTGACGAATGTAAGGGTTGAATTGTTCTGTTTGGTCAGAAACGGGTGCCTGTTTTTCTGCAACAGAGGTTGTGATCTGCTAATCTATATCTGCTTTTGACGATGGTTTCCGTCGTCTGCACTTGCAACGTGCCTTAATTTTATAACTTTTTTAATCTTTGGTATGGATTCAAACCGCTTTAAGACATATAGCTAAGGCTTCATCAACGGAGAAACCGTGAGCTGTATGCATGTTTATTTACTGTGCTTAAAAACATTTACTTTTGATTTGCAAACCTCACTCAAGCCTGTACAAGAGGTGGCCTGATATCCTATTTTGAAAAGCAAAAGGATATGTCATTTCGCAGTTAAACTTGGTCCATTTTCGTTCATGAGGGGCTTTACTCTCTTGAACTGAAAAGTATTTGCCCCTCAGTTGCTGGTCCAGTTTGAAATCCCAGCAAAGTCCTATTTAGTGAAATGGAAAGAAGGAAAACTTGGAAGTTGATGTGAACATAGGCTTTCCAGCCAAAGTACATTTGACTGAACATTACATTCTAAATCTGTGATTGATTGAATAGGTTTTTCTAAAGCAATTGTTAAATTGATTAATTCAGAAGTTTGTGATTTTTGATTCTTTCTTTGTACGAATGGCAGTAGGATCCTTTGATCATTCCTGCATTCCTAATTAAATGAGTCTACCTGTTTGCACCTGTTCAACTGTGTTCTTCCAAGATTCAGAGTGGGTAATAAACTTTTCATACATGTATGCGTATTTACGATTTTAAACTGCTTCAGACATATCTGTATTTTCCAAATGACCAGTTTTCCAGTTTAGATTTTTACTGATAACATTTCCAAGCCTAGATTTGTTCACCTTAAATTTGCTGTCTGAAATTCTTGACCTTAGAAGCTTAACAGGTTCCAAAATGTGTAGGGAAGATGTATTTTCGCTTTTCAGTAGGAGACAGTGTGAGTTAATGGGGGAAGTAGTAACCTTTTATACCCCTACAAATCGCACTCTGGTTCTTCCTGAGGAATTATTTTTGGGGTTAAAAATCGAATATCAGTGAAAGAACCTGCCTTGGGACTGGGTATCCTGACCTCTTGACCTTCTGACTGGCCACACCTGAGTGTATGATTTGGGGGTCGTCCGTTAAGGACGTCTGCAGAGGGTGAGGGTGAGGTCACCCAAATGTGGACAAAGTGTGGTTAACAGAAGCTGGTAATGCCCAGTGCGGTTGTTAGGATCAAACTTTGGCACAGTTGTTTCAGTACAGCCTCTACCTTAAGCATCAACTTTAGTCAGACAGCGGACAGTGTGCTGGTTAGAATTTAATATTAGAGGCCAGTCCCTTGCCGGACGGGGTAGCATCAAAGTTAACCATCCCCTGGCCCAGTTAGCCCTGCAAGATCAAACTGTAGCCTAATCTATGCCTTCATACTCCGTTGGAATGCAGACGCCCGCAAAGGGTCATAGCTAGGGTAATGCAAGATGCAGACAAAGGAAGGAAGGGGTCGAATGTAGGCAATTTTTGCGGACATCCTTTATGGAGGAACCCTTACCTAATCCGAAGCGAACCGCTTCGTTCCGAGCAGACGCAGGCATTCCGCGTTGACTGCAAGTATGACGGCGTTGGTTGGAAAGGCCCTCAGAAGACAGGGCACCAGCCCGGCATAGAAAGCCGCAAGGCCACCAGCGCGATAGATGGTCCGCACGCAGTCCCACAGTCCGCGATACCGCCGACGGTCGTAATCCATTTGGACATGACTCTTAACTACATCCAGCGGCAGGATGAGGGTCCAAGACACGACCCCGGCCCAGCCCCCCGCAACGAGACTGGACACGATGCCTCGTTCGTCTCCGAAGCCCAGCGCACGTAGACGCATGTATGTCCGGTCGTAGGACACGAAGTATATGGCGCTAGAGGGCAGGTCGCGCAGTGACATCACGACGAAACCACGGTAACAGTTGCTAAGGCCGCCGTTGAGGTAGAGCTGACGCAGACAGTAGATCGGCCCAGGAAACTTTGAATTCACTCGGCCTAGAGAAAATTTGACAGATATTTCATTTCATGATGCAGTTAACGTTAAGGATTGTAATTGTAATTGTAATTTGAGACTGATAGAGCGCCTCTCAGAGGAGAAACTCAACAGAGGTGCTTCCGACCCGAAAAAGTAAAATCACTGTTAAACAGTACAGTCTTCAGGCGCCTGCGGAACACTGAGACGGGGGAGAGAAAGGAGCAAAAGTCGCATTTGATCACTAAACTACATAAACTTAGATTCCCTGGTAATGTACGCGCTATGCAATGTAATGTAATGCGAATCTCTGACTTTTCGCAGCGCCACACAAAAGCCACGTCAATGAAAACAGCTCATATACCGGCGCTATATCAAATCAAGTCCGCAAGCGCCAATGCGGTCAAATATAGGCAATTGAGGTCAAGGAGAGGGGTTATGCCCAATGCGGATGTCCGTATCTAAATGTGATACAGTTTCGGTGTCAGGTCAGAATCCGGGGTTAAGCAGGGAAGACAAAAAAGACGTAGCTAAGGTGGAGAGCTGGTGGTAATAGGATGGTCCAAGATCGAGTGCGGTATAGGATAGTTGAAAAGTTCGGTTTTCAGTCTCGAGTCTGTCCAGGAGAGAGGACATGCACAGGAGAGTTCATATTACAGATGAAAATGTGGAGGACTTGTGAACTGATGAAGATCTTACTGAATTTCGGTAATGGCTCAATGATTATGTAATCAATGGTAGCTATACGGTGTCAGTCCAATATCGAAAATGGGCATGGTTCTAGTGGTGGCTAGCCCAATGTGGCTGTGAGGGGCAACAAACGTGGCTGTCACGTAGACTGAAGTTTGCAAGGAGTGGCGTTATGTTGAGCTTGTTACACGCTTTTGAATAAGTATGAATTTAGGTCAGTCGAGGTAGATAAGTAAGATAAGATAAAGTAAGAGGGAATAATTATCAGTAAAACTGGACTGATTTCAGTCAAATGAACTTTTATATAGCGCCTTACATGGTTATCGTAATCGTCATGTTTTGGGATATGAGCTTTACTTTTACCATGCAGACCTCGTCCTTCCTTTTCGATGTGACTCTGAAGTATGACCTTGACCGCATCCACTGGACACGCAACCGTTAACTGGGCCAACCCGGCTACCGCTCCAGCGACGACCATGTCAAGTGCACCAGACCGTGACGATGACGATGACGTTCGCCACGTCTCGATAAACTTCAAGGTATTTCCGTAAACTCCGAAGAAAATGCAGTTAACGAATCCGTAGGACACCAAAGGGAAACTCAGTCCTCTTAGGAAACCGTCCCTCTGTTAAAAATAATTAACAATATTACACGAATCATCGCCAGTACAAAAGCAGTAATATACAGGTATATTAAACAAATCGCCCGTATAAATAGCCTAATAAATCGATATACATAGCAGTAAAAATGAAGACTTGGTATATTTTTTGCACCATTTATTATCGCGAACATAGGCCTACCCGGTGAAGAAGCCATAGAGGCAATAATAGGCT
Source organism: Norana najaformis (assembly GCA_964023275.1). Taxonomy (NCBI): domain Eukaryota; kingdom Metazoa; phylum Annelida; class Clitellata; order Crassiclitellata; family Hormogastridae; genus Norana; species Norana najaformis. Next base: position 22,412,408 of record OZ029924.1, read on the forward strand.
TGTTTCAATTATTCAAAGTGCAAGTACCAGCGTGAGTACTCAAATAGCAGTTACGAGTACAAATACTTTGAGACCAATGCAGGGTACAGTCAGAAGTATATTTAGTGCAAGCACAAACGTTAGCTGACCCTTATTCTCACAAAAATTGCAACTGGCTATCCTATGCATATTTTTCGTGCGGACCGACCTCCTGGATATTGACCCGATTGTGGCTTGGTTTTGGTGTGCCCTCAATTGATGCCTTGTGCATTAGACACTGGCGCATTAGAAGTTGCTAATTATTATTATTATTATTATTATTATTATTATTATTATTATTATTATTATTATTATTATTATTATTATTATTATTGTGCATAGCCCTATACACTGCAGGGCAAATCCAGAAGCGTGGTTGGATAGTTTAACGGCGTCTAGCTGTTTGCATTGGGCCAAACCTTGGCAGGCTTAAACAAGCACAAACTCCTTATCGAATTTACACAGCGCTATAAATCACAATTACTTCTTTAGCGCATGAAGTTCGTGCCCATCCAGTTGCAAGTGTCACCATTAGCGTGATGAAGAGCCAGAAGTCTGCTACTGAAGCGTGCTTGCTGACAGAAATCGGCAACGCGCACCATTGTCTGCACTGCACGATAGCTCCACGAAGGATCAATGGCCTAAACCCTTTTTGACGAGATTGCATGCATAGCAGCCATGGATCGTCCGAAACCAGTTAACTGCAGACCAGACTCGTTGAGGCAATCTGAGACTTGGAGGACAGACTGACGGCTCATAGATGATGGAGTGGTTATTCACGTTCGCTGCTACCCAGTCGCTTACAAGTCTCAAGTGATATAACTTCCCTGACCAATACTAGTACGAACCAATCCGAGCCCGTAGAGATTTCTCATGACTTCCATTGTGTTACGATACGAACCACGAGTCAGTTTCTTCGTCTGCATTTGAACCTACACAATCAAAGGTACGACATCTTTATTCGTTAAGTGATACTTTAAAGGTCTACATACTGATTACGAACGTAGGCCTACACAGTGATTTTAAGGCTTTGCTGTTTTGCAAGTTGAACGGGGTTTGTGAAATTAAACTTTATTAAGTGAAGCTAAACTACATTCAACTTCCTTCCAAGACTTTTCTTTTTTCCTGGCGAGGTCTTTCACATCTGTGACACTTGGTAAAATTTTAGTCGACAACACAGTTTTGAAATAAATAATAAAACAAAAGAGGCTATTCTAACACATTGAATAATAGTGGCATAAGATTGTGGCCTGTGTACGCAACTAGACAGTTTACAGTCATAGCTAAAGTAATTAGGTGCACTTGTTTAGATCAGTTAGACAGCGATCTAGCCATGTTATGGCATCTCATTTTGACTGACTTTGTTCTCAAGCAGAATCTTGAGAACACTATAGATATAGAGCCATATAACAGCAAAATATGACTTGAAAATGGTAAATAGGACTGTATAGCTTAGGTCTGAATAACCTTGCAGTCTCGATTGTATGTAGGTGTATACTTACCTTGGCAGTGTCGAGCGGATGGCCAACCACAAGTCCAGCAATACCTACAAGATGCGTATGAAGGGTCTACAGACAGACAGACAGACAGACATACACACACACACACATAGACAGACACACAGACAGACACACAGACAGACAGACAAACACAGACAGAAAGATGGAAGGACAAACAAACAAAGAGACAGACAAACAGACAAACCACACAAACAGATGATTGATAAACAAATGCAAAAATGTATGTGTATATCTGTGCGTACACAGTTTACATGCATACACATCTAATCTAATCTAATCTAATCTCTAATCTAATGACTTCTATATCGCCTTTATCGTAATGTCCAAGGCATCAATCAGTGGTCGCTTCAAGTGAAATCGTAGTCAAAATCATAATCCCTTGGAGAAGCCAGGGCGATTTCCTTCAGGTCAGAGGAACATACCTCACGACTTATGTCAGCTTATAAATATTAGCTGAATGTTAGATGAAAATAGTTATCACATAATAATAGGCCTAATCGATAACGTACACATTGAGGCGAATTCGCTCTGGAAGGCAGTGCTTGAATGAAAAAATGAAGGAAAGAAAGCTGCAGGAAGACTAAGAACTATGCTGTTGGACTGGATGAGGGATAAGGGGAGCAGACAGGGCTACAAAGAATTTAAGAAAATGGCAGAGGACAGAGAAGAATGGCGTCGTTGGATTTCTGGACCTGAACAGAGAAGAATGGCGTTGTTGGATTTCTGGACCTGAACAGAGAAGAATGGCGTCGTTGGATTTCTGGACCTGAACAGAGAAGAATGGCGTCGTTGGATTTCTGGACCTGAACACAGAAGAATGGCGTCGTTGGATTTCTGGACCTGAACAGAGAAGAATGGCGTCGTTGGATTCCTTGACCTGAACAGAGAAGAATGGCGTCGTTGGATTTCTGGACCTGAACACAGAAGAATGGCGTCGTTGGATTCTTTGACCTGAACAGAGAAGAATGGCGTCGTTGGATTCCTTGACCTGAACAGAGAAGAATGGCGTCGTTGGATTTCTGGACCTGAACAGAGAAGAATGGCGTCGTTGGATTTCTGGACCTGAACAGAGAAGAATGGCGTCGTTGGATTTCTGGACCTGAACAGAGAAGAATGGCGTCGTTGGATTCCTGGACCTGCCTCCAGGCAAAACATTAAATAAGAAAAATGAAGAAGGTCTACTCTTTTATCGTAATTATTATTATTGTTCTCACCTCCAATAGCACCGGCAATGTAATCGTTTATCGCTTCGTTTACCATGATGCAACTCCACTTCATCTCAGTCTATAGAAAAAGGAAAAGCCGATAGTGTCTGTATGGACAGACTTTTGGGTTCATTAATTATTCATTAATTGCAAGTCACAGGATCTGCAGACGCCAAGGTCTCGCTTGAGACCTGACCCCCTCCAATTATTTTCTTAGATTCAAAGAGTAGATATATTATTTAACCATCTCTTTTGGTTTCTTGGAAGAGTTTCCATCCATTACATAAATAAAACATTAACTGACGGTCCTTGATATAGATACATTCTCTGTAAATGTAAAATTAGATCCATATTTCCAGCCCGTCACGAAAATGTTACGATAATTTGGACCTACGGAGATGGCCGATACCCAAAAAAACTTTTGGCATTTTGCCAAAAATGGCGCAAGCAGTCAAAAGTGGAAGCAAGCGTCATAGAGATTCAAGCCTATGGGCCTGGTAGGCCTATATAGTCTTAAAAGCGTAGGCCTTTGCAATGCAAATTAAGCCCAGCCTGAATATTCCAATGATGTTTCTTGAAAATGTCTTGAACAAAGTGACTCTAAAAGCACAGTGCCTAACTTCAACTTCGTAATAGGTCAAAGATCGCCCTTGCCGGTCAAGGGTTATAGCAAGGCAAACATTATATGGGCATAGACTGTTTCTGTCTGTCTATGTCTGCTTATTTGTGTATGTATCCATGTATGTATGCATCTATGTATGCATGTACAGCATGTATGTATGTATGCATGAATATGTATGTATGTATGTAGCCTATATATATGTATACATTTATGCATGTAAATGGATCCACATTCGTATAGCCTACATATTTCAATATAAGTTTAGGCTACGTATAGGCCTAAGATTTGTCATTGGAATAATAGTGAAGCCCAAAGAAGCCTAAATGCAAGCTGCATACTTTTCAAACAAATCGTCTTGGCTAATGCACGTAAGAAGTTGTCAGATATATTTATATATACATATATATTTACATGTATATATATATATAAAATCTGACAACTTCTTGATGCACTATATATATATAAAGCCTAGTATTTCTTATCAGTAATTAGTGTTGATATCGAGTGCGCATTCTAGCGAATTCAGCTACAGTATGAGTATAGTAACCGTGCACTGTCGGTTGGAATATCAGGACCGAGTACCCTATCCAGTGATACTGGATAGGGTATTCGGTGTCTGTTTAATAAGACAATCTAATTTTCTTTTCTTCTGAAATTGGTGAGTTTGGAAATCGTAATTGTTATAATTAAAATTATGCCAACGCTGTTTGGGTGATTTAGGCCTAATGTAGGAAATCAAAACGTTGCCAATTGTTCCTCGGACTCAGAGAGTCGGCTAAGAATAATGATTGCTAGGTCGTGTATGGCCTGTCTTGATAAGGGAATCTGGCATTCCAGCATTGAGCTTAAAACCAAGCTGAAACTTTATAGACCACACCTGCTGCCTGCGCTGCGCTGCGACTGTGAGACACGGACAGCCTCGATGGCCCTGAATAAGAGGTTGGATGCCTTTGGCATATGGTCCCTCAGAAGGATTCTCAACGTCTCCTATAAATACCACGTCACCAACACAGACAAAGGAGATATGACAGTCTCTGTCGTCGTTAGTGACGTCAACTGGGCATCTTCGGACACGCTGCATGGGCCCCACCTTAAGAGGACCATGCGAGAGTTGCCATGATAAAGTCCCCAGGGACTGAAAGAGGCCGAGTGATAGACCCAGAGGAAGGAGGACCACAACAGCTGAAAAAGATCTGGAACAACACGGTTTTGTCTGCACTATGCATGGAGAAAGGTCAAAAACAGAAGATCGTGGCAACACATCTACGGATACGCTCAGTTGAGTTTGCCTCTGGAGAGGGAGAGTCGCCGTATGATGTCTGAACAAAGCTCACAGTGCGATGTCGATGTTTTTAAAGCTTTATACGTAGGGGAACGTTGATATACAGATGAAACATCCATTTTGCTGAGTCTTCAATGAGAACCTAGACCACACCTGTATGTTCGCATTCATCATGTCACAAACGTTGCCGCTATGACATTCCTGCATTAGGCCTTAAATCATCCAGGCCACAGGCTTGCACACGTATCTATTGTTATTCTTGACGCATTGCGGAATTGCTGTCCAATACTGCAGTCATTTTAGGCAAGTTTACTGGTATCACTAGCCATTTTTCTGCATGTTATGTACCAGAAGCAGGGCAGCCCTTATCAAGTCAGCCCCAAAAAGCGTATGAAATGTTAGTGTCAGACACCTACAAATCCTCGTCTGCTCTTGCGGTATTTGAACCCACGCCCTCTGGGTTAATAGTAAAGCACGCTCAGCGATAGACTGTCGCGAAACCCGATATGTACAAGTTAGTCTACAAGAGGTGAATATTGCGAAAAATCATAGTTAGGCGTCGTACTGTTGTTGTTGTCGGTGTTGTTGTTGGGGTTGTTCTTGGTGTTGTTGTTGGTGGTGTTGTTGGTGTTGTTGTTGGTGTTGTTGTTGGTGTTGTTGGTGTTGTTGGTGACGTTGTTGTTGTTGTTGTAGATCTAGTGCAATATACAGACGCATCATAAACTCTTCAGAAATGTCGTGCGACATCTTGTTTGTTGCTGGTCTCTTGCTCTCTGTCTACGTCCTCTACAAGATCCTCGACCGACTTGTGCGTGTACCTCGTATCGGTCGATATGACGACCGTTACGTTCTTGTGACGGGATGTGGACAGGGATTCGGATTCGAAACGGTTAAACGACTGGAGAGACTCGGATGTCATGTTTTCGCTGGATGTAGACGACAAGAGAGCGTTGAGAAGCTGAAAGAAATTTTCTCCGACCGTGTTCATCCGATTCTGATGGATGTGTCGAATCGAGACAGTGTACGAAAGGCGTTTGATTACGTATCGTCTCATCTTCCAACAGAAACAGGTTAGATCGTGTAACGGTGACTGGAAATGAGAGGTATTCTGATTGATTGGAATCAATAAACACATTTTGAAAGTATTTGATATTCTGCTTAATTTATTGAGTGACCACTTAGTTTTTAGTAACCTATTGTCTGACTAAATACCCAACGATTCCGATTAATATTTGTGGCCCTTCATGAAATACTAAGCCACCTGAAATGCTAAACCACCTAGCCCTCCATCCGTTATTTGTCGTTGAATGAGAACAAGAACAAGTTTGAAGGTTAATATCGATGTATTGTCTTTAGATCACTGTAGTCGTGTTTGCACCTGAGAAGAATGATCCTTTGACCTAAAGGTGCTGATGAGTTTCTACAGAAAACGATTCTCGGAAAAGTGTAATCATCCAGACGCCCATATTTTTATTGTAGTTGGTGCAAAAATATTAAGTCCAACCTTTATCGGGGAAATTGCATAGCAGTAACGGAATGTAACGGAAATAACATTTAAACTAAGCATAGTCAGAATATTCATTCGGTTCTTGATCTCTCTAGGAAGTGAAATATTGACTACACTACTTTTGTGTAGGTTCGGTGTTTTCTTCTGTGTATATGCGTGAGGAGATTTCTTCTGTATTTTAGGTCTGTGGGGGTTGGTGAACAACGCCGGAATTGGGGATACAATTCCGATGGATCTTCTCACTCTTCAGATGTACGAAGAAAAGATAGCCACCAATCTATATGGCGTCATTGACGTCACGATGACGTTTCTGCCTCTAGTTAAGAAAGCTCGAGGTCGAGTGGTAAACGTGTCATCGGTTTTAGGGCGTTTCACCTTACCAATTGCGGTGCACTACTCTGTAACAAAGTACGCACTGGAGGCATTTTCTGATGGACTGAGGTCAGTGCAAAATGAGCGCAACAGAACTCATATTCATTATGAGGCTTGTCTCAAAACGTTTTTTAGTAACCCATTTACACTCGAGATATATAAACGGATTTGCTTAGTCCAGGAACACTCAAGCGCTGCATCGCTTTCCTTTTAATTTGTTAAATCCCGGAAACTAGGTGTATGTAACTAATTTAGGTGAATAATGCAATGTTTTCAAGTAACGCTGTATCTTGTGTTTTAACAGACGGTCTCTTCATGAACTCGGTTGTAAGGTTCTTATAATTGAACCAGGAGAGGTCAAAACTCAAATTAATGACGTAGAGAGCAGTGTCAAGAAATTCGAAACTGCTTGGAGACAGTCCGTGGCTGAAGGTCGGATTCGGTTACCGGAAGACGGTGAAGCAATATTTCAGAGAGGTCTGAGTTGATATGTAAATATTTGATAATGATTCATTTTGCCCGATTTCAAAATAGCGATTTACGAGCAGAAAGGTAGTTATAAATATTTCAGTTACACATAATGCTGTTATGCAAAGGAATGCATATCGGAAAGAAATTGGTCGATTTCTTAAGTGTACGGAGGCCATGTGAAAAAGATTTATGATTTATACACCGTGCTTTCCTCTCCTCTCCATTCCTTCTCTTCTTCCTAGGTATCTTCTCCTGATGAGGATGCCGGTTCGCATACCGATGGTGGCTATATTTCAGAGGTTTTAATTTCGAATTAGCGCCGTCAGTACACGGGAACCTGAAATAGCATCGATCCATCCAATCGGGCAGCAGTAGTGAGGGAACAAATACGATAAACTCATTGAAAAATAGCGGTTCGAGGCCATACGGTCGCTCTAGAAAATCATGTACATTTGTATTTACACTTAATCTGAATCAGAGCGGGCCCTTCAAATCAGAGTGTCGTGTGTTTTGTTCAACGCCCGGTAGAGTTTGGTGTGAATCATTGTTGAAATTTGGAGTTGCCACACGTATCTAGTTTCTTGGCTTATTTTTGCTTGCGCATTTTCTAATAAAATTTACATCTTTCTGAACTTTATTAAGAATTACATCACCATGCTGAAATTCAGTTCTCTTACGTCTTTGCAAGAGATCGAGTAAGATGCAACACTTATAGTGTTTTAGTGCATATGGTGTGAAATGTAAGTTACTAAGTAACGACAATGTTTCTTGGTACCCGATTGTCTCATGTTTAGCCTTCTGAACTGTCAACCCATCTAGAGGTCGGGGGTTGAAAATTCACGCCTGGCCAGTTGTGAATTTATAATATTTATCTTCACTTTTTAAAAACTTTGTTGTTTTCTTAAATTAGAACGAGAAAAGTTGTCTCAATTGTATACTGGCTATCCGGCTTACGGACAAATCGATTACGTCATAGACGCATATGAACACGCCTTGTTCGGAATCTATCCAAGAGCCAGATACGTCGTCGGCATTGATGCAAAATTTCTCATATTTCTCCAGATGTTGCCAGAATGGCTTTCCGACTGGGTTATATGCCTCTGCCTTCCTTCTTTAATGCCAGATGAAAAGTTCGACATCTGATCGTCATGTAGATGGTTCACGCTTTATCAGTAGTTTATTTCGGGTCGTTTTCTTGAAGAAGGGCGCGTAGGGATTGCCCAAAACTTTAGATATAAACAGACAGATTAACATCCAGACAGGCTGACAGAAAGTCAGTCAGTCAGACAGACAGACAAGCAGACAGACAGACAGACAGAATTTTAGTAACATCCAAATGTGATTTACCATGTATCATTAAAAACACTTGCTTCATATTTTTGTATTACTATAGCGCTATGGACATAAAAAGTTGTTTTTGTCTTTGAAAATTAGTCTAGTTACTTTTAGTATCTATCTTTTACACGAAATCCAACAAATTTTTATATTAACTTCACTCGCAGTAGCTTTCTGCTACTTAACATCAATGCGCTCTCCTTCAGTATACTGAACGAGTTACGACAGCGTCTTCGCCCAATTGCAAATATTCAGATTATCGTCAGATTCAGATTTTTTATCGATCGTCATAATGTAGAATACACTTTAGGCTAAACCATTCAGTGTAAGTTTGGTACTCAGCATTGAGAAAATACGGTTATATCGAATAAAGAGACGATGTCCCGGCCACAATCATTGCCTGCATATATAACCATAACTATACGCTTTATCGGACTTGCATAAGTCAATGTTTTTGACTATGGCGAAGGCATTTTTCAGTCCTTTTCGAACTCTTGGCTAGCATATTCATTGTGTGAGGGGCAGTGGCCGATTCGATGGAGCGCTTGGCTTGTAACGCGGAGAGTAGGGACTCGAGCCTCTCCCGACATGATACTATGTAGGACCTTGAGCAAGTGTTTCACTCACGATTGCTCACCGCCTTATATTGATATTTATTGACTAGACCGTAATAAATGCAGAAATAATAATAATATCGAAATTGCAGGGCCATTTTGAGACTCTGGATGCTGGAGAACAGTTGTTTCGCTTCCCCACTAGCTTCAGACATGATGCAAAGAATGATGCATCTGTGAGTCTGGGTCATTGGGAAGAGGTCAATCAATTAAGCCTATGTGTACTCTTATTTCACAAACTTCACTGCTATGGCTACTGAAAGGCTAGAGTTCCGCGGCCCAACTGTACAAAGACCGACCCTGGTACACATAGCTGGTGATTTACGAGCTATGATACATGAGTGTGCGTTTTAATAAAAGCGTCGATGGTTAACAAAAGAGATGTATCGCCAAATGTGAAAGACAGCTATTCCAAGGCTCTTGTTGCAAAGTGTTTAAGGGCATAAATCGGCACGTTTTCAAACTTTAGGTCTTGCAAATTTAGAGATTTCAGAAATTGAAACACATTCTATGCATGTATGTATGTATGTATGTGGGTATACATGTATGTATGCATGCATGTACATATGTATGCCTATATATATATCAAGCAATTTATAAAGGGCCCTTGGAACGTCACAAAGTCGACATAACACACCTCTCTAAAGGATCTTAAAAGGTGCGATTTAATGGTGGAATTGGTTGAAACTGTACCGAAATTTAGACTGTTATTAGTTCCATCGGCAAGGAATTTCAGAGAAATGAGAGACATATCAAATTATAAATCCGATTCGTATTTGTATGAGCAAACAATTTTCAGGATTTATTGCACGTTCTGTTATAATAGTTGTTTACTTCACCAATTTTTAAGTGCCTGTTAACTGCAACTATTTATGAAATGCTTAAACAGACGAGGTTAAACAAAGGCAGTTCTGTATCCTCGCCTAACAAGGAATACAGTAGATAAAGCTAACAAATTTGTTTATAAGCATATATATGAACTCTTCCAAAACGTTGTCAAGAAGTGGAATTTTTATTCGGCAAATAATTATTAACCAATCATAATCAAATGTCAAAAAATTATTCTGAAAGAATCGAAAATAACAAAGGTACAACCTAGTTTTCAAAATCAGCTTACGAACATCCTTACTAAAGTAGCTTGTGATTTTGGATGACGTAAATATTGAGCAATTAGTTGGCCTTTAACTTTGTAGCGAAAACATCATTAGTATTCTCCACAGGCCAGCAACGTTGTAAATATAGGAGTATACGAAAAACTTCTACATATTTACATTACTATTGTGAACTACATAATTACAGTTGTACAGATAATTTTCTTAAAATATTCAAAACCGCTTGACAGCCTACAACAGTTTTTCAGCTCAAACTGACAGAATACAGGTTCGATGTAAGGTCAAATAATTATATGAACCGTCGATCGTTCGCCCATGTTGTCTTATCTAACTTGACACCTACGACGTGCAGCAAACACTGAGCTGGATTCAATGTACGAAGACTTTTAGGTCTTATCTAAATGAGTACTGCGTGCTAGTTTGTGTAGAATCGGCTTATATTAGAATTAACAAGCAACTGAGCCCGACTTACAAAGGGCTACACTGAGATAAAACACAACATTAAAGTAAGGTATGTCTGCTGGGTGCAAAAGTAGGTGTATTTTTTCAAGTACTGTAGGTCTTGACTTTACCAAACCTCATTTTCTGTTTATTTGCAATATGAACGTCAGGTCTTAATAAAAGTAATAGCGCTTTATAATTAATGAAAGACCAGCCGGAAAAATATTTCTAACTATCTACAGTCACCAAAACACCTAAATGCCATCACATCACACCTGGTCTCGTATCACTTCTCTGTTTTAAAACAGCCGATCGATTTGAATACGAAAGTCCTTTCACTTATTACAACACGCTTCAGTTCTCCGAAACCTGATACCTTCATCGGTTATTTACAATCAACCCTCAGTGTTCAACCCGCTGCTTTTCTCCTCAACCACTTCTACCCCTTCCCGTCACCTCATCCTTAAAGTTTGGAAATCGTTGCATTGCCTTAGCCTCTCAACCCCTCCGGAAAAAACCCGCCAGAATTACTACAATTATCTGACCCATTATACGAACTCACCATCATTTCACCCTTTTCAATCTCCGCGAAGGTCGTTCTCTCCAAACTGAAAAAGTTCTCTCACTAAGAGCCTATAATAATTTCTCTTCTTTCCCTTATCTATCCTGCAGATCTAATATCAAACACCACCCACCGTATACCTCGGTTGATAATACAGCACGCCAACCGTTAGGCTGTCGCGAGACCCGATGTGTTCAAGTAAGTCTACAAGAGGTGACTAATGCAAAAATCATAATCATACTATTGTTGTTATATATCAAAGAAAAGGCGCACCTGATAGTCTTCAGAAATGTCGTGTGACATCTTGCTGGTGCGGGTCTCTTGTTGTCTGCCTACGTCCTCTACAAGACACTCGATCGACTTGTGCGTGTACCTTGTATCGGTCGATACAGCGACCCATTCGGAGGCCAAGTGATAAAGAGTTATGATTTATACACTGTGCTTTCCTCTCCTCTCCATTCCTTCTTTTCTTCCCATATATCTTCTCCTTATGAGGATGCCGGTTCGCATACCGATGGTGGCTATATTTCAGAGGTTTTAATTTCGAATTAGCGCCGTCAGTACACGGGGACCTGAAATGGCATCGATCCATCCAATCGGACAGCAGTAGTGAGGGACCTAACACGATAAACTCATTGAAAAATAGCGGTTCGAGGCCATACGGTCGTTATAGAAATTCATGTACATTTGTATTTACAGTTACTCTGAATCAGAGCGGGCCCTTCAAATCAGAGTGTCGTGTGTTTTGTTCAACCCCCGGTAGAGTTTGGTGTGAATCATTGTTGAAATTTGGAGTTGCCACACGTATCTAGTTTCTTGGCTTATTTTTGCTTGCGCATTTTCTAATAAAATTTACATCTTTCTAAACTTTATTAAGAATTACATCACCATGCTGAAATTCAGTTCTCGTATGTCTTTGCAAGAGATCGAGTAAGATTCAACACTTATAGTGTTTTAGTGCGTATGGTGTATAATGTAAATTACTAAGTAACGACAATGTTTCTTGGTACCCGATTGTCTCATGTTTAGCCTTCTGAACTGACAAATCATCTAGAGGCGGGGGTTGAAAATTCACGCCTGGCCAGTTGTGAATTTATAAGATTTATCTTCACTTTTTAAAATCTTTGTTGTTTTCTTAAATTAGAACGAGAAAAGTTGTCTGAATTTATTACTGGCTATCCGGCTTACGGACAAATCGATAACGTCATAGATGCCTATGAACACGCCTTGTTCGGAATCTATCCACGAGCCAGATACGTTGTCGGCATTGATGCTAAAATTGTCGTATTTCTCCAGATGTTGCCAGAATGGCTTTCCGACTGGGTTGTGCGCTCCTGGATACCTTCTTTAGTGCCATAAAAACAGTTCGACATCCAACGAAGATGTATATGATTCTTGCTTTAGCAACACTTTATTTTGAGGGAGTTTTTAAAGAAAAGCGCGAAAACAATGCCAAACATACACCTTGAAACGAAAACAGACAGACAGGATACAGGCAGAGAGAAAGACAATTCGACAGAGAGACAGATTTGTAGTATTTCCAAACGGTTTTTACCATGTATTATTAAGAAGTCTTGCTTGAAATTTCTGAATTACCACAGCGCTGTCGGCATAAAAAGTTATTCTTTGTATTTGATAATTAGGCTGGTACTTTCAGTAATTGCTTTTATAAGAACTCCAAAAATTCCTTATTCAACTTCGCTTTCAGTAGAGTTCAGCAGATTTACAGTAATGCACTTTCTGTCAGCGTTATGAACGAGGTAGGACCGCGCCTTCACCCAATAGCAAATATTCAGATTTTTTAACGATCGTCATATTCCAGAATACACATTAGACTTAACCATTCAGTGTAACTTAGGTACTCAGGTTTGAGAAAATTCGGTTATATCGAATAAACAGACGATGTCCCGCCACAATCATTGCCAACACATCAAAACATAACTACAGTTTATCGGACTTGCATAAGTCAATGTTTTTGACTATTACGAAGTTATTTTTCAGTCCTTGTCGAACTATTGTCTTGCAGATGTATTGTGTGGGGCGCAGTGGTGCCGATTCGTTAGAGCGTTTGGCTTGTAACGCGGAGAGTACGGGTTCGTGCCTCTCGTGTCCCTGTTTCTGTCTGTTTATCTATGTATGTGTGTATAGTATATATTTTTGTATGTATATATGTGTGTATGCATCTATGTATGTATATATGTACAGTATGTATGTATGTAGCCTATATATATGCATCGACGTATGATATCGAACTACATTCGTATAGCCTACATATTCCAATATAAGTCTAGGCTACGTATAGGCCTAAGATTTGTCGTTGGAATAATAGATAAGCCCAAAGAATCCTAAATGCAAGCTGCATACTTTTCAAACAATTCGTCTTGGCTAATGCACGCAAGAAGTTGCCAGATCTTGTATAAATATATTTATACATATATTTATAAATAAATATATATATATATTTATCGATATAAAATCTGACAACTTCCTGCTTGCTAGAAGTTGTCAGATTTTGTAGAAATATATATATATAAAATATATATACACACATATTTTTAAATAATATATATATATACGTGTAAATATATATGTGTATATAAGTATATATATAAATGATATATATAAATATGTATATATATCATATCTGACAACGTCTTGATGCACTATATATATATGGCCTAGTATTTCTCATCAGTAATTAGTGTTGATATCGAGTGCGCATTCTAGCGAATTCAGCTACAGTATGAGTATAGTAACCGTGCACTGTCGGTTGGAAGATCAGGACCGAGTACCCTATCCAGGGATACTGGATAGGGTATTCGGTGTCTGTTTAATAAGACAATCTAATTTTCTTTTCTTCTGAAATTGGTGAGTTTGGAAATCGCAATTGTTACAAATAAAATTATGCCAACGCTGTGTGGCTGTGTTAGGCCTAATGTAGGAAATCAAACCGTTGCCAATTGTTCCTCGGACTCAGAGAGTCGGCTAAGAATAATGATTGCTAGGTCGTGTATGGCCTGTCTTGATAAGGGAATCTGGCATTCCAGCATTGAGCTTAAAACCAAGCTGAAACTTTATAGACTGCACGTGCTGCCTGTGCTGCGCTACGACTGTGAGACACGGACAGCCACGATGGCCCTGAATAAGAGGTTTGATGCCTTTGGCATATGGTCCCTCAGAAGGATTCTCAAGGTCTCCTATAAATACAACGTCACCAACACAGACAAAGGATATATGACAGTCTCTGCCGTCGTTCGTGAATGTCAACTGGGTTTCTTCGGACACGCTGCATGGGCCCCACCCGAAGAGGACCATGCGTGAGTAGCCATGAATAAAGTCCCCAGGGACTGAAAGAGGCCACGTGGTAGACACAGAGCTACGTGGAAGAGAATAGCTGAGAAAGATCTGGAACAACACGGTTTTGTCTGCATTATGCATGGAGAAAGGTCAAAAACAGAAGATCGTGGCAACACATCTACGGATACGCTCAGTTGAGTTTGCCTCTGGAGAGAGAGAGAGAAAGAGTGAGTGAGAGAGAGACACGTTGTATGATGTCTGAGCAAAGCTCACAGTGCGATGTCGGTGATTTTAAAGTTTTATAAGTAGGGCAACGTTGTTGAGTCTTCAATGAGAACCTTCACCACACCTGTATGTTCCCATTCCTCATGTCACGAACGTTGCCGGTATGACATTCCTGCATTAAGTCTTAAATCATCCAGGCCACAGGCTCTCACACGTATCTATTGTTATTCATGACGCATTGCAGAATTGCTGTCCAATGCTGTAGTCATTTTAGACAAGTTTACTGGTATCATTAGCCACTTTTCTGCATGTTATGTACCAGAAGCAGGGCAGTCTCTTATCAAGTCAGCCCCAAAAAGCGTATGAAATGTTAGTGTCAGACACCTACAAATCCTTGTCTGCTCTTGCGGTATTTGAACCCACGCCCTCTGGGTTGATAGTAAAGCACGCTCAGCGATAGTCTGTCGCGAAACCCGATATGTACAAGTTAGTCTACAAGAGGTGAATATTGCGAAAAATCATAGTTAGGCGTCGTACTGTTGTTGTTGTCGGTGTTGTTGTTGGGGTTGTTCTTGGTGTTGTTGTTGGTGGTGTTGTTGGTGTTGTTGTTGGTGTTGTTGTTGGTGTTGTTGGTGTTGTTGGTGACGTTGTTGTTGTTGTTGTAGATCTAGTGCAATATACAGACGCATCATAAACTCTTCAGAAATGTCGTGCGACATCTTGTTTGTTGCTGGTCTCTTGCTCTCTGTCTACGTCCTCTACAAGATCCTCGACCGACTTGTGCGTGTACCTCGTATCGGTCGATATGGCGACCGTTACGTTCTTGTGACGGGATGTGGACAGGGATTCGGATTCGAAACGGTTAAACGACTGGAGAGACTCGGATGTCATGTTTTCGCTGGATGTAGACGACAGGAGAGCGTTGAGAAGCTGAAAAAAATTTTCTCCGATCGAGTTCATCCGATTCTGATGGATGTGTCGAATCGAGACAGTGTACAAAAGGCGTTTGATTACGTATCGTCTCGTCTTCCAACAAAAACAGGTTAGATCGTGTAACGGTGACTGGAAATGAGAGGTATTCTGATTGATTGGAATCAATATACACATTTTGAAAGTATTTGATATTCTGCTTAATTTATTGGGTGACCACTTAGTTTTTAGTAACCTATTGTCTGACTAAATACCCAACGATTCCGATTAATACTTGTGGCCCTTCGTGAAATACTAAGCCACCTGAAATGTTAAACCACCTAGCCCTTCATCCATTATTCGTCGGTGAATGAGAACAAGCACAAGTTTGAAGGTTAATATCGATGTATTGTCTTTAGATCTCTGTGGTCGTATTTGCATCTGAGAAGAATGATCATTTGACCTATAGGTGTTGACGAGCTTCTACAGAAAAAGATTTCGCGGAAAAGTGTAACCATCCAGACGTCCAAATTTTTATTGTACTTGGTGCAAAAAAATTACGTCCAACCTTTATCTGGGAAATTGCACTGCAGTAACGGAATGTAACGGAAATAACATTTAAACTAAGCATACTCAGAATATTCATTCGGTTCTTGATCTCTCTAGTAAGTGAAATATTGACTACACTACTTTTGTGTAGGTTCGGTGTTTTCTTCTGTGTATATGCGTGAGGAGATTTCTTCGTTATTTTAGGTCTGTGGGGGTTGGTGAACAACGCCGGAATTGGGGATTCAATTCCGATGGATCTTCTCACTCTTCAGATGTACGAAGAAAAGATAGCCACCAATCTATATGGCGTCATTGACGTCACGATGACGTTTCTGCCTCTAGTTAAGAAAGCTCGGGGTCGAGTGGTAAATATGTCATCGGCTGCAGGGCGTTTCAGCTTACCAATTGCGGTGCACTACTCTGTAACAAAGTACGCACTGGAGGCATTTTCTGATGGACTGAGGTCAGTGCAAAATGAGCGCAACAGAACTCATATTCATTATGAGGCTTGTCTGAAAACGTTTTTTAGTAACCCATTTACACTCGAGATATATAAACGGATTTGCTTAGTCCAGGAACACTCAAGCGCTGCATCGCTTTCCTTTTAATTTGTTAAATCCCGGAAACTAGATATATGTGACTAGTTTGGGTGACTATTGCAATGTTTTTAAGTAACGCTGTATCTTGTGTTTTAACAGACGGTCTCTTCATGAATTCGGTTGTAAGGTTCTTATAATTGAACCGGGAATGGTCAAAACTCAACTTCTTGACGTAGATAAAAATGTCAAGAAATTCGAAACTGCTTGGAGACAGGCCCAGGCTGAAGGTCGGATTCGTTTACCGGTAGACGGTGAAGCAATATTTCAGAGAGGTCTGAGTTGAAATTTAATTATTTGTTAATGATTCATTTTGCCCGTTTTCAAAATAGCGTTTTACGAGCAGAAAGGTGGTTATAAATATTTCAGTTACACATAATGCTGTTATGCAAAGGAATGCATATCGGAATGAAATTGGTCGATTTCTAACCTGTACGGAGGTCATGTGAAAAAGTTTTATGATTTATACACTGTGCTTTCCTCTGCTTTCCAATTCTTCTCTTCTTCCCATATATCTTCTCCTGATGAGGATGCCGGTTCGCATACCGATGGTGGCTGTATTTCAGAAGTTTTAATTTCGAATTAGCGCCGTCAGTTCACGGGGACCTATAATGGCATCGACCCAATCAATCGGACAGCAGTAGTGAGGGACCGAATACGATAAACTCATTGAAATATAGCGGTTCGAGGCCATACGGTCGTTATAGAAAATCATGTACATTTGTATTTACAGTTACTCTGAATCAGAGCGGGCCCTTCAAATCAGAGTGTCGTGTGTTTTGTTCAACCCCCGGTAGAGTTTGGTGTGAATCATTGTTGAAATTTGGAGTTGCCACACGTATCTAGTTTCTTGGCTTATTTTTGCTTGCGCATTTTCTAATAAAATTTACATCTTTCTGAACTTTATTAAGAATTACATCACCATGCTGAAATTCAGTTCTCGTATGTCTTTGCAAGAGATCGAGTAAGATTCAACACTTATAGTGTTGTAGTGCACATGGTGTGAAATGTAAGTTACTAAGTAACGACAATGTTTCTTGGTACTCGATTGTCTCATGTTTAGCCTGCTGAACTGTCAACCCATCTAGAGGTCGTGGGTTGAAAATTCACGCCTGGCCAGTTGTGAATTTATAAGATTTATCTTCACTTTTTAAAATCTTTGTTGTTTTCTTAAATTAGAACGAGAAAAGTTGTCTGAATTTATTACTGGCTATCCGGCTTACGGACAAATCGATAAAGTCATAGATGCCTATGAACACGCCTTGTTCGGAATCTATCCAAGAGCCAGATACGTCGTCGGCATTGATGCTAACATTGTCGTATTTCTTCAGATGTTGCCAGAATGGCTTTCCGACTGGGTTGTGCGCTCCTGGATACCTTCTTTAGTGCCATCGAAACAATACGACATATAATAAAGATGTATATGCTTCGTGCTTTAGCAATACTTAATTTTGAGGGAGTTTTTTTAAAGAAAACTGCGAAAACAATGCCAAAACATACACGTTGAGATGAAAACAGATAGACAGGATACAGGCAGAGAGAAAGACAATTCGACAGACAGACAGATTTGTAGTAATTCCAAACGTTTTTAACATGTATTATTAAAAAGACTTGCTTGAAATTTCTGAATTATCATAGCGCTATCGACATAAAAAGTTATTCTTTGTCTTTGATAATTAGGCTGGTTACTTTCAGTAATTGTTTTTTTTTACAAGAACTCCAAAAATTCCTAAGGCAACTTTGCTTTCAGTAGAGTTCAGCAGTTTTACAGCAATGCACTTTCTGTTAATGTACTGAACAAGATACAGCATCTTCACCCAATAGCAAATATTTAGCTTATTGTCAGATTCAGGTTCTTTATCAATCACCATAATCTAGAATACACATTAGACTAAACCATTCAGTGTAACTTAATTACTCAATTTGAGAAAATTCGGTTATATCGAATAAATAGACGATGTCCCGGCCACAATCATTGCCAACACATCAAAACATAACTACAGTTTATCGGACTTGCATAAGTCAATGTTTTTGACTATTACGAAGTTATTTTTCAGTCCTTGTCGAACTATTGTCTTGCAGATGTATTGTGTGGGGCGCAGTGGTGCCGATTCGTTAGAGCGTTTGGCTTGTAACGCGGAGAGTACGGGTTCGTGCCTCTCGTGTCCCTGTTTCTGTCTGTTTATCTATGTATGTGTGTATAGTATATATTTTTGTATGTATATATGTGTGTATGCATCTACGTATGTATATATGTATCTATGTATGTATATATGTACAGTATGTATGTATGTAGCCTATATATATGTATGCATCGACGTATGATATGGAACTACATTCGTATAGCCTACATATTCCAATATATATGTTTAGGCTACGTATAGGCCTAAGATTTGTCATTGGAATAATAGATAAGCCCAAAGAAGCCTAAATGCAAGCTGCATACTTTTCAAACAAATCGTCTTCGCTAATGCACGCAAGAAGTTGCCAGATCTTGTATAAATATATTTATACATATATTTATAAATAAATATATATATATATATATCGATATAAAATCTGACAACTTCCTGCTTGCTAGAAGTTGTCAGATTTTGTAGAAATATATATATATAAAATATATATACACACATATTTAAAAATGATATATATATGTACATGTAAATATATATGTGTATATAAGTATATATATAAATTTTATATAAATATGTATATACATCATATCTGACAACGTCTTGATGCACTCTATATATATATATATATATATAGTACTTCTTTTCAGTAATTAGTGTTGATATCGAGTGCGCATTCTAGCGAATTCAGCTACAGTATGAGTATAGTAACCGTGCACTGTCGGTTGGAAGATCAGGACCGAGTACCCTATCCAGGGATACTGGATAGGGTATTCGGTGTCTGTTTAATAAGACAATCTAATTTTCTTTTCTTCTGAAATTGGTGAGTTTGGAAACCGTAATTGTTATAAATAAAATTATGCCAACGCTGTTTGGCTGTTTTAGGCCTAATGTAGGAAACCAAACCGTTGCCAATTGTTCCTCGGACTCAGAGAGTCGGCTAAGAATAATGATTGCTAGGTCGTGTATGGCCTCTCTTGATAAGGGAATCTGGCATTCCAGCATTGAGCTTAAAACCACGCTGAAACTTTATAGACTGCACGTGCTGCCTGTGCTGCGCTGCGACTGTGAGTCACGGACAACCACGATGGCCCTGAATAAGAGGTTTGATGCCTTTGGCATATGGTCCCTCAGAAGGATTCTCAAGGTCTCCTATAAATACCAAGGCACCAACAAAGACAAAGGAGATAGGGCAGTCTCTGCCGTCGTTCGTGACGTCAACTGGGATCTTCGGACACGCTGCATGGGCCCCACCTTAAGAGGACCATGCGAGAGTTGCCATGATAAAGTCCCCAGGGACTGAAAGAGGCCACGTGATAGACCCAGAGGAAGGAGGACCACAACAGCTGAAAAAGATCTGGAACAACACGGTTTTGTCTGCACTATGCATGGAGAAAGGTCAAAAACAGAAGATCGTGGCAACACATCTACGGATACGCTCAGTTGAGTTTGCCTCTGGAGAGAGAGAGAGAGAGAGTCGCTGTATGATGTCTGAACAAAGCTCACAATGCGATGTCGGTGTTTTTAAAGCTTTATACTTAGGGCAACGTTGTTATACAGACAAAACATCCACTTTGCTGAGTCTTCAATGAGAACCTTCACCACACCTGTATGTTCCCATTCATTGTGTCACAAACGTTGCCGCTATGACATTCCTGCATTAGGTCTTAAATCATCCAGGCCACAGGCTCTCACACGTATCTATTGTTATTCATGACGCATTGCAGAATTGCTGTCCAATGCTGTAGTCATTTTAGACAAGTTTACTGGTATCATTAGCCACTTTTCTGCATGTTATGTACAAGAAGCAGGGCAGTCTCTTATCAAGTCAGCCCCAAAAAGCGTATGAAATGTTAGTGTCAGACACCTACAAATCCTTGTCTGCTCTTGCGGTATTTGAACCCACGCCCTCTGGGTTGATAGTAAAGCACGCTCAGCGATAGTCTGTCGCGAAACCCGATATGTACAAGTTAGTCTACAAGAGGTGAATATTGCGAAAAATCATAGTTAGGCGTCGTACTGTTGCTGTTGTTGTTGTAGATCTAGTGCAATATATAGACGCACCTGATAGTCTTCAGAAATGTCGTGTGACATCTTGTTTGTTGCTGGTCTCTTGCTCTCTGTCTACGTCCTCTACAAGATCCTCGACCGACTTGTGCGTGTACCTCGTATCGGTCGATATGGCGACCGTTACGTTCTTGTGACGGGATGTGGACAGGGATTCGGATTGGAAGCGGTTAAACGACTGGAGGGACTCGGATGTCATGTTTTCGCTGGATGTAGACGACAGGAGAGCGTTGAGAAGCTGAAAGAGATTTTCTCCGAACGAGTTCATCCGATTCTCATAGACGTGTCGAATCGATACAATGTACGAAAGGCGTTTGATTACGTATCGTCTCATCTTCCAACAAAAACAGGTTAGATCGTGTAACGGTGACTGGAAATGAGAGGTATTCTGATTGATTGGAATCAATATACACATTTTGAAAGTATTTGATATTCTGCTTAATTTATTGAGTGACCACTTAGTTTTTAGTAACCAATTGTCTGACTAAATACCCAACGATTCCGATTAATACTTGTGGCCCTTCGTGAAATACTAAGCCACCTGAAATGTTAAACCACCTAGCCCTCCATCCATTATTCGTCGGTGAATGAGAACAAGCACAAGTTTGAAGGTTAATATCGATGTATTGTCTGTCGATTTCTGTGGTCGTGTTTGCACCTGAGAAGAATGATCCTTTGACCTAAAGGTGCTGACGAGCATTTACAGAAAACGATTCTCGGAAAAGTGTAATCATCCAGACGCCCATATTTTTATTGTAGTTGGTGCAAAAATATTACGTCCAACCTTTATCGGGGAAATTGCATAGCAGTAACGGAATGTAACGGAAATAACGTTTAAACTAAGCATACTCAGAATATTCATTCGGTTCTTGATCTCTCTAGTAAGTGAAATATTGACTACACTTCTTTAGTGTAGGTTCGATGTTTTCTTCTGTGTATATACGAGTGGAGATTTCTTCTGTATTTTAGGTCTGTGGGGGTTGGTGAACAACGCCGGAATTGCGGATACAATTCCGATGGATCTTCTCACTCTTCAGATGTACGCAGAAAAGATAGCCACCAATCTATATGGCGTCATTGACGTCACGATGACGTTTCTGCCTCTAGTTAAGAAAGCTCGAGGTCGAGTGGTAAACGTGTCATCGGTTGCAGGGCGTTTTACCTTACCAATTGCGGTGCCCTACTGTGTAACAAAGTATGGATTGGAGGCATTTTCTGATGGACTGAGGTCAGTGCAAATTGAGTATGACAGAACTTATATTCATTAAGACATTTGCTTCAGAGGGGTTTATTTTAGTAACCCAATTACGTCACATAAGTAATAATATTGCTTAGTCCCGAAACACTCACGCGCTAGATAGATGTGACTTATTTGAGTGACTACTGCAATATTTTTTAGTGACGCTATATCTTGTATTTTAACAGACGATCTCTTCGTGAATTCGGTTGTAAGGTTCTTATAATTGAACCGGGAGGAGTCAATACTCAAATTGTTGAGAACACTGTAAAGAAATTCGAAACTGCTTGGAGACAGGCCCAGGCTGAAGGTCGGATTCGGTTACCGAAAGACGGTGAAGCAATATTTCAGAGAGGTCAGAGTTGAAATTTAATTATTTGTTAATGATTCATTTTGCCCGATTTCAAAATAGCGATTTACGAGCAGAAATGTGGTCATAAATATTTCAGTTACATTTAATGCTGTTATGTAAAGGAATGCATATCGGAATGAAATTGGTCGATTTCTTAAGTGTACGGAGGCCATGTGAGAAAGAGTTATGATTTATACACCGTGCCTTCCTCTCCTCTCCATTCCTTCTCTTCTTCCCAAACATCTTCTCCTAATGAGGATGCCGGTTCGCGTACAAGTGGTGGCTGTATGTCAGAGAGTTTAATTTCGGACTAGCACCGTCTGAACAAGGGATCCTGAAATGGCATCGACCCATTCAATCGGGCAGCAGTAGTGAAGGACCTAACACGATAAACTCATTGAAAAAATAGCGGTTCGAGGCCATACGGTCGTTATAGAAAATCATGTACATTTGTATTTACAGTTACTCTGAATCAGAGCGGGCCCTTCAAATCAGAGTGTCGTGTGTTTTGTTCAACCCCGGTAGAGTTTGGTGTGAATCATTGTTGAAATTTGGAGTTGCCACACGTTTCTAGTTTCTTGGCTTATTTTTGCTTGCGCATTTTCTAATAAAATTTACATCTTTCTAAACTTTATTAAGAATTACATCACCATGCTGAAATTCAGTTCTCGTATGTCTTTGCAAGAGATCGAGTAAGATTCAACACTTATAGTGTTGTAGTGCACATGGTGTGAAATGTAAGTTACTAAGTAACGACAATGTTTCTTGGTACCCGATTGTCTCATGTTTAGCCTTCTGAACTGTCAACCCATCTAGAGGTCGTGGGTTGAAAATTCACGCCTGGCCAGTTGTGAATTTATAAGATTTATCTTCACTTTTTAAAATCTTTGTTGTTTTCTTAAATTAGAACGAGAAAAGTTGTCTGAATTTATTACTGGCTATCCGGCTTACGGACAAATCGATAACGTCATAGATGCCTATGAACACGCCTTGTTCGGAATCTATCCAAGAGCCAGATACGTCGTCGGCATTGATGCTAAAATTGTCGTATTTCTCCAGATGTTGCCAGAATGGCTTTCCGACTGGGTTGTGCGCTCCTGGATACCTTCTTTAGTGCCATCGAAACAATACGACATATAATAAAGATGTATATGCTTCGTGCTTTAGCAATACTTAATTTTGAGGGAGTTTTTTTAAAGAAAACTGCGAAAACAATGCCAAAACATACACGTTGAGATGAAAACAGATAGACAGGATACAGGCAGAGAGAAAGACAATTCGACAGACAGACAGATTTGTAGTAATTCGAAATGTTTTTACCATCTATCATTAAAAAGCCTTGCTTGAAATTTCTGAATTACCACAGCGCTATCGACATAAAAGTTATTCTTTGTCTTTGATAATTAGGCTGGTTACTTTCAGTAATTGCCTTTATAAGAACTCCAAAAATTCTTCATTCAACTTCGCTTTCAGTAGATTTCAGCAGTCTTACAGCAATGCACTTTCTGTCAGTGTACTGAACGAGGTAGGACCGCGCCTTCACCCAATAGCAAATATTCAGATTTTTTAACGATCATCATATTCCAGAATACACATTAGACTTAACCATTCAGTGTAACTTAGGTACTCAGTTTTGAGAAAATTCGGTTATATCGAATAAATAGACGATGTCCCGGCCACAATCATTGCCAACACATCAAAACATAACTACAGTTTATCGGACTTGCATAAGTCAATGTTTTTGACTATTGGGAAGGTATTTTTCAGTCCTTGTCGAACTATTGTCTTGCAGATGTATTGTGTGGGGCGCAGCGGTGCCGATTCGTTAGAGCGCTTGGCTTGTAACGCGGAGAGTACGGGTTCGTGCCTCTCGTGTCCCTGTTTCTGTCTGTTTATCTATGTATGTGTGTATAGCATGTATTTATGTATGTATATATGTGTGTATGCATCTACGTATGTATATATGCATCTATGTATGTATATATGTACAGTATGTATGCATGTAGCCTATATATATGTATGCATCGACGTATGTATATGGAACTACATTCGTATAGCCTACATATTCCAATATAAGTTTAGGCTACATATAGGCCTAAGATTTGTCGTTGGAATAATAGATAAGCCCAAAGAAGCCTAAATGCAAGCTGCATACTTTTCAAACAATTCGTCTTGGCTAATGCACGCAAGAAGTTGCCAGATCTTGTATAAATATATTTATACATATATTTATAAATAAATATATATATATATATATCGATATAAAATCTGACAACTTCCTGCTTGCTAGAAGTTGTCAGATTTTGTAGAAATATATATATATAAAATATATATACACAAATATTTATAAATATATATATATATTTATATAATATCTGACAACTTCTACCACGCAAGAAGTTGTCAGACTTTATATATATACATGTAAATATATATGTTTATACAAAGATTTATCCACAGTCCTTTTCTCTCCTCTCCATTTATTCTCTCTCCCCTTATCTCTGCTCGTAAAGAAGATGCGGGTTCGCAAGCCGAAAGTGGCTTATTTTCAGAGATTTAAATTTTGGACTAGCACCGTCCATACACGTGGACCTGAAATGACATGGACCCATTCAACGGGCACCAGTAGTGAAATATCTCAAACGATAAATTCATTGAAAAATTCGCGGGTCGAGGGCATATGGTGGCTATAGAAAATCATGTACATTTGCATTTACAGTTACTCTGAATCAGAGCGTGCCCTTCAAATCGGAGGGTCGCTCGGTTTGTTCAACCCCCGATCGAGTTTGGTGTGAATCATTATTGAAATTTGGGGAGTTATGGTTGCCACACGTATCTGGTTTCTTGGCTTATTTTTGCTTGCGCACTTTCTAACAAATTTACGCCTTTCTGAACTTTATAAGTGTGACATCACCACATTGAAATTCAGTTCTCGTATGTCTTTGCAAGAGATCGAGTATGAGGCAACACCCCTCTCCTAGGAGGGATTAATTCCAGCCAGAAGGAAGAAGAAGAAGAGTAAGAGGTAACACTTAGAGGCTATAGTGTGGTAGTGCGTATGGTGTGTAATATGTTTCTAAGTTACGGCAAGATTTCTTGGTACCCGATTGTCTCATATTGAGCATGCTGGACTGTCAACTTAACTAGAGGTCGGGGGTTCAAAATTCACGCCAGATCAGTTGTGGATTTATAGAGATTCATCTTTACTGTCACGTTCCTCGCCTCACATGCCGTCGTCGTCAGCACGTGCGTCCGTTGGTTCCCTCTGGTATTCACTGTTGGTAGCTGGAGGTGCGCCGTCGGCGGGAAATTTGGACACTCGCCTGATGTGAGAGAGTGTCAGACAGCTTACTGGTGAAATGCAAGACTCGATCGAGGGAGTGTCAAACTAGTTTAAAGGGGGGAAAGTGACTCTTTTACTCAGACCTAAACAGACCAAAGAAGAGACCGAGAGAAAGACTGAGCCGAACTGTCAGGCTGCTGAACTGCTGTTGAACTTTATTTTCGGTCTAAGTTATGTCTCTGTGTTAAATAATAAAAGACTTATAATCGACGAGACTCGGCATCGTGACATTTCTTAATCAGAATTTTGTTGTTTTCTTAAATTAGAACGAGAAAAGTTATCTGAAATGGTTTCTGGCTATCCGGCCTACGGACACATCGATTACGTCATAGATGCCTATAAACACGCCTTGTTCGGAATCTATCCACGAGCCAGATACGTCTTCGGCATTTATGCTAAAGTTCTCATATTTCTCCAGATGTTGCCAGAATGGCTTTCCAACTGGGCTATATGTTTCTGGCTACCTTCCTTAGTGCCAGATAAAAAGTTCGACATCTGATCGTCAGATAGATGTTTCAACAGTAGTTTATTTCAGAGCGTTCTTTTACACAGGAAAGACACGTACAAATGCCCAAAACGTGTACCTTTCGATTTAAGAAGACAGCCAGACAAACCGAAAGCCAGACAGATAGACAATCGTGCAGACATACAGATTTATAGTAACTTCCAAGTGTTTGTTTATCACGGATCATTAAAACATATTCAATATGCTTCAAATTTCTATGTTACTATAGCGCTGTGGCCAATCGAAGTTATGGTTTGTATTTAATAATTAGGTTAGTAACTGTCTTTTACAAGAACTCCAGGAAATTCTTATGGCAACTTCGCTCGCAGTAGCGTTTTCTTATTTAAAATCAGTGCACTCTGTATCAGTTGACTGAATGAGTCTTCAAATGACAGTAGGTGGCTATTTCTGTGTGTCTGCCTGTCTGTCTGTCTGCATGTATGTGTGTATGTGTGATGTACGTATGCATGTATGTATGTACGTATGCATGTTTGTATGCCTGTATGTATGTATATATGTATGTATATATCTAACAATTTTTAAAGGGCCCTTGGCACGTCACAAAGTCGACAAAACACAGCTGTCTAACGGATCTGAAAAGGTGCGCTTTTATGGTGCAATTGGTTGAAACTGTACCGGAATTTAGACTGTTATTAGTCCCATCGGCAAGGAATTTCAGAGAGATGAGACACATATATCAAATTATTAAACCGATTGGTATTTGTATGAGCAAACAATTTTCATGATTTATTGCACGTTCTATTATAATAGTTGTTACTTCACCAATTTTTAAGCGTCTGCTAACTGCAACTATTTAAGAAATCCTTAAAAAGACGAGTTTAAACATATCAGGATAAAGGCAGTTCTGTATCCTCGCCTAATAATGAGTGCAGTATAAAAAGTTAACAAATTTGTTTACAAGCATCTATGTGAACTCTTCCAAAAACGTTCTCAGAAAGTGGAATTATTATTCGGCATATAATTATTAACCACTCATAATCAGATGTCAATAACTTATTCTGAAAGAATCGAAATTAGCAAATGTACAACCTAGTTTTCAAAAATCAGCTTACGAACATTCTTACTAAAGTAGCCTGTGATTTTAGATGGCGTAAATATTGAGCAATAAGTTGGCCTTGAACTTTATAGCGAAAACATCATTAGTATTCTCCGTAGGCCAGCATCGTTGTAAATATACAAGTATACGGATATAATTCTACATATTTACATTACTATTGTGAACTACATAATTACAGTTGTACAGATAATTTTCTTAAAATATTCAAAACCACTTGACAGCTTTTGAATAGTTTTTCAGCTCAAACTGAGAGAATACGGGTTCGTTGTTAGATCACATATTTGAATCATCGATCGTTCGTCGATATGGTCATGTGGATTCTTAACCTGCCACGTGTATCGATCATTAGAGCTAGATTCTAAGTCCGAAAACTTTTAAGTCTTCAACTAATTGAATACTTTTAAATCTTCAGCTAATTTTAATACTGCGTGCTAGTAACAACGAACCCGTATTCTCTCAGTTTGTGTAGAATCGGCATATATTAGAATTAACCAGCAACTGAGCCCGACCTACAAATGGCTATACACTGAGATTCAACACATCATCAAACTAAGGTCTGCCTGCTAGGTGCAAAAGTAGGTGACTTTACAAGTAGGTCTTGACTTAGCGAAACCCCGATTTCTCTTTGTTTACATTATGCCCGTCAGGTCTTAGTAGAAGTAAATACCCTATGAGCGTTTCATAATTAATGTAAGACCTGCCGGAAAATTAATACAGTCACTACAAGCCCCAAACACCATCTCATCACTCCTGTTCTCATATCACTAGTAGGCCTATTGTCTTATAAGCCTAGGCCTGTGCAATGCCAATTAAGCCCAGCCGGAATATTCCAATGATGTTTCTTGAAAAAGTCTTGAACAAAGTGACTGTAAAAAGCACAGTGCCTAACTTCAACTTCGTAATAGGTCAAAGATCGCCCTCTGTAGGTCAAGGGTTACAGCAAGGCAAACAGTATATGGGCATGGCAATCCGTGTCTCTGCTTCTGTCTGTTTGTCTATGTATGCGTGTATGTATGTATTTAAGTATGTATCTATTATGTATGTATCTATGTATGTATGTCTGTACAATAAGTATGTATGTATGTATGCATGTAAATGTATGAATGTATGTAGCCTATGTATATGTATGCATTTGTGTATGTATATGGATCTATATTCGTTTGTAAATAATTATAGGCTATGTATAAGATTTGTCGATGGAAAAATGCATGAGCCTAAAGAAGCCTAAATGTACCGACAAACATCTATTTTGCTGAGTCTTCAATGAGGACATTCACCACACCTGTATGTTCGCATTCTTCATGTGATAAACGTTGCCGCTATGATATTCCTCCGTTCGGCCTAAAGTCATCCAGGAATATCTATCGTTATTCATGTGCATTGCGCAACTGCTGCCTATAGTTGTGCAGTCATTTTTAGGCAAGTCTGTTGCTATCACTAGCCACGTTTTGGATGTCTTGTAACAGAAGAAGAGCAGTCCCTTATCAAATTAGCCTCGAAGCGTATGTAGTATTGGCTTCTGCATGTGATCGGGGCAGCCAAACCTCTCTTTCGTCGACTGATCTTCTCTCTCACAGGGTACTGTAAACGTACTATTTTTATAACCGAGTTCTTGTGGCCTTAAATGGAACAGAAATCAAAGTTTCGAATGCTTTGGCAAGAATTTGAACCCAAGGCCTATACGTTGATAGTACAGCACGCTAACCGATAGGCTGTCGCGAACCCCGATGTGTATAAGTTAGTCTATAAGAGGTGACTAATGCAAAAATCAGAGTCAGGCGTCGTACTATTGTTGTTTTAGATCTCAGAAAAGGCGCACTTGAGAATCTTCAGAAATGTCGTGCGACATCTTGTTTGTTGCTGGTCTCTTGCTCTCTGTCTACGTCCTCTACAAGATCCTCGACCGACTTGTGCGTGTACCTCGTATCGGTCGATATGGCGACCGTTACGTTCTTGTGACGGGATGTGGACAGGGATTCGGATTGGAAGCGGTTAAACGACTGGAGAGACTCGGATGTCATGTTTTCGCTGGATGTAGACGACAAGAGAGCGTTGAGAAGCTGAAAGAAATTTTCTCCGACCGTGTTCATCCGATTCTGATGGATGTGTCGAATCGAGACAGTGTACGAAAGGCCTTCGATTACGTGTCTTCTCATCTTCCGCCTAACACGGGTCAGTTCACGTAACGGGGACTAGAAATAAGATCTTCTGATCGCTCTTGAATGAAATACACATCTCAAAATTATTAGAATCTGTTTAATTCATTATTTGGACAACTGGGTTTTTCTAGTTGACTGTCTGGCGTAGTGACTTAATACAGAGCGAGCCCATTCAGTACTTGTGTGGATAACTTTTCTTTGAACGCTACGCCACCTGGCGCCCGCTTAACCCTCCATCATTTATTCGCCGTTACTAGTACTGGTGCAACTTGAAAGGTTAAGATGGCGTCTTGTCATTCACTGTGGTCGTGTTTGCACTTGAGACGAATGATACATTGACCTCAAAAAGCGGTGCTGAGGAGTTTCTACAGGTAATGATTCTTGGAAAAAGGCAATCATCCAGAGGCCCTTATTTTTATTGGAGTTGAGGCAAAAATATTGCGTTCATCTTTATTTGGGAAAATTTTACAGCAGAGATTCCAGGTAGATTGTGTCAACGCATATCTTCATGTATCCGTTGAGCGTTTAAACAAAGCCAATACAGAATACTCATCCTGTTCTTGATCACTGTTCATTTAACTCCTTGTACAGTAAATGTTACAAATGTAGTGAGCCTGTTCTGGTACATCTGGTCAGTGCTCACTGCAACCCCTTTCTTCTGTATGGACTAGAAGCTGCCAACCCTACCAACAGTGAGTTGAACTCCTTGGAGTACACCTACAGTAATGCAATCTGTAAAATATTCAAAATCTGTCATAGTAGCGTTGAGTCGGTATTGTGTTATACATGCAGTTAAAGACTGTTGTGAATCCAGAAGATTGCGATTTTTCCAGAAATGTCTTCTGAACGATAATAATATTGTCAGATTTGTAAGCGAGTTTCTTGCACTATAACATATGTATATTCACTGTTATGGGGTAGAAAACTATAGTATAATACCACGGGCAGGTCTGCTGTCTTGGTGGGTTCATTTCATTTGTTATATGTACTTGTTTTGTGCTACCATTGTTTGGTGAAATGAAAGATTGATATATAAGTTAAGTATTGACTATACGAGTTTTGAGCAAATTCTGTATTTTCTTCTATTTGTATATGTGTGGTTATTTCTTCGGTGTTTTAGGTCTGTGGGGGTTGGTGAACAACGCCGGAATTGCGGATATAATTCCAATGGTTCTGCTCACTCTTGAGATGTACGAACATGTGATAGCCACCAATCTCTATGGCGTTATTGACGTAACGATGACGTTTCTGCCTCTAGTTAAGAAAGCTCGAGGTCGAGTGGTAAACGTGTCATCGGTTACAGGGCGTTTTACCTTACCTATAAACGTGCACTACTGCGCAACAAAGTACGCAGTGGAAGCATTTTCTGATGGACTGAGGTCAGTGCAAAATGAGTATAACAGAACTCATATTTATTAAGACCTTTGCTTCAGAGGGGTTTATTTTAGTAACCCAATTACTGTACGTCACATAAGTAATAATATTGCCTAGTCCCGAAACACTCATGCGCTAGATAGATGTGAGTGACTTATTTAGGTGACTACTGCAATATTTTTAACTGACGCTATATCTTGTATTTTAACAGACGATCTCTTCGTGAATTCGGTTGTAAGGTTCTTATAATTGAACCGGGAGGGGTCAATACTCAAATTGTTGGCGTTGAGAACACTGTAAAGAAATTCGAAACTGCTTGGAGACAGGCCCAGGCTGAAGGTCGGATTCGGTTACCGGAAGACGGTGAAGCTATATTTCAGAGAGGTCATAGTTAACATTTTAATATTTCATAATGTTTTATTATGCCCGACTTCAAAATAGCGATTTATAAGCACTTGTAAACGTGGCTATAAAACATTTAGTCACATTCAATGTTGTTATGTTAAGGAATGAATATCGGAACAAAATTTGTCGAATTTTAACTTGTTCGGACGCCAATTGAAAAAGTGTGGAGATTTATCCACAGTCCTTTTCTCTCCTCTCCTTTCATTATCTTCTCCCTTATATCTGCTCGTAATGAGGATGCCGGTTCGCATACCGATGGTGGCTTAATTTCATCGATTTTAAAATCGAGCACCTTCCGTACACGGGAAACTGAAATGGCATCGACCCATTCAATCGGGCACTTACAGTGAAGGATCTCACACGACGAATTCATTAAAACTGAGCAGAGTTTAGGGCATACCGTCGCTATAGAAAATCATGTATGTTTGCATTTACATTTACTTTGAATCAGATCGGGCCTTTTAAATCAGAGGATCGTGCGTTTTGTTCAACCCACTGGTATAGTTTATTGCGAATCACTATTGAAATTTGGAGCGTTATGATTGCCACACGTAGGCTGTATCTAGTTTTTTTGCTTGCGCACTCTATAAAAAATTTACTCCTTAGTAAACATTATTAAGAAAGGCATCAACATGTTGAAATTCCGTTCTCGCAAGTCTTTGCAAGAGATCGAGTAACACGCAAAACTTAAAGGGTATATAGTGTTTTACTGCATATAGTGTGTAATGTAAGTTGCTAAAATCTTTCCAAAAATCTTTTCTTGATTCTTCCTCTTCCCCTTGTCTCTCTTCTTTTGTTTCAATTTCAAACACCATCCACCATACCCGTCCGACTGTCTGACTGCCAAACTCCTGGATGTTGACCTGGAACCGAACCCTTTTGTCTATCGATTTTGTTTTGACTAAGCTCCTGTGAATATTCCAGTTCTCGCGACTTAGCTTTCGTTGGGCGCTGTAGAAATTTCGAGACTACTATTGCGATTTCCGCAAGTTTTCTTGATGCGAGATAATCTAATAGGCCTACTTAGCATGCTGGACTGTCAACCAAGCTAGAGGTCGAAGTTTCAGAATTTACCCACGGGGCCAGTTGTGGATTTTTACAGATTTATCTTAATTTAAATAAAATGTTGTTCTTTTCTTAAATTAGAACGAGAAAAGTTATCTGAAATGCTAACTGGCCATCAGACTTATGGACGCATCGATTACGTCATAGATGCCTATGAACACGCCTTATTCGGAATCTATCCACGAGCCAGATACGTTGTCGGCATTGATGCAAAATTTCTCATATTTCTCCAGATGTTGCCAGAATGGCTTTCCGACTGGATTATATGCCTCTGCCTTCCTTCTTTAATGCCAGATAAAAAGTTCGACATCTGATCGTCATGTAGATGGTTCACGCTTTATCAGTAGTTTATTTCGGGGCGTTTTCTTGAAGAAAGGCGCGTAGGAATTGCCCAAAACTTTAGATATAAACAGACAGATAAACATCCAGACAGGCTGACAGAAAGTCAGTCAGTCAGACAGACAGACAAGCAGACAGACAGACAGAGAGAATTTTAGTAATATCCAAATGTGTTTTACCATGTATCATTAAAAACACTTGCTTCATATTTTTGTATTATTATAGCGCTATGGTCATAAAAAGTTGTTTTTGTCTTTGAAAATTAGTCTAGTTACTTTTAGTATCTATCTTTTACACGAACTCCAACAAATTTTTATGTTAACTTCGCTGGCAGTAGCTTTCTGTTATTTAACATCAATGCGCTCTCCTTCAGTACACTGAACGAGTTACGACAGCGCCTTCGCCCAATTGCAAATATTCAGATTATTGCCAGTTTCAGATTCTTTATCGATCGTCATAATGTAGTGTAAGTTTGGTACTCAGCATTGAGAAAATACGGTTATATCGAATTAACAGACGATGTCCCGGCCACAATCATTGCCAACACATAACTACGCTTTATCGGACTTGCAAAGTCAATGTTTTTGACTATAGCGAAGGCATTTTTCAGTCCTTTTCGAACTCTTGGCTAGCATATTCATTGTGTGAGGGGCAGTGGCCGATTCGATAGAGCGCTTGGCTTGTAACGCGGAGAGTAGGGGATCGAGCCTCTCCCGAGATGATTACTGTGTAGGACCTTGAGCATGTGTTTCACTCACGATTGCTCACCGCCTTTTATTGATGAGTATTGAATAGACCGTAATAAATGCAGAAGTAATAATAATATCGAAATTGCAGGGCCATTTTGAGACTCTGGATGCTGGAGAACAGTTGTTTCGCTTCCCCACTAGCTTCAGACATGATGCAAAGAATGATGCATCTGTGAGTCGGGGTCATTGGGCAGAGGTCAATCAATTAAGCCTACGTGTACTCTTATTTCACAAACTTCACTGCTTGGGCTGCTGAAAGACTAGAGTTCCGCGGCCCTCCTGTACAAGGACCGACCTTGGCACACATAGCTAGTGATTTACGAGCACATGTGTGTGCGTTTTAATAAAGGCGTCGATGGTTAACAAAAGAGATGTATCGCCAAATGTGAAAGACAGCTAATCTAAGGCTGTTGTTGCAAAGTGTTTAAGGGCATAAATCGCACGTTTTCAAACTTTAGGTCTTGCAAATTTAGAGATTTCAGAAATTGAAACACATTGTATGTATGTATGTACGTATGGGTGTGTGTATGCATGTATGAAACTATGCATGTATGTAAGTACGGATGTGTATATGTATGCATGCGTGTACGTATGTATGCCTATATATATATATATATATATACTGTATCTAGCAATTTTTAAAGGGCCCTTGGAACGTCACAAAGTCGACAAAACACAGCTGTCTAACGGATCTGAAAAGGTGCGCTTTTATGGTGCAATTGGTTGAAACTGTACCGGAATTTAGACTGTTATTAGTCCCATCGGCAAGGAATTTCAGAGAAATGAGAGACATATCAAATTATAAGACCGATTGGTATTTGTATGGGCAAACAATTTTCATGATTTATTGCACGTTCTATTATAATAGTTGTTTTCTTCACCAATTTTTAAGTGCCTGTTAACTGGAACTATTTATGAAATGCTTAAACAGACGAGGTTAAACAAAGACAGTTCTGTATCCTCGCCTAACAAGGAATACAGTAGATAAAGCTAACAAATTTGTTTACAAGCATATATATGAACTCTTCTAAAACGTTGTCAAGAAGTGGAATTTTTATTCGGCAAATAATTATTAACCAATCAAAATCAAATGTCAAAAAATTATTCTGAAAGAATCGAGATTAACAAAGGTACAACCTTGTTTTCAAAATCAGCTTACGAACATTCTTACTAAAGTAGCATGTGATTTTGGATGGCGTAAATATTGAGCAATTAGTTGGCCTTGAACTTTGTAGCGAAAACATCATTAGTATTCTCCATAGGCCAGCATCGTTGTAAATATAGGAGTATACGAAAAACTTCTACATATTTACATTACCATTGTGAACTACATAATTACAGTTGTACAGATAATTTCTTAAAATATTCAAAACAAATTTACAGCCTTCAATAGTTTTTCAGCTCAAACCGGATACGGGTTCGCTGTAAGGTCAAATAATTATATGAACCGTCGATCGTTCGCCCATGTTGTCTTATCTAACTTTACACCTGCGACATGCAGCAAACACTGTGCTGGATTCAATGTCGGAAGATTTTAGGTCTTATCTAACTGAGTACTGCCTGCTGGTTTGTGTAGAATCGGCTTATATTAGAATTAACAAGCAACTGAGCCTGACTTACAAAGGGCAACACTGAGATTCATCACAACATCAAAGTAAGGTATGTCTATTGGGTGCAAAAGTAGGTGGCTTTACAAGTTCTGTAGGTCTTGACTTTACCAAACCTCATTTTCTGTATATATGCAATATGCCCGTCAGGTCTTAGTAGAAGTAAATACCCAATGAGCTTTTCATAATTAATGTAAGACCGGCCGGAAAAATATTTCTAACCACCCACGGTCACTAAAACACCAACACAGACAAAGGAGATATGACAGTCTCTGTCGTCGTTCGTGAACGTCAACTGGGTTTCTTCGGACACGCTGCATGGGCCCCACCCGAAGAGGACCATGCGTGAGTAGCCATGAATAAAGTCCCCAGGGACTGAAAGAGACCACGTGATAGACCCAGAGAAAGGAGGACCACAACAGCTGAAAAAGATCTGGAACAACACGGTTTTGTCTGCATAATGCATGGAGAAAGGTCAAAAACAGAAGATCGTGGCAACACATCTACGGATACGCTCAGTTGAGTTTGCCTCTGGAGAGAGAGAGAGAGAGAGAGAGAGAGTCGCTGTATGATGTCTGAACAAAGCTCACACTGCGATGTCGGTGTTTTTAAAGCTTTATACTTAGGGCAACGTTGTTATGCAGATGAAACATCCATTTTGCTGAGTCTTCAATGAGAACCTTCACCACACCTCTATGTTCGCATTCATCATGTCACAAACGTTGCCGCTATGACATTCCTGCATTAGGTCTTAAATCATCCAGGCCACAGGCTTGCACACGTATCTATTGTTATTCATGACGCATTGCGGAATTGCTGTCCAATACTGCAGTCATTTTCGGCAAGTTTGCTGGTATCACTAGCCACTTCTGCATGTTCTGTACCAGAAGCAGGGCAGTCCCTTATCAAGTCAGCCCCAAAAAGCGTATGAACTGTTAGTATCAGACACCTACAAATCCTCGTCTGCTCTTGCGGTATTTGAACCCACGCCCTCTGGGTTGATAGTAAAGGACGCTCAGCGATAGACTGTCGCGAAACCCGATATGTACAAGTTTGTCTACAAGAGGTGAATATTGGGAGAAATCATAGTTAAGCGTCGTACTGTTGTTGTTGTTGCAGGTGTTGTTGTTGGTGTTGTTGTTGGTGTTGTTGTTGGTGTTGTTGATGGTGCTGCTGTTGGTGTTGTTGTTGGTGTTGTTGTTGGTGTTGTTGTTGGTGTTGTTGTTGGTGTTGTTGTTGGTGTTGTTGGTGACGTTGTTGTTGGTGACGTTGTTGTTGGTGACGTTGTTGTTGTTGTTGTAGATCTAGTGCAATATATAGACGCATCTTTAACTCTTCAGAAATGTCGTGCGACATCTTGTTTGTTGCTGGTCTCTTGCTGTCTGTCTACGTCCTCTACAAGGTCCTCGACCGACTTGTGAGTGTACCTCGTATCGGTCGATATGGCGACCGTTACGTTCTTGTGACGGGATGTGGACAGGGATTCGGATTGGAAGCGGTTAAACGACTGGAGAGACTCGGATGTCATGTTTTCGCTGGATGTAGACGACAGGAGAGCGTTGAGAAGCTGAAAGAGATTTTCTCCGACCGAGTTCATCCGATTCTGATGGATGTGTCGAATCGAGACAGTGTACGAAAGGCGTTTGATTACGTATCTTCTCATCTTCCAGCAAAAACAGGTTAGATCGTGTAACGGTGACTGGAAATGAGAGGTAATCTGATTGATTGGAATCAATATACCCATTTTGAAAGTATTTGATATTCTGCTTAATTTATTGAGTGACCACTTAGGTTTTAGTAACAATTGTCTGACTAAATACCCAACGATTCCGATTAATACTTGTGGCCCTTCATGAAATACTACGCCACCTGAAATGTTAAACCACCTAGCCCTCCATCCATTATTCGTCGGTGAATGAGAACAAGCACAAGTTTGAAGGTTAATATCGATGTATTGTCTTTAGATCACTGTAGTCGTGTTTGCACCTGAGAAGAATGATCCTTTGACGTAAAGGTGCTGATGAGTTTCTACAGAAAAAGATTTCGCGGAAGAGTGTAACCATCCAGACGCCCATATTTTTTTGGTGCAAAAATATTAGGTCCAACCTTTATCGGGGAAATTGCATTGCAGTAACGGAATGTAACGGAAATAACGTTTAAACTAAGCATGGTCAGAATATTCATTCGGTTCTTGATCTCTCTAGTAAGTGAAATATTGACTACACTACTTTTGTGTAGGTTCGATGTTTTCTTCTCTGTATATGCGTGTGGAGATTTCTTCTGTATTTTAGGTCTGTGGGGGTTGGTGAACAACGCCGGAATTGGGGATGCAATTCCGATGGATCTTCTCACTCTTCAGATGTACGAAGAAAAGATAGCCACTAATCTATATGGCGTCATTGACGTCACGATGACGTTTCTGCCTCTAGTTAAGAAAGCTCGAGGTCGAGTGGTAAACGTGTCATCGGGTGCAGGGCGTTTCACCTTACCA
Source organism: Norana najaformis (assembly GCA_964023275.1). Classification (NCBI taxonomy): domain Eukaryota; kingdom Metazoa; phylum Annelida; class Clitellata; order Crassiclitellata; family Hormogastridae; genus Norana; species Norana najaformis. Next base: position 22,449,948 of record OZ029924.1, read on the forward strand.
TTTGCTGTGCACTACTCTGTAACAAAGTACGCACTGGAGGCATTTTCTGATGGACTGAGGTCAGTGCAAAATGAGCGCAACAGAACTCATATTCATCATGAGGCTTGTCTCAAAAGGTTTTTTTTAGTAACCCATTTACACTAGAGAAATAAAAAGATTTGCTTAATCCAAGAACACCCAAGCGCTGCATCGCTTTCCTTTTAATTTGTTAAATCCCGGAAACTAGATATATGTGACTAATTTAGGTGACTAATGCAATATATGTAAGAAACTCTCTATCTTGTGTTTTAACAGACGATCTCTTCATGAATTCGGTTGTAAGGTTCTTATAATTGAACCGGGAGTGCAAAGTCAAAACTCAAATGAATGACGTACAGAACATGGTCAAAAAAAATTTGAAACTGCTTGGATACAGGCCCAGTCTGAAGGTCGGATTCGGTTACCGGAAGACGGTGAAGCAATATTTCAGAGAGGTCAGAGTTGAAATTTAAATATTTGATAATGATTCATTTTGCCCGATTTCAAAATAGCGATTTACGAGCAGAAAGGTGGTTATAAATTTTTCAGTTACATTTAATGCTGTTATGCAAAGGAATGCATATCGGAAAGAAATTGGTCGATTTCTAACCTGTACGCAGGCCATGTGAAAAGGATTTATGATTTATACACTGTGCTTTCCTCTCCTCTCCATTCCTTCTCTTCTTCCCATATATCTTCTCCTAATGAGGATGCCGGTTCGCATACCGATGGTGGCTATATTTCAGAGGTTTTAATTTCGAATTAGCGCCGTCTGCACAGGGGGACCTGAAATGGCATCGACCCATTCAATCGGGCAGCAGTAATGAGGGACCGAATACGATAAATTCATTGAAAAATAGCGGTTCGAGGCCATACGGTCGCTATAGAAAATCATGTACATTTGTATTTACAGTTACTCTGAATCAGAGCGGGCCCTTCAAATCAGAGTGTCGTGTGTTTTGTTCAATCCCCGGTAGAGTTTGGTGTGAATCATTGTTGAAATTTGGAGTTGCCACACGTATCTAGTTTCTTGGCTTATTTTTGCTTCCGCATTTTCTAATAAAATTTACATCTTTCTGAACTTTATTAAGAATTACATCACCATGCTGAAATTCAGTTCTCGTATGTCTTTGCAAGAGATCGAGTAAGATGCAACACTTATAGTGTTGTAGTGCATATGGTGTGAAATGTAAGTTACTAAGTAACGACAATGTTTCTTGGTACCCGATTGTCTCATGTTTAGCCTACTGAACTGTCAACCCATCTAGAGGTCGGGGGTTGAAAATTCACGCCTGCCCAGTTGTGAATTTATAAGATTTATCTTCACTTTTTAAAAACTTAGTTGTTTTCTTAAATTAGAACGAGAAAAGTTGTCTGAATTTTTCACTGGCTATCCGGCTTACGGACAAATCGATTACGTCATAGATGCCTATGAACACGCCTTGTTCGGAATCTATCCAAGAGCCAGATACGTCGTCGGCATTGATGCTAAAATTGTCGTATTTCTCCAGATGTTACTAGAATGGCTTTCCGACTGGGCTCTGCGCTTCGGTATACCTTACTTAGTGCCAGAGATACAATTCGACATTTAATAAAGATGTATATGGTTCGTGCTTTAGCAATAGTTTATTTTGAGGGTGTTTTTTAAAGAAAAGCGCGAAAACAATGCCAAAACATACACGTTGAGATGGAAACAGATAGACAGCATACAGGTAGACAGAAAGACAATTCGAAAGACAGACAGATTTGTAGTAATTCCAAATGTTTTACCATGTATCATTAAAAAGACTTGCTTGAAATTTCTGAATTACCATAGCGCTATCTATATGAAAAGTTTTTCTTTGTCTTTGATAATTAGGCTGGTTACTTTCAGTAATTGTTTTTTACAAGAACTCCAAAACTTCCTTATTCAACTTTGCTTTCAGTAGAGTTCAGCAGTTTAAATCGATGCACTTTCTGTCAGTGTTCTGAACGAGGTAGGACCGCGCCTTCACCCAATAGCAAATATTCAGATAGTTCTCATATTCAGACTCTTTATCGATCATCATATTCCAGAATACACATTAGACTAAACCATTCAGTGTAACTTTGGTACCCAGTATTGAGAAAATTCGGTTATATCGAATAAACAGACGGTGTCCCGGCCACAATCATTACCTACATATATAACCATAACTATATACGCTTTATCGGACTTGCATAAGTCAAAGCTTTTGACTATTGCGACGGCATTTTTCAGTCCTTGTCGAACTGTTGGCTAGCATATACAATATATATATGGAGTGGCCGTTTCGTTACACCGCGTGGCTTGTAACGCGGAGAGTACTGGCTCGAGCCTCTCCCGAGATGATTACTGTGTAGGACCTTGAGCAAGTGTTTCACTCACGATTGATCACCGCCTTATATTGATGTTTAGTGACTAGACCGTAATAAATGCAGAAATAATAATAATTTGGAAATTGCAGTTCCACTCTGAGACTCTGCATGCTGGAGAGCAGTTGTTTCGCCTCCCGACTGGCTTCAGGCGTGATGCAAAGACTGATGCACCTGTGAGTCTGGGTCATTGGGTGGAGGTCACTTTTGGAAAGAGATCAATCAGTTAAGGTTACGTGTACTTTTATTTCACTGACTTAACCTATAGGGCTTCGGAAAGGCTAGAGTTCCGCGGCCCAACTGTACAAGGACCGATCTTGGTACACGAAGCTAGTGATTTACGAGCTATGATATCTGAGTGTGCTTTTTAATAATGGCACTGCAAAGGAGATGTCTGTGGCTATAAAAGCGCTATATAAATGCTCTGATACTCAGCGTGCGTACATAAACTACATTGATTTCATGGCTACAGATCATTGTAAAAATATGCAAACTGAGTGTAAATTGTTATTGCTAGAGAATTATAATTGCGTGGGGGAGATTGTATCAAGGTATTCATGGTATCACACTGTAGCTCTGAGGTAGGAACAGCCGAATTCAATTCTTATCGCTCTGACAGGACAGTAATTAAAAACCACTTTGAGAGAGTGGAGAACAAACGGTGGTGGAAGCAGAGATAGCCTGAAAAAGACTGCAGTGAACATCGGTATGAGCGTTCAGTTTCTTAGACTCGCCATGTGGAGCATTAGTAACGGAATCAACTTAGAAACGGTTCGGGGAAGAAGCTTGAGTCCTTCGAGCATGCAAACCGCTGTGTAGTTTACGACTAGAAAAGCGAAAACTGAGTGAATTGGGATGCAGGAGCAGTCTAAGGTAAAGATAGACGCATAGCCAAACCAACAAGTATCGGCGGTGATGAAAGTGGTAACAGGCAGCAGCTGGAGGCAGTAATCGTAGTGGTAATAGCTCTACGGGCAGCGATGAATAAAGTCACATGGACTGGAAGAGGCCACTTGGTAGACCAGAGCTAAGTGGACCAGAACAGCTGAAAAAGATCTGGAACAACATGGTTTTGTCTGCATACTGCATGGAGAAAGGCCAAGACAGAAGAGCGAGGCGACACATCGTGCTTAGGCCTACGGCTACGCTCAATTCAGTTTGCCCGAGGAAAAAGAGAGAGAGAGACAGAGAGACAGAGACAGAGAGAGAGACGCTGCTGAATGTCTAAACAAAGCTCACAGCGTGTTGACGGTGTTTTTAATGGGTTTTATGTAGGGCAACTTCGTTATACAGATAAAGCATCTATTTTGCTGAGTCTTCAGTGAGAACCTTCACCACACCTGTATGTTCGCATTCTTCATGTGACAAACGTTGTCGCTATGATATTCCTATATTAGGACTAAAGTCATCCAGGCTACAAGCTTTCACACATATTTATTGCTATTCATGATGCATTGCGGAATTGCTGCCTAGATCTGCAATCATTTTTGGGTAAGTCTGACAGATTTGTAGTAATTCCAAATGTGTTTTTACAATGTATCATTAAAAAGACTTGCTTTAAATTTCTGAATTACCACAGCGCGGTCGGCATAAAAAGTTATTCTTTGTCCTTGATAGTTAGGCTGGTTACTTTCAGAAATTGTTTTTTACAAGAACTCCACAAATTCCTTATTCAACTTCGCTTTCAGTACAGATCAGCAGTTTTACAGCAATGCACTTTCTGTCAGTGTTCTGAACGAGGTAGGACCGCGCCTTCACCCAATAGCAAATATTCAGATTTTTTAACGATCATCATATTCCAGAATACACATTAGACTAAACCATTCAGTGTAACTTAGGTACTCAGTTGTGAGAAAATTCGGTTATATCGAATAAATAGACATGTCCCGGCCACAATCATTGCCAACACATCAAAACATAACTACAGTTTATCGGACTTGCATAAGTCAATGTTTTTGACTATTGGGGAGGTATTTTTCAGTCCTTGTCGAACTATTTCCTTGCAGATGTATTGTGTGGGGCGCAGCGGTGCCGATTCGTTAGAGCGCTTGACTTGTAACGCGGAGAGTACGGGTTCGTGCCTCCCGTGTCTCTCTTTCTGTCTGTTTATCTATGTATGTGTGTATAGTATGTATTTATGTATGTATATATGTGTGTATGCATCTATGTATTTATATATGTACACTGTGTCCGGAAAAATTCCAAGGCTCTAAAATATGAATGAAAAAACTATAGTAGATAATAATCAATTTAAAAATTTAAAAACCTTTTTGATCCGTACATAATTACCAACAAAATTCTTTGTAATTTATTAACGGCTCCCGTTTAAAATTACGTCACAGTGACGTATTTGAATTTTATATTTTGTAAAGAAAGTTGCTAGAAAAATGGCGTTCGATGCTGCTGTTAGTGGTGTGTACGTCTCGAAGCTTGCGTTGAAGCCAATGGCAGACATTTTGAACATAAATTATAGTTCAATAATATTTCAGGATTAAACTGCTTTTGGAATTTTAAAAATCGATTTATGTTTACTAATTATTTTCATATTTACCGTAAAGCCTTGGAATTTTTCCGGACACAGTGTATATCTGTATGTATATATGTACAGTATGTATGTATGTAGCCTATATATATATATGTATGCATCGACGTATGAATATGGAACTACATTCGTATAGCCTACATATTCCAATATAAGTTTAGGCTACGTATAGGCCTGAGATTTGTCGTTGGAATAATAGATAAGCCCAAAGAAGCCTAAATGCAAGCTGCATACTTTTCAAACAATTCGTCTTCGCTAATGCACGCAAGAAGTTGCCAGATTTTGTATAAAGATGTAAATATATACGTATATTTATAAATAAAAATATATATATTTATCGATATAAAATCTGACAACTTCTATCAAGCAGGAAGTTGTCAGATTTTGTAGAAATATATATGTAATATATGTATGCACACATTTTTAAAAATAATATATATATATGTATATAAAATCTGACAACTTCTACCACCCAAAAAGTTGTCAGATTTTACATATATGCACGTAAATATATATGTATATATAAGTATATATATAAATTTTATACAAATCTGTATATATATCAAATCTGACAACTTCATGATGCACTACATAGATATATATATAGGACCTAGTATTTCTTATCAGTAATTAGTGTTGATAACGAGTGCGCATTCTAGCGTATTCAGCTACAGTATGGGTATACTAACCGTGCACTGTCGGTTGGAAGATCAGGACCGAGTACCCTATCCAGGGATACTGGATAGGGTAATCGGTGTCTGTTTAATAAGACAATCTAATTTTCTTTTCTTCTGAAATTGGTGAGTTTGGAAATCGTTATTGTTATAATTAAAATTATGCCAACGCTGTTTGGCTATTTAAAGCCTAATGTAGGAAATCAAAACGTTGCCAATTGTTCCTCGGACTCAGAGAGTCGGCGTCGAATAATGATTGCTAGGTCGAGTATGGCCTCTCTTGATAAGGGAATCTGGCATTCCAGCATTGAGCTTAAAACCAAGCTGAAACCTTATAGACTGTATTTGCTGCCTGTGCTGCGCTACGGCTGTGAGACACGGACAGCCTTTGGCATATGGTCCCTCAGAAGGATTCTCAAGGTCTCCTATAAATACCACGTCACCAACACAGACAAAGGAGATATGCCAGTCTCTGTCGTCGTTCGTGAACGTCAACTGGGTTTCTTCGGACACGCTGCACGGGCCCCACCCGAAGAGGACCATGCGTGAGTAGCCATGAATAAAGACCCCAGGGACTGAAAGAGACCACGTGATAGACCCAGAGGAAGGAGGACCACAACAGCTGAAAAAATCTGGAACAACACGGTTTTGTCTGCACAATGCATGGAGAAAGGTCAAAAACAAAAGATCGTGGCAACACATCTACGGATACGCTCAGTTGAGTTTGTCCCGGAAAGGGAGAGACCCTGTATGATGTCTGAACAAAGCTCAGTGCGATGTCGGTGTTTTTAAAGCTTTATACGTAGGGGCAACTTTGTTATACAGACAAAACATCCACTTTGCTGAGTCTTCAATGAGAACCTTCACCACACCTGTATGTTCCAATTCATCATGTCACAAACGTTGCCGGTATGACATTCCTGCATTAAGTCTTAAATCATCCAGGCCACAGGACCTCACACGTATCTATTGTTATTCATGACGCATTGCGGAATTGCTGTCCAATGCTGCATTCATTTTAGTCAAGTTTACTGGTATCACTAGCCACTTTTCTGCATGTTATGTACCAGAAGCAGGCAGTCCCCTATCAAGTCAGCCCCCAAAAGCGTATGAAATTTTAGTGTCAGACACCTACAAATCCTCGTCTGCTCTTGCGGTATTTGAACCCACGCCCTCTGGGTTGATAGTAAAGCACGCTCAGCGATTGACTGTCGCGAAACCCGATATGTACAAGTTAGTCTACAAGAGGTGAATATTGCGAAAAATCATAGTTAGGCGTCGTACTGTTGCTGTTGTTGTTGTAGATCTAGTGCAATATATAGACGCATCTTAAACTCTTCAGAAATGTCGTGCGACATCTTGTTTGTTGCTGGTCTATTGCTGTCTGTCTACGTTCTCTACAAGATCCTCGACCGACTTGTGCGTGTACCTCGTATCGGTCGATATGGCGACCGTTACGTTCTTGTGACGGGATGTGGACAGGGATTCGGATTGGAAGCGGTTAAACGACTGGAGAGACTCGGATGTCATGTTTTCGCTGGATGTAGACGACAGGAGAGCGTTGAGAAGCTGAAAGAAATTTTCTCCGATCGAGTTCATCCGATTCTGATGGATGTGTCGAATCGAGACAGTGTACGAAAGGCGTTTGATTACGTGTCGTCTCGTCTGCCAACAAAAACAGGTTAGATCGTGTAACGGTGACTGGAAATGAAAGGTATTCTGATTGATTGGAATCAATAAACACATTTTGAAAGTATTTGATATTCTGCTTAATTTATTGAGTGACCACTTAGTTTTTAGTAACCAATTGTCTGACTAAATACCCAACGATTCCGATTAATACTTGTGGCCCTTCATGAAATACTAAGCCACCTGAAATCTTAAACCACCTAGCCCTCCATCCATTATTCGTCGGTGAATGAGAACAAGCACAAGTTTAAAGGTTAATATCGATGTATTGTCTTTAGATCGTGTTTGCACCTGAGAAGAATGATCCTTTGACCTAAAGGTGCTGATGAGTTTCTACAGAAAACGATTCTCGGTAAAGTGTAACCATCCAGACGCCCATATTTTTTTGGTGCAAAAATATTACGTCCAACCTTTATCGGGAAAATCGCATAGCAGTAGGGGAATGTAACGGAAATAACATTTAAACTAAGCATGGTCAGAATATTCATTCGGTTCTTGATCTCTCTAGTAAGTGAAATATTGACTACACTACTTTTGTGTAGGTTCGGTGTTTTCTTCTCTGTATATGCGTGTGGAGATTTCTTCTGTATTTTAGGTCTGTGGGGGTTGGTGAACAACGCCGGAATTGGGGATACAATTCCGATGGATCTTCTCACTCTTCAGATGTATGAAGAAACGATAGCCATCAATCTATATGGCGTCATTGACGTCACGATGACGTTTCTGCCTCTAGTTAAGAAAGCTCGAGGTCGAGTGGTAAATGTGTCGTCGTCTGCAGGGCGTTTCACCTTACAAATTGCGGTGCACTACTCTGTAACAAAGTACGCACTGGAGGCATTTTCTGATGGACTGAGGTCAGTGCAAAATGAGCGCAACAGAACTCATATTCATTATGAGGCTTGTCTCAAAAAGTTTTTTTAGTAACCCATTTACACTAGAGATATAAAAGGATTTCCTTGGTCCAGGAACACTCAAGCGCTGCATCGCTGTACTTTTAATTTGTTAAATCCCGGAAACTAGATATATGTGACTAATTTAGGTGACTAATGCAATGTTTTTAAGTAACTCTGTATCTTGTGTTTTAACAGACGATCTCTTCATGAATTCGGTTGTAAGGTTCTTATAATTGAACCGGGAATGGTCAAAACTCAAATTATTGACGCAGAGAAAAATGTCAAGAAATTCGAAACTGTTTGGAGACAGGCCCAGGCTGAAGGTCGGATTCGTTTACCGGTAGACGGTGAAGCAATTTTTCAGAGAGGTCAGAGTTGAAATTTAATTATTTGTTAATGATTCATTTTGCCCGATTTCAAAATAGCGATTTACGAGCAGAAAGGTGGTTATAAATATTTAAGTTACATTTAATGCTGTTATGCAAAGGAATGCATATCGGAAAGAAATTGGTCGATTTCTAACCTGTACGGAGGCCCTGTTAAAAAGATTTATGATTTATACACTGTGCTTTCCTCTCCTCTCCATTCCTTCTCTTCTTCCCATATCTCTTCTCCTAATGAGGATGCCGGTTCGCATACCGATGGTGGCTATATTTCAGAGGTTTTAATTTCGAATTAGCGCCGTCAGTACACGGGACATGAAATGGCATCGACCCATTCAATCGAGCAGCAGTAGTGAGGGACCGAATACGATAAATTCATTGAAAAATAGCGATTGGAGGCCAAACGGTCGTTATAGGAAATTATGTACATTTGTATTTACAGTTACTCTGAATCAGAGCGGGCCCTTCAAATCAGAGGGTCGTGTGTTTTGTTCAACCCCCGGTAGAGTTTGGTGTGAATCATTGTTGAAATTTGGAGTTGCCACACGTATCTAGTTTCTTGCCTTATTTTTGCTTGCGCATTTTCTAATAAAATTGACATATTTCTGAACTTTATTAAGAATTACATCACCATGCTGAAATTCAGTTCTAGGATGTCTTTGCAAGAGATCGAGTAAGATGCAACACTTATAGTGTTGTAGTGCATATGGTGTGTAATGTAAGTTACTAAGTAACGACAATGTTTCTTGGTACCCGATTGTCTCATGTTTAGCCTGCTGTACTGTCAACCCATCTAGAAAGTCGGGGGTTGAAAATTCACGCCTGGCCAGTTGTGAATTTATAAGATTTATGTTCACTTTTAACAAACTTTGTTGTTTTCTTAAATTAGAAGGAGAAAAGTTGTCTGAATTTATTACTGGCTATCCGGCTTACGGACAAATCGATTACGTCATAGATGCCTATGAACACGCCTTGTTCGGAATCTATCCAAGAGCCAGATACGTCGTCGGCATTGATGCTAAAATTGTCGTATTTCTCCAGATGTTGCCAGAATGGCTTTCCGACTGGGTTGTGCGCTCCTGGATACCTTCTTTAGTGCCATAGAAACAGTTCGACATCCATCGAAGATGTATATGGTTCGTGCTTTAGCAATAGTTTATTTTGAGGGAGTTTTTTCAAGAAAACTGCGAAAATAATGCCAAAACATACACCTTGAAACGAAAACAGACAGACAGCATATAGGCAGACAGAAAGACAATTCGACAGAGAGACAGATTTGTAGTAATTCCAAACGTTTTTTACCATGTATTATTAAAAAGTCTTGCTTGAAATTTCTGAATTACCACAGCGCTGTCAGCATAAAAGTTATTCTTTGTATTTGATAATTAGGCTGGTTACTTTCAGTAATTGCCTTTAGAAGAACTCCAAAAATTCTTCATTCAACTTCGCTTTGAGTAGAGTTCAGCAGATTTACAGTAATGCACTTTTGTCGGTATTGTGAACGAGGTAGGACCGCGTCTTCACCCAGTAACAAATATTCAGATTTTTTAACGATCATCATATTCCAGAATACACATTAGACTAAACCATTCAGTGTAACTTAGGTACTCAGTTTTGAGAAAATTCGGTTATATCGAATAAACAGACGATGTCCCGGCCACAATCATTGCCAACACATCAAAACATAACTACAGTTTATCGGACTTGCGTAAGTCAGTTTTTGACTATTGGGAAGGTATTTTTCAGTCCTTGTCGAACTATTGTCTTGCAGATGTATTGTGTGGGGCGCAGCGGTGCCGATTCGTTAGAGCGCTTGGCTTGTAACGCGGAGAGTACGAGTTCGTGCCTCTCGTGTCCCTGTTTCTGTCTGTTTATCTATGTATGTGTGTATAATATGTATTTATGTATGTATATATGTATGTATGGATCTATGTATGTATATATGTATCTATGTATGTATATATGTACAGTATGTATGTATGTAGCCTATTTATATGTATGCATCGATCGTATGAATATGGAACTACATTTGTACAGCCTACATATTCCAATATAAGTTTAGGCTACGTATAGGCCTAGGATTTGTCGTTGGAATAATAGATAAGCCCAAAGAAGCCTAAATGCAAGCTGCATACTTTTCAAACAATTCGTCTTCGCTAATGCACGCAAGAAGTTGCCAGATTTTGTATAAATATATAAATATATACATATATTTGTAAATAAAAAAATATATATGTATATAAGATCTGACAACTTCTATCAAGCAGGAAGTTGTCAGATTTTGTAGAAATATATTTTTAAAATATATATGCACACATATTTATAAATAATGCATATAAATGTATATAACATCTGACAACCTCTACCACACAAGAAGTTGTCAGATTTTATACATATACATGTAAATATATATGTATATAAATATATATAAATAAATTTTATATATATAGTCTGACAACTTCTTGATGCAATATATATATATGTAGGCCTAGTATTTCTTATCAGTATTTACTGTTGATATCGAGTGCGCATTCTAGCGAATTCAGCTACAGTATGAGTGTACTAACCGTGCACTGTCGGTGGGAAGATCAGGACCAAGTACCCTATCCAGGGATACTGGATAGGGTAATCGGTGTCTGTTTAATAAGACAATCTAATTTTCTTTTCTTCTGAAATTGGTGAGTTTGGAAATCGTAATTGTTATAATTAAAATTATGCCTACGCTGTTTGGCTGTTTTAGGCCTAATGTAGGAAACCAAACCGTTGCCAATTGTTCCTCGAACTCAGAGAGTCGGCGTCGAATAATGATTGCTAGGTCGTGTATGGCCTCTCTTGATAAGGGAATCTGGCATTCCAGCATTGAGCTTAAAACCAAGCTGAAACTTTATAGACTGTATTTGCTGCCTGTGATGCGCTGCGACTGTGAGACACGGACAACCACGATGGCCCTGAATAAGAGGTTGGATGCCTTTGGCATATGGTCCCTCAGAAGGATTCTCAAGGTTTCCTATAAATACCACGTCACCAACACAGACAAAGGAGATATGACAGTCTCTGCCGTCGTTCGTGAACGTCAACTGGGTTTCTTCGGACACGCTGCATGGGCCCTACATGAAGAGGACCATGCGAGAGTAGCGATGATTAAAGTCCCCAGGGACTGAAAGAGGCCACGTGATAGACCCAGAGAAAGGAGGACCACAACAGCTGAAAAGATATGGAACAACACGGTTTTGTCTGCATTATGCATTTAGAAAGATCAAAAACAGAAGATCGTGGCAACACATCTACGGATACGCTCAGTTGAGTTTGCCCCTGGGGAGAGAGAGAGAGAGATAGAGAGATAGAGAGAGAGAGAGAGGGAGAGAGAGAGAGAGAGAGATATAGAGACAGAGACACGTTGTATGATGTCTGAGCAATGCTCACAGTGCGATGTAGGTGCTTTTAAAGCTTTATACGTAGGCCAACGTTGTTATACAGATGAAACATTCATTTTGCTGAGTCTTCAATGAGAACCTTCACCACACCTGTATGTTCGCATTCATCATGTCACAAACGTTGCCGCTATGATATTCCTGCATTAGGTCTCAAATCATCCAGGCCACAGGCTCTCACACGTATCTATTGTTATTCATGACGCATTGCGGAATTGCTGTCCAGTGCTGCAGTCATTTTTAGGCAAGTTTGCTGGTATCACTAGCCACTTTTCTGCATGTTATTGTAATTGTAATTGTAATTGTAATTGTTAGTTTAAATTTGTATAGCGCCTCTTCAAGCAAAAACTAATCAGTGGCGCTCACTGCGCTAGACTTGATGTTAAAAGTCACTAATGATGTTAAGTGTCATTAAGAACAGAGTAGCATCCTGCAAGTGAACATAACTCAGACAACTAAAAGAGTCACCAATGGCAAGCTCGCGCACACACGCAAAGCCATACCAACAGATTCCCAACTAGAGTTAAAAGATGATGGCATGTTCTGAAGTCCCGAAGTTCCTGAAGCTCGTGGCACCAAGGATGAGGAATAAGGAATGACGATGGGCGATGTGATCCGCCGCCGATGGCACACGGTTGTCTCACCGTCCAACAGTCCCTCGCAGGTGGAAAGCCACGCGGCGATCAGATATTCCCCGATCCGAAGGATATACGCAGGACGGACAGGTATTCATCGCCCGCCGGCCGGTAGGTTGTTAGGCCGTTAGTTAGTTGAACCATTCCGTGGCTGACAGTCGGAGCCGCTCCTAAGACTTTCTTCGCCCTTCCTCCACCGAGACAAATTCCCGGCGTAGACGGCGTGCGTTGGTCTGAAGGTCCGAAGCTCGACATTCAAGCTGGAAGCCTGTCCCCCCTCTGTTGGTGGACTCTTCCAGGCACAGAAAGTCACGAAAAGAGGCAAAGAAACCGTCCGAAATGCAGTAAATCCGTGTCAGAAAGGAAAAATAATTCTGACATGCTGACTCGGCAACAGAAAGCAACGAAACTGCAGAAAATTATCGAGCTTATGCCACGCTAGACGATATAATCTGTCATTATGACACATAGAAAGCCACGCGGCCAACATGGCCGCGGGCATGCGCATTACCACAGTTATGTACCAGAAGCAGGGCAGTCCCTTATCAAGTCAGCCACAAAAAGCGTGTGTTAGTATCAGACACCTACAAATCCTCGTCTGCTCTTGCGGTATTTGAAACCACGCCCTCTGGGTTAATAGTAAAGCACGCTCAGCGATAGACTGTCGCGAAACCCGATATGTACAAGTTAGTCTACAAGAGGTGAATATTGCGAAAATCATAGTTAGGCGTCGTACTGTTGTTTTTGTTGTTGTTGTTGTTGTTGTTGTAGATCTAGTGCAAAATATAGACGCATCTTAAACTCTTCAGAAATGTCGTGTGACATCTTGTTTGTTGCTGGTCTCTTGCTCTCTGTCTACGTCCTCTACAAGATCCTCGACCGACTTGTGCGTGTACCTCGTATCGGTCGATATGGCGACCGTTACGTTCTTGTGACGGGATGTGGACAGGGATTCGGATTGGAAGCGGTTAAACGACTGGAGAGACTCGGATGTCATGTTTTCGCTGGATGTAGACGACAGGAGAGCGTTGAGAAGCTGAAAGAAATTTTCTCCGATCGAGTTCATCCGATTCTGATGGATGTGTCGAATCGAGACAGTGTACGAAAGGCGTTTGATTACGTATTGTCTCATCTTCCAACAAAAACAGGTTAGATCGTGTAACGGTGATTGGAAATGAGAGGTATTCTGATTGATTGGAATCAATATACACATTTTGAAAGTATTTGATATTCTGCTTAATTTATTGAGTGACCACTTAGCTTTTAGTAACCTATTGTCTGACTAAATACCCAACGATTCCGATTAATACTTGTGGCCCCTCACGAAATACTAATGTTAAACCACCTAGCCCTTCATCCATTATTCGTCGGTGAATGAGAACAAGCACAAGTTTGAAGGTTAATATCGATGTATTGTCTGTCGATTTCTGTGGTCGTGTTTGCACCTGAGAAGAATGATCCTTTGACCTAAAGGTGCTGACGAGCATTTACAGAAAACGATTCTCGGAAAAGTGTAATCATCCAGACGCCCATATTTTTATTGTAGTTGGTGCAAAAATATTAAGTCCAACCTTTATCGGGGAAATTGCATAGCAGTAACGGAATGTAACGGAAATAACATTTAAACTAAGCATAGTCAGAATATTCATTCGGTTCTTGATCTCTCTAGTAAGTGAAATATTGACTACACTACTTTAGTGTAGGTTCGGTGTTTTCTTCTGTGTATATGCGTGAGGAGATTTCTTCTGTATTTTAGGTCTGTGGGGGTTGGTGAACAACGCCGGAATTGCGGATGCAATTCCGATGGATCTTCTCACTCTTCAGATGTACGAAGAAAAGATAGCCACCAATCTATATGGCGTCATTGACGTCACGATGACGTTTCTGCCTCTAGTTAAGAAAGCTCGAGGTCGAGTGGTAAACGTGTCATCGGGTGCAGGGCGTTTCACCTTACCATTTGCTGTGCACTACTCGGTAACAAAGTACGCACTGGAGGCATTTTCTGATGGACTGAGGTCAGTGCAAAATGAGCGCAACAGAACTCATATTCATTATGAGGCTTGTCTCAAAACGTTTTTTTAGTAACCCATTTATACTAGACAAATATAAGGATTTGCTTAGTCCAGGAACACTCAAGCGCTGCATCGCTTTCCTTTTAATTTGTTAAATCCCGGAAACTAGATATATGTGACTAATTGGGTGAATAATGCAATGTTTTTAAGTAACTCCGTATTTTGTGTTTTAACAGACGATCTCTCCGTGAATTCGGTTGTAAGGTTCTTATAATTGAACCAGGAGTGGTCAAAACTCAGATTAATGACGTACAGAACATGGTCAAGAAATTCGAAACTGTTTGGAGACAGGCCCAGTCTGAAGGTCGGATTCGGTTACCGGAAGACGGTGAAGCAATATTTCAGAGAGGTCAGAGTTGAAATTTAAATATTTGATAATGATTCATTTTGCCCGATTTCAAAATAGCGATTTACGAGCAGAAAGGTAGTTATAAATATTTCAGTGACACATAATCCTGTTATGTAAAGGAATGCATATCGGAAAGAAATTGGTCGATTTCTTAAGTGTACGGAGGCCATGTGAAAAAGATTTATGATTTATACACCGTGCCTTCCTCTCCTCTCCATTCCTTCTCTTCTTCCCATATATCTTTTCCTGATGAGGATGCCGGTTCGCATACCGATGGTGGCTGTATTTCAGAGGTTTTAATTTCGAATTAGCGCCGTCAGTACACGGGAACCTGAAATGGCATCGATCCATCCAATCGGACAGCAGTAGTGAGGGACCGAATACGATAAACTCATTGAAAAATAGCGGTTCGAGGCCATACGGTCGCTATAGAAAATCATGTACATTTGTATTTACAGTTACTCTGAATCAGAGCGGGCCCTTCAAATCAGAGTGTCGTGTGTTTTGTTCAACCCCCGGTAGAGTTTGGTGTGAATCATTGTTGAAATTTGGAGTTGCCACACGTATCTAGTCTCTTGCCTTATTTTTGCTTGCGCATTTTCTAATAAAATTTACATCTTTCTGAACTTTATTAAGAATTACATCACCATGCTGAAATTCAGTTCTCGTATGTCTTTGCAAGAGATCGAGTAAGATGCAACACTTATAGTGTTTTATGGTGTATAATGTAAGTTACTAAGTAACGACAATGTTTCTTGGTACCCGATTGTCTCATGTTTAGCCTTCTGAACTGTCAACCCATCTAGAGGTCAGGGGTTGAAAATTCACGCCTGGCCAGTTGTGAATTTATAAGATTTATCTTCACTTTTTAAAAACTTCGTTGTTTTCTTAAATTAGAAGGAGAAAAGTTGTCTGAATTTTTTACTGGCTATCCGGCTTACGGACAAATCGATTACGTCCTAGACGCATATGAACACGCCTTGTTCGGAATCTATCCACGAGCCAGATACGTCGTCGGCATTGATGCTAAAATTCTCATATTTCTCCAGATGTTGCCAGAATGGCTTTCCGACTGGGTTATATGCCTCTGCCTTCCTTCTTTAATGCCAGAGAAAAAGTTCGACATCTGATCGTCATGTAGATGGTTCACGCTTTATCAGTAGTTTATTTCGGGGCGTTTTCTTGAAGAAAGGCGCGTAGCGAATGCCCAAAACTTTAGATATAAACAGACAGATAAACATCCAGACAGGCAGACAGAAGGTCAGTCAGTCAGACAGACAGACAAGTAGACAGACAGACAGACAGAATTTTAGTAATATCCAAATATGATTTACCATGTATCATTAAAAACACTTGCTTCATATTTTTGTATTATTATAGCGCTATGGACATAAAAAGTTGTTTTTGTCTTTGAAAATTAGTCTAGCAACTTTTAGTGTCTATCTTTTACACGAACTCCAACAAATTTTTATGTTAACTTCGCTGGCAGTAGCTTTCCGTTATTTAACATCAATGCGCTCTCCTTCAGTATACTGAACGAGTTACGACAGCGCCTTCGCCCAATTGCAAATATTCAGATTATTGTCAGATTCAGATTCTTTATCGATCGTCATAATGTAGAATACACATTAGGCTAAACCATTCAGTGTAAGTTTGGTACTCAGCGTTGAGAAAATACGGTTATATCGAATAAACAGACGATGTCCCGGCCACAATCATTGCCAACACATGACTACGCTTTATCGGACTTGCATAAGTCAATGTTTTTGACTATAGCGAAGGCATTTTTCAGTCCTTTTCGAACTCTTGGCTAGCATATTCATTGTGTGAGGGGCAGTGGCCGATTCGATGGAGCGCTTGGGTTGTAACGCGGGGAGTAGGAACTTGAGTCTCTCCCGACATGATACTATGTAGGACCTTGAGCAAGTGTTTCACTCACGATTGCTCACCGCCTTATATTGATATTTATTGACTAGACCGTAATAAATGCAGAAATAATAATAATATCGAAATTGCAGGGCCATTTTGAGACTCTGGATGCTGGAGAACAGTTGCTTCCCTTCCCGACTGGCTTCATACATGATGTAAAGAATGATGCATCTGTGAGTCTGGGTCATTGGGAAGAGGTCAATCAATTAAGCCTATGTGTACTCTTATTTCACAAACTTCACTGCTAGGGCTACTGAAAGGCTAGAGTTCCGCGGCCCTCCTGTACAAAGACCGACGTTGGTACACATAGCTAGTGATTTACGAGCTATGATACATGAGTGTGCGTTTTAATAAAGGCGTCGATGGTTAACAAAAGAGATGTATCGCCAAATGTGAAAGACAGCTAATCCAAGGCTCTTGTTGCAAAGTGTTTAAGGGCATAAATCGGCACGTTTTCAAACTTTAAGTCTTGCAAATGGAGAGATTTCAGAAATTGAAACACATCTTACTAGATCTCGGGGTGATTTCCGTGCAAGTTTTGCCCATACCAATACTCGACTGTTTTCTATCAAATGTGCTGGTCCTTCTGTTTGGAATTATATATCGCACGATATTCATTCTGAACCTAATTTGATATTGTTCAAGAAAGCAATGCGCGCGTACCTTAACGATCTAAATAAATAAAAAATTTGTTTGTTTTTAGTTTTTCACTAGTTAAGGTTTATTCTTGTTTGGTTCATTCTTTTTTGTATTCCAACTCGTTCAGATTCTGATTATGCTTTTTCCAGTTAATGATGCTGTTAATCATTCGTCATTTAGCAATAGCTTTTGGTACAGGGGGACCCTAATAAGCGGGACTTTGGTCCCTTCTGGGTTTCCTTTTGTATCCTAAAACCATTCTGTGTATTGTGCTTATCGCTGTTATATATATTTTTTTTGGATCAATAAAAGAATGTTCGTGTTCATGTTCATGTTCATTCTTTGTATGTATGTATGTATGTGTGTATGTATACATGTATGTATGAATGCATGTACATATGTATGCCTACATATATCTAGCAATTTATAAAGCGCTCTTGGAACGTCACAAAGTCGACAAAACACACCTCTCTAAAGGATCTTAAAAGGTGCGATTTAATGGTGGAATTGGTTGAAACTGTACCGGTATTTGTATGAGCAAACAATTTTCAGGATTTATTGCACGTTCTATTATAATAGTTGTTTACTTCACGAATTTTAAAGTGCCTGTTAACTGCAACTATTTATGAAATGCTTAAACAGACGAGGTTAAACAAAGGCAGTTCTGCATCCTCGCCTAACAAGGAATACAGTAGATAAAGCTGACAGATTTATTTATAAGCATATATATGAACTCTTCCAAAACGTTGTCAAGAAGTGGAATTTTTATTCGGCAAATAATTATTAACCAATCATAATCAAATGTCAAAAAATTATTCTGAAAGAAACGAAATTAACAAAGGTACAACCTAGTTTTCAAAATCAGCTTACGAACATCCTTACTAAAGTAGCCTGTGATTTAGGATGGCGAAAATATTGAGCAATTAGTTGGCCTTGAACTTTGTAGCGAACACATCATTAGTATTCTCCATAGGCCAGCATCGTTGTAAATATAGGAGTATACGGATAAAATTCTACATATTTACATTACTATTGTGAACTACATAATTACAGTTGTACAGATAATTTCTTAAAATATTCAAAACAAATTTACAGCCTTCAATAGTTTTTCAGCTCAAACTGACAGAATACGGGTTCGCTGTAAGGTCAAATAATTATATGAACCGTCGATCGTTCGCCCATATTGTCTTATCTAACTTGACACCTGCGACATGCAGCAAACACTGAGCTGGATTCAATGTCCGAAGACTTTTAGGTCTTATCTAATTGAGTACTGCGTGCTAGTTTGTGTAGAATCGGCTTATATTAGAATTAACAAGCAACTGAGCCTGACTTACAAAGGGCAACACTGAGATTTATCATAACATCAAACTAAGGTATGTCTACTGGGTGCAAAAGTAGGTGGCTTTACAAGTACTGTAGGTCTTAACAAAACCTCATTTTATGTTTATTTGCAATATGCTCTTCAGGTCTTAATAAAAGTAATTGCTTAATGAGCGTTTCGTTATTAATGAAAGACCAGCCGGAAAAATATTTCTAACTACCTACAGTCACCAAAACACCTAAATACCATCACATCACACCTGGTCTCGTATCACTTCTCTGTTTTAAAACATCCGAACGAAATGAATACAAAAGATCTATCACTTATTACAACATACTTCAGTCCTCCGAAACCTGATACCTTCATCGGTTGTTTACAATCCACCCTAAGTGTTAAACCCACTCTTTTTCTGCCCAAGCTTCTATCCCTTCCCGTCACCTCATCCTTAAAGTTTGGAAATCGCTGCATTGCCTTAGCCTCTCAACCCCTCCGGAATAAACTTCCGCCAGAATTACTATGCACAATAATCTAACCCATACTACAAACTCAATATCATTTCCCCCTTCGCAATCTCCGCACAAATCTTTCACTCCAAGCTGAAAATGTTTTCTTACTCACAGCCTATGCTAATTCCTCTTCTTCCCCTTATCTCTTCTGCAGATCTAATACCAAACACCACCCACCGTATCCCCCTCGGTTGATAGTACACCAAGCTATCCGTTAGGGTGTCGTAAACCGCGTTGTGTTTAAGCTAGTCTACAAGAGTTGACTAATGCAAAAATCATAGTCAGGGGTCATACTGTTGTTGTTTTAGATCTCAGAAAAGGCGCACCTTAAATCTTCAGAGATGTCGTGTGACATCTTGTTTGTTGCTGGTCTCTTCTTGTCACTATACGTCTTTTACAAGATCCTCGACCGACTTGTGCGTGTACCTCGTATCGGTCGAAAGGGCGACCGTTACGTTCTTGTGACGGGATGTGGACAGGGATTCGGATTTGAAGCGACTAAACGACTGGAGAGACTCGGATGTCATGTTTTCGCTGGATGTAGACGACAGGAGAGCGTTGAGAAGCTGAAAGAGATTTTCTCCGACCGAGTTCATCCGATTCTGATGGATGTGTCGAATCGAGACAGTGTACGAAAGGCATTTGATTACGTGTCTTCTCATCTTCCATCAAGCACAGGTTAGTTCACGTAACAACGACTAGAAATGAGGAGATATAATGATTGAAATCGAATGAAAATACACAATTCGAAGTTATTTGACTCTTAATTTTTTGAATGGGCACTTTATTGTTTTGTTGTTCACTGTCTGGCGAAGTGATCCAATACATAGGAGAAGGTCAATACTTGTAAGGGTAATCCTCCATAAAATACTACGCCATCTGGCGCCTGCTTAGCCCTCCCTTATTTGCTGGTCGATGAGAATGTACTAGTGCAATCTGGAAGTTTAACGATGCATTTTCCTTGCAGCTAAGCCGAATGATTTTCCTCTTCTTCCTCCAGACGCCCTTATTTTTATTGGCGTTGGTGGACAAATATTACGTCAATTTTCTTTGGGGAAATTGTATAGCAGAGCTTTCAAGTAGATTGTATCAATGCTCATTTACATGTAACGGAAAGAACATTTAAACTAAGCATGTTCTTGATCGATCTAGTAAGGGAAATATTGACTGCACGACTTTTGTGTAGGTTCGATGTTTTCTTCTGTTTATATGCGTGTGGGGATTTCTTCTGTATTTTAGGTCTGTGGGGATTGGTGAACATCGCCGCAATTGCTGATATAATCCCATTGGGTCTGCTCACTCTTGAGATGTACGAGCACGTTATGGCCACCAATCTATATGGCGTTGTTGACGTCACGATGACGTTTCTGCCTCTTGTTAAGAAAGCTCGAGGTCGATTGGTAAACGTGTCATCGGGTGCAGGGCGTTTTATCGTAGCAATTGGGGTGCCCTACGCCAAAACAAAGTACGGATTGGAGGCATTTTCTGATGGACTCAGGTCAGTGCAAAATGAGTATAACAGAACTTATATTCATGTGGAAACTTGTCTCAGAGTAGTTTATTTTAGTAACCCAATTACGCCCCAGAAGTAATAAGATTGCTTAGTCCAGAGAGTCATGCGCTGAATCACTTTCCTTTTATTTTGCTAATTCTCAGAAACTAGATACATGTGACTAATTAAGGTGACTATTGCAGTGTTTTAAGTAACGTTGTATCTTGTGTTTTAACAGACGATCTCTTCGTGAATTCGGTTGTAAGGTTCTTATAATTGAACCAGGAGCGGTTAAAACTCAACCTAATGGCGTAGAGAACATTGTCAAGAAATTCGAAACTGTTTGGAAAGAGACCGAGTCTGAGGGTCGTATTGATTTACCAGAAGACGATGAAGATAAATTTTAGAGAAGTCAGAATTAATATTATAACGTTTATCATAATTTATAATGTTTTATTTTTCCCTCCTTCAAAACCCACCACTTTGATGAGCAATTCTAAGCAGGGTTATAACAACTGAGTTGCATTTAATGTTGTATTGTAAAGGCATGTATATCTTCTTCCCCTTATCTCTTCTGCAGATCTAACACATTTGTTCAGAAGCAGCTATACTAAATCTTCCAAAGAGTTGTCAAGAAGTGGAATTATTATTCGGCAAAAAAGTTATTCTGAAAGAATCGAAATTAACAACTGCTCAACCTAGGATTCAAAAATTACCTTTGAACACACTTACCAAACAGCCCATGATCTAGGATGGCGTAAATACAGAGCAGCGACTAGGCCTTGAACTTTGTAGCGAACGCATCATTAGTATTCTCTGTGGTGCATAGGACATTTGAAATCAGGTCAGCATCGTTGTAAGTACAGGAGAAAACGGATAAAATTCAACATATTTACATTACTACTGTGAACTACATAATTACAGTTGTAAGATAATTTTCTTTAAATATTAACTGTTTTGCACCTCAAACTGACAGAGTGAATGACGGGTTCAATGTAAGATCAAATATATGAACCGTCGATCGTTCGTCCATATGGTCTTACCTAACTTGACATCTGTCACGTGTAGCGAACACCAAGCTAGAATCTAAGTCCGAAGACTTTTAAGTCTTTAGCTAATTGAGTACTGCGTGCTAGTTTGCGTAGAATCGGCATATATTAGAATTAACAAGCAACTGAGCCTGACCTACAAAGGGCTAGAGTGAGATTCAACGCATCGTCAAACTAAGGTATGTTTACTGATTGCAAAAGTAAGTAGACTCACAGGCAAGTCTGGTGTTATTACTAGCTACGTTCAAAGGGCATTTCGCACTCACTGGATGTCCTGTAGAAAATGCAGAGGAATCTCTTACCAAACCATTCTCGAGGCGTATGTAGTCTTAGCTTCTGCAAGTGATAGCGGTCTGCCAAATCTCTCTCATCGCCTGATCTTCCCACTGATAGGGTACTGTCAGTGTCCTCCTATTAAAACCAGGTTCGCTTGCTCGCTCAAATGGAACAGAAATCTCAAAATTTCAGTCTGCAATGGCGGGGATTTGAACTCTGGACCTCTGAATTGCTCGGAAAAACGCAATCCGCTAGGTTATCGCGATCCCTGATGTGTAAAAGTTAGTCTGCAAGAGGAGATAAATACAAAAATCAGGCAGGCTTCATACTATTGATGTTGTAGATCTAGTGGAATAGACGCACCTTATACTATTCAGATATGTCGTGTGACATCTTGTCTGTTGCGGGTCTCTTGCTGTCTGTCTACGTCCTCTACAAGATCCTCGACCGACTTGTGCGTGTTCCTCGTATCGGTCGATATGGCGACCGTTACGTTCTTGTGACGGGATGTGGACAGGGATTCGGTTTTGAAGCGGTTAAACGACTGGAGAGACTCGGATGTCATGTTTTCGCTGGATGTAGACGACAGGAGAGCGTTGAGAAGCTGAAAGAGATTTTCTCCGACCGAGTTCATCCGATTCTGATGGATGTGTCGAATCGAGACAGTGTACGAAAGGCCTTCGATTACGTATCTTCTCATCTTCCCGCAAACACGGGTTAGTTCACGTAACGACGACTATGAATGAGGTGGTATAATGATTGAAATCGAATAAAAATACACAATTCGAAATTATTAGACTCGGATGAAGCATTAGACTCTGATTAATTTAATGCTTGAGCAACTGTGATTGGATCTCTATGGTCATGTTTGCACCTGAATTGAATGATCCTTTGATGTTGAAAACTCTGCCGAAGAGTTTCTACAGGAGACGATTCTTGGATAAATGTAACCATACAGATGCCTTATTTTCATTTTGTTGGTGCAAATATATTGCGTCTATCATTATCTGGAAATTGTATAGCACATCTTCCAAGTAGCCTGTGTCAACGCACATTTACGTGTATCCATAGAACATTTAAAATAAGCCAACAGGCATATCGACTATTCATTCTGTTAACGAATTTCATGAGCGAAATATTCAGTAGGCGAATTTTATTCAGAATCGGGGTTTTCTTTTGTTTGTACCTGTATGTCTGTGGTTATATCTTTGGTATTTTAGGTCTGTGGGGATTGGTGAACAACGCCGCAGTTACGGATATAATCCCAATGGGTCTGCTCACTCTTGAAATGTACGAACATGCGATAGCCACCAATTTCTATGGCGTTATTGACGTCACGATGACGTTTTTGCCTCTTGTTAAGAAAGCTGGAGGTCGAGTAGTGAACGTGTCATCGGTTTTAGGACGTTTCACCTTACCAATAAACGTGCCCTCCTGCGCAACAAAACACGCACTGGAGTCATTTTCGGATGGACTGAGGTCAGTGTAAACTGAATACAGCTGAAGCCAATATCATTATAGCGTTGTCTTAGATAGGTTTATTTTAGTACCACATTTACGCCACAGAAGTAATAAGATTGTTTAGTCCAAAAACAGTGATGCGCTGAATCATTTTCTTTGTATTGTTTTATCACAGTTTAATTTAGTGGCTGATTCAATGTTTTAAATAGCACTATATCTTGTATGTTAACAGACGATCTCTTCGTGAATTCGGTTGTAAGGTAATCATAATTGAACCGGGTATGGTCCGATCTCAAAAGAATGGCCCAGAGAGCGTTATAAAGAAATTCGAAACCGTTTGGAGACAGGCCCAGGCTGAAGGTCGGATTGACTTAACCGAAGACGGTGAAGCTATATTTCAGAGAGGTCAGAGTTAACATTTTAAAATATCATAATTTTCATTTTGCCTGGCTTCAAAATACAGATGTGTAAGCAATTGCAAACGCGTTTAAATTTAATCAGTGCTTTTTTCTAGAATAAAAGGTTCCGGAATTGAACAATTATGGAATTTTGCGCTAAAATTTGATTTTTTTTATCAATCAATAAACACTGAAAACAGTGTAACGTTGTAAACACTGAAATTGAATTAAAAATAAGTTACATTATATTACATATTTAAAATGACGTAGTAAACATAATTCTTTTATTAAAAACTAAATTATGTTTTATTAGCCGATAAAAGGTGCCGGAACGCCGTTCCGGAGCCTTCCGTCTGAAAAAACGCACTGCATTTAATGTTGTAATGTAAAGGCATGTATATCCGGAAGAAATTGGTCGAATTCTGACTAGTGGTGAGTCCAGGTGAAAAATAGCGAAAAATTTATCCACCGTCCTTTTCTATCATTTTCCATCCCTTTTGTTCCTCCGTGATCTCTTCTCCTACACTGCCGCAGTGTATCCTTGAAATCAAAGTGTCCTGCGGTATGTTCAGCATCCAGGCAAAGGATGGACTGTATTATTATGGAATTTTTGAGAGTTTAACGGTTTCTTGGCTTGTTTTTGCAGAAGCACTTTCTAATCAAAATTAGATATCTTGACAAAATAGAATAACATCACCACGCTGAAATTCAGTTCTCGTTGGTCTTAGGGAGAGATCGAGTTACAGGCAACACTTAAAGGCTATAGTGTTGGAGTTCGTATGGTATGTAATGTAAGGTACTACTTTGCGGCTATAGTTTTCTCAGTGCGCTATAGTCTAGTGCATGTTTAGCATTCTGGATTCTTAACTTGGGGAGTTCAAAGTTCGCACCAGCGCACCTGGGTAGGTTTGGATTTACACAGAGTTATTTTTACTTGTATAAAATTTTGTTCTGTTTTAAATTAGAACGAGAAAAGTTATACAAAATTATAGCTGGTCATCGGCCTGTTGGACACATCGATTACGTCACGGACGCCTATGAACATGCTTTGTTCGGAGTCTACCCGAGAGCAAGATACGTCATCGGCACTGATGCAAAAATTGTCATATTTCTCCAGATGTTGCCAGAATGGCTTTCCGACTGGTTTCTGTGCTTCTGGCTACGTTCTTCAGTGCCATTTGCAAAGTACAACGTCTAATGAGGATGGAGATGGTTCGTGCTTCAGCTACAGCTTCTTTCGTAGAGTTTTTTCAGGAGAAAGGCGCGTGAAGAATGTCCAAAACATATACCCTACCTTTTAGATATAAACAGACAGACAGGCAAACAGAAGGACAATCGGATAGAAAGATAGATTTATAGAAACTTCCAAACGTTTGTTTTTCATGGATCATTAAATCATACTCAGTATGATTCAAATTTCTGTATTAAATGTATGAGTATTAAAAGTTTTTTTGCAGTTATAAATTAGGCTAGTTACAGTATTTTCTGTAACTGCCTTTTATAAGAACCCCGAGAAAATCTTATAGTGACTTCGTTCACATTAGCCTCAAACACCGATTTAAACCAGACAGCAGACAGTCTGTATTGCGCTTGATCTAATTAAGTCCCTTTGCTCGATCTGGAAGTATCAAAACACACAACCCAACCCAGAATTAGCCGCGCAATATCAACAGGAGAGTCTAATGTAATTTTAAACAAATCAGTTGGAATGCGGGGTTGGGGTTGCGAAGGGTAATGCCAAATAAGGACAGATGCGGACAAAAAGAAGGAAGTTGTCCAAAGTAAGTAATTTTTGGGGACGTCCTTATTGAACGACTCCTTATATACACCTCATCAAATGGCGTTTTAAATGAGTGTTCAAATGACAGTGGCTATTCATGTATGTAGGCAAGCATGTACGTATGTGTGTCTGCATGTGTGTATGTTTGCGTGTTTGTATGCACATATGCACGTGTCTTGCAATTTATATAGAGCCCGCTGAACGTTGCAAAGTCGCTAAAACACATCTGCATATCTAATCGTGACATTACAATATAACTATAATTTAATAGTGCCCTCCTTACAAAGTTCAGAAGTTCACATTGAAGCCAGAAACCAGAAGATATTAAGAGTCAAAAACAGACTAAAAGAGGTAAGTTTGAGTGCATACGTGGACGCATTTGTTAATTTATTTAGCGCCCATTGAACGTCACAAAGTCACTAAAGCACACAGTAATGGATCTCAACATTTTCAGTATTTCCTGCACAATCTACTGTAATAACTGTCTACCTTGTCAATTTATAAGTGCATGTAAATTGCAACTATTAAAGAAATGCTTACGCAGATGAGTTTAATCATATCAAGTCAATGCACTGCCGTAAATTCGGTAATTAATGAGTGTAATAGGTAACGCTCGCGTATTTGTTTACACACATCTATACGAACTCTTCCAAGGCATTGACAAGAGGTGTATCATTCAGCAAAAGACGAGCAATTGCAATTTATGATACAAATAATAAGTAACCAATCATAATTGACTGTCTTTGATAATTACAATAAATGATCGTGAAGGAACCGAAGTCATCAACATTTAAACCTAATTTTCAAAAATCACCTTCTGAACATCCTTCCCAAAGCAGCCTGAGATCTCACATGGCCAAAGTACCGAAAAGAAGGTGAACATGAAGGTAACAGGACAATAACCTTCTGGACAATTACCCCCCGGACAATTACCCCCGGACAATTGCCCCCCGGGACAATTACCCCCCGGACAATCACCCCCCGGACAATTACCCCCCATGCAAATAACCCCCCGGACAATTACCCCCCCCCCATACAGTAAAGAGTAGACATGAAAGACACAATTCATAAAGACATACAATTATTAGACAACTGGGCACAGAGTAGACATGAAAGAATTACCAAACATCAAAAACTAATTATTAGACAATTATCAGACAATTGGGCCCAGACTAGACATGAAAGAATTACCAAACATCAAAAACTAATTATTACAACTGGGCACAGAGTAGACATGAAAGATTTACCAAACATCAAAAACTAATTATTAGACAATTACCAGAAAATTGGGCCCAGACTAGACATGAAAGAATTACCACACAACATGAAAGAGGTCAACTACTATATAATAGAAATGGGAAATACAAAGTTTAAAAAGTTGATCTATTTCTATCCATGATGGAATTTATAAAATCTGAAAGAGGAAAAGATAAACTTAGTTTTGAAGGCAGCAAGTTCACTGCAGTCAATTTCTGTCTGGTCACCCATCACAACCTCCGAGGAAGAAGTATGCTGACTCCAATGCACGGATTTTGGCCGTCATTAGCAACTACAATGAGCGCAATGTTCTTGACTATCTACGTGGAATAGCTCACAACCTTTCCTTTTAAGTTCAATAAACTAATAAACAATAAACAGCATTTTCTGTTACACATTTAATTTCATGCTGTAACGTTGCATGGTTCTGCAATATATGTCTAATAAATTAATATATAAACTGTATGATTAATATACATTATTTGTATATTTATATAATTAATATATCAGTGCAGGGGGTAATTGTCCGGGGGGTTATTTGCATGGGGGTAATTGTCCTAGAACCGAACATGAACAATGTCGTCAAGAAATCATTAGTTGCTTCTGTATGGCATAGGACATTTGAAATTAAGTCACCATAGTCGTAAATGCATTATATATATATATATTGGGTCTATATATAACATATATATATATATTACTATTGTCAACATTAATATTTTCTTAAAATATTCAAAAGCACTTGACGGCCTTCAATAGTTTTGCAGCTCAAACTAACGGGGTAAGGGTTCGTTGTAGGATCAAATATATGAACAGTTGATCTTTCGTCCGTGTGGTCTTATCTAACTCGACATCTTGCACGTGTAGCGAACACTGAGCAAGAATCTAAGTCCACAGACTTTTAAGTCATTATCTGTTCCAGTATTGAGTGTTAGTTTGCGTGGAATCTACATATGCTAGAATTAATAATTGCAACTGAGTTTGACATAGGGCCTACGTAGGGTATTACGAAGACTCAACGCACCATCAAACTAAGGTAGGTCGTATAGCTGTCAAAGTAGGTGGCCTTAAAAGTAGGTCAAGACTTCATGAAGCTGTTTTCTGCTTGTCTGCAGTATGCCCGTCAGTACTGTTCTTAACATAAATATAGACCTACAAGATCCTCGACCGACTTGTGCCTGTTCCTCGTATCGGTCGATATGGCGACCGTTACGTTCTTGTGACGGGATGTGGACAGGGATTCGGATTCGAAACGGTTAAACGACTGGACAGACTCGGATGTCATGTTTTCGCTGGATGTGGACGACAGGAGAGCGTTGAGAAGCTGAAAGAGATTTTCTCCGATCGAGTTCATCCGATTCTGATGGATGTGTCGAATCGAGACAGTGTACGAAAGGCGTTTGATTACGTATCGTCTCATCTTCCAACAAAAACAGGTTAGATCGTGTAACGGTGATTGGAAATGAGAGGTATTCTGATTGATTGGAGTCAATATACACATTTGGAAGTATTTGATATTCTGCTTAATTTATTGAGTGACCACATAGTTTTTAGTAACCAATTGTCTGACTAAATACCCAACGATTCCGATTAATACTTGTGGCTCTTCATGAAATACTAAGCCACCTGAAATGTTAAACCACCTAGCCCTCCATCCGTTATTCGTCGGTGATTGAGAAGAAGCACAAGTTTGAAGGTTAATATCGATGTATTGTCTTTAGATCGCTGTGGTCGTGTTTGCACCTGAGAAGAATGATCCTTTGACCTAAAGGTGCTGTTGAGTTTCTACAGAAAAAGATTTCGCGGAAGAGTGTAGCCATCCAGACGCCCATATTTTTTTGGTGCGAAAATATTACGTCCAACCTTTATCGGGGAAATTGCACTGCAGTAACGGAATGTAACGGAAATAACATTTAAACTAAGCATGGTCAGAATATTCATTCGGTTCTTCATCTATCTAGTAAGTGAAATATTGACTACACTACTTTTGTGTAGGTTCGATGTTTTCTTCTGTGTATATACGAGTGCAGATTTCTTCTGTATTTTAGGTCTGTGGGGGTTGGTGAACAACGCCGGAATTGGGGATACAATTCCGATGGATCTTCTCACTCTTCAGATGTACGAAGAATAGATAGCCACCAATCTATATGGCGTCATTGACGTCACGATGACGTTTCTGCCTCTAGCTAAGAAAGCTCGAGGTCGAGTGGTAAATATGTCATCGGCTGCAAGGCGTTTCAGCTTACCAATTGCGTTGCACTACTCTGTAACAAAGTATGGATTGGAGGCATTTTCTGATGGACTGAGGTCAATGCAAAATGAGTACAACAGAACTCATATTCATTATGAGGCTTGTCTCAAAAAGTTTTTTTTAGTAACCCATTTACACTAGAGATATAAAAGGATTTGCTTAGTCCAGGAACACTCAAGCGCTGAGTCGCTTTCCTTTTAATTTGTTAAATCCCGGAAACTAGATATATGTGACTAATTTAGGTGAATAATGCAATGTTTTTAAGTAACTCCGTATTTTGTGTTTTAACAGACGGTCTCTTCATGAATTCGGTTGTAAGGTTCTTATAATTGAACCGGGAGCGGTCATAACTCATATTAGTGACGTATAGAACAATGTCCAGAAATTCGAAACTGCTTGGAGACAGGCCCAGTCTGAAGGTCGGATTCGGTTACCGGAAGACGGTGAAGCAATATTTCAGAGAGGTCAGAGTTGACATTTAAATATTTGACAATGATTCATTTTGCCAGATTTCAAATTAGCGATTAATGAGCAGAAATGTGGTTATAAATATTTCAGTTACTTTTAATGCCGTTATGCAAAGGAATGCATATCGGAAAGAAATTGGTCAGAATTCGACCAATTTCTTCCAGATATGCATTCCTTTGCATAACGGCATTAAATGTAACTGATGGGTCAGAATTCGATCCATTCGGAGGCCAAGTGAAAAAGAGTTATGATTTATACACTGTGCTTTCCTCTCCTCTCCATTCCTTCTTTTCTTCCCATATATCTTCTCCTGATGAGGATGCCGGTTCGCATACCGATGGTGGCTATATTTCAGAGGTTTTAATTTCGATTTAGCGCGTCAGTACAAGGGATCCTAAAATGGCATCGATCTATGCAATCGGACAGCAGTAGTGAAGGACCTAACACGATAAACTCATTGAAAAAATAGCGGTTCGAGGCCATACGGTCGCTATAGAAAATCATGTACATTTGCATTTACAGTTACTCTGAATCAGAGCGGGCCCTTCAAATCAGAGTGTCGTGTGTTTTGTTCAACCCCCGGTAGAGTTTGGTGTGAATCATTGTTGAAATTTGGAGTTGCCACACGTTTATAGTTTCTTGGCTTACTTTTGCTTGCGCATTTTATAAAAAAATTTACATCTTTCTGAACTTTATTAAAAATTACATCACCATGCTGAAATTCAGTTCTCTTACGTCTTTGCAAGAGATCGAGTAAGACGCAACACTTATAGTGTTGTAGTGCGTATGGTGTGTAATGTAAGTTACTAAGTAACGACAATGTTTCTTGGTACCCGATTGTCTCATGTTTAGCCTGCTGAACTGTCAACCCATCTAGAGGTCGGGGGTTGAAAATTTGCGCCTGGCCAGTTGTGAATTTATACACATTTATCTTCACTTTTAATTTCTTTTGTTGTTTTCTTAAATTAGAAGGAGAAAAGTTGTCTGAATTTTTTACTGGCTATCCGGCTTACGGACAAATCGATTACGTCATAGATGCCTATGAACACGCATTGTTCGGAATCTATCCACGAGCCAGATACGTTGTCGTCATTGATGCAAAATTTCTCATATTTCTCCAGATGTTGCCAGAATGGCTTTCCGACTGGGTTATATGCCTCTGCCTTCCTTCTTTAATGCCAGATAAAAAGTTTGACATCTGATCGTCATGTAGATGGTTCACGCTTTATCAGTAGTTTATTTCGGGACGTTTTCTTGAAGAAAGGCGCGTAGGGATTGCCGAAAACTTTAGATATAAACAGACAGATAAACATCAAGACAGGCGGACAGAAAGTCAGTCAGTCAGACAGACAGACAAGCAGACAGACAGACAGACAGAGAGAATTTTAGTAATATGCAAATATCATTTACCATGTATCATTAAAAACACTTGCTTCATATTTTTGTATTACTATAGCGCTATGGACATAAAAAGTTGTTTTTGTCTTTGAAAATTAGTCTAGTTACTTTTAGTATCTATCTTTTACACGAAATCCAACAAATTTTTATGTTAACTTCACTCGCAGTAGCTTTCTGCTACTTAACATCAATGCGCTCTCCTTCAGTATACTGAACGAGTTACGACAGCGTCTTCGCCCAATTGCAAATATTCAGATTATCGTCAGATTCAGATTTTTTATCGATCGTCATAATGTAGAATACACTTTAGGCTAAACCATTCAGTGTAAGTTTGGTACTCAGCATTGAGAAAATACGGTTATATCGAATAAACAGACGATGTCCCGGCCACAATCATTGCCTGCATATATAACCATAACTATACGCTTTATCGGACTTGCATAAGTCAATGTTTTTGACTATGGCGAAGGCATTTTTCAGTCCTTTTCGAACTCTTGGCTAGCATATTCATTGTGTGAGGGGCAGTGGCCGATTCGATGGAGCGCTTGGCTTGTAACGCGGAGAGTAGGGACTCGAGCCTCTCCCGACATGATACTATGTAGGACCTTGAGCAAGTGTTTCACTCACGATTGCTCACCGCCTTATATTGATATTTATTGACTGGACCGTAATAAATGCAGAAATAATAATAATATCGAAATTGCAGGGCCATTTTGAGACTCTGGATGCTGGAGAACAGTTGCTTCCCTTCCCGACTAGCTTCAGACATGATGCAAAGAAAGATGCATCTGTGAGACCGGGTCATTGGGAAGAGGTCAATCAATTAAGCCTATGTGTACTCTTATTTCACAAACTTCACTGCTATGGCTACTGAAAGGCTAGAGTTCCGCGGCCTTCCTGTACAAAGACCGACCCTGGTACACATAGCTGGTGATTTACGAGCTATGATACATGAGTGTGCGTTTTAATAAAAGCGTCGATGGTTAACAAAAGAGATGTATCGCCAAATGTGAAAGACAGCTATTCCAAGGCTCTTGTTGCAAAGTGTTTAAGGGCATAAATCGGCACTTTTCAAACTTTAGGTCTTGCAAATTTAGAGATTTCAGAAATTGAAACACATTCTATGCATGTATGTATGTATGTATGTGGGTATACATGTATGTATGCATGCATGTACGTATGTTTACCTATATATATATCTAGTAATTTATAAAGGGCCCTTGGAACGTCACAAAGTCGACATAACACACCTCTCTAAAGGATCTTAAAAGGTGCTATTTGATGGTGGTATTCGTTGAAACTGTACCGGAATTTAGACTGTTATTAGTTCCATCGGCAAGGAATTTCAGAGAAATGAGAGACATATCAAATTATTAAACTGATTGGTATTTGTATGAGCAAACAATTTTCAGGATTTATTGCACGTTCTGTTATAATAGTTGTTTACTTCAACGAATTTTTAAGTGCCTGTTAACTGCAACTATTTATGAAATGCTTAAACAGACGAGGTTAAACAAGGCAGTTCCGTATCCTCGCCTAACAAGGAATACAGTAGATAAAGCTAACAAATTTGTTTATAAGCATATATATGAACACTTCCAAAACGTTGTCAAGAAGTGGAATTTTTATTCGGCAAATAATTATTAACCAATCATAATCAAATGTCAGAAACTTATTCTGAAAGAATCAAAATTAACAAATGTACAACCTAGTTTTCAAAATCAGCTTACGAACATCCAAAGCAGCCTGTGATTTTGGATGGCGTAAATATTGAGCAATTAGCTGGCCTTGAACTTTGTAGCGAAAACATCATTAGTATTCTCCACAGGCCAGAAACGTTGTAAATATAGGAGTATACGAAAAACTTCTACATATTTACATTACTATTGTGAACTACATAATTACAGTTGTACAGATAATTTTCTTAAAATATTCAAAACCGCTTGACAGCCTACAACAGTTTTTCAGCTCAAACTGACAGAATACAGGTTCGATGTAAGGTCAAATATATGAACCGTCGATCGTTCGCCCATGTTGTCTTATCTAACTTGACACCTACGACGTGCAGCAAACACTGAGCTGGATTCAATGTCCGAAGACGTTTTAGGTCTTCATCGAATCGAGTACTGCGTGCTAGTTTGTGTAGAATCGGCTTATATTAGAATTAACCAGCAACTGAGCCCGACTTACAAAGGGCTACACTGAGATAAAACACAACATCAAAGTAAGGTATGTCTGCTGGGTGCAAAAGTAGGTGTATTTTTTCAAGTACTGTAGGTCTTGACTTTACCAAACCTCATTTTCTGTTTATTTGCAATATGAACGTCAGGTCTTAATAAAAGTAATAGCGCTTTATAATTAATGAAAGACCAGCCGGAAAAAATATTTCTAACTATCTACAGTCACCAAAACACCTAAATGCCATCACATCACACCTGGTCTCGTATCACTTCTCTGTTTTAAAACAGCCGATCGATTTGAATACAAAAGTCCTATCACTTATTACAACACGCTTCAGTTCTCCGAAACCTGATACCTTCATCGGTTATTTACAATCAACCCTCAGTGTTCAACCCGCTGCTTTTCTCCTCAACCACTTCTGCCCCTTCCCGTCACCTCATCCTTAAAGTTTGGAAATCGTTGCATTGCCTTAGCCTCTCCACCCCTCCGGAACAAACCCGCCAGAATAACTACAATTATCTGACCCATTATACGAACTCACCATCATTTCACCCATTTCAATCTCCGCGAAGGTCGTTCTCTCCAAACTGAAAAGTTCTCTCACTAAGAGCCTATAATAATTTCTCTTCTTTCCCTTATATATCCTGCAGATCTAATATCAAACACCACCCACCGTATCCCTCGGTTGATAATACAGCACGCCAACCGTTAGGCTGTCGCGAGACCCGATGCGTTCAAGTAAGTCTACAAGAGGTGACTAATGCAAAAATCATAATCATACTATTGTTGTTTTATATCTAAGAAAAGGCGCACCTGATAGTCTTCAGAAATGTCGTGTGACATCTTGCTGGTGCGGGTCTCTTGTTGTCTGTCTACGTCCTCTACAAGATCCTCGACCGACTTGTGCGTGTACCTCGTATCGGTCGATATGGCGACCGTTACGTTCTTGTGACGGGATGTGGACAGGGATTCGGATTGGAAGCGGTTAAACGACTGGAGAGACTCGGATGTCATGTTTTCGCTGGATGTAGACGACAGGAGAGCGTTGAGAAGCTGAAAGAAATTTTCTCCGACCGTGTTCATCCGATTCTCATGAACGTGTCGAATAGAGACAATGTACGAAAAGCGTTTGATTACGTATCGTCTCATCTTCCAATAAAAACAGGTTAGATCGAGGAACGGGCACTGGAAATGGGAGGTATTCTGATTGAAATAGAATCGATAACACATTTTGAAAGTATTTGATATTCTGCTTAATTTATTGAGTGACCACTTAGTTTTTTGTAATCAATTGTCTGACTAAATACCCAACTATTCCTATTAATACTTGTGGCCCCTCACGAAATACTAAGCCACCTAAAATGCTAAACCACCTAGCCCTCCATCCATTATTCGTCGGTGAATGAGAACAAGCACAAGTTTGAAGGTTAATATCGATGTATTGTCTTTAGATTTCTGTGGTCGTATTTGCACCTGAGAAGATTGATCCTTTGACCTAAAGGTGCTGACGAGCTTCTACAGAAAACGATTCTCGGAAAAGTGTAACCATCCAGACGCCCATATTTTTATTGTAGTTGGTGCAAAAATATTACGTCCAACCTTTATCTGGGAAATTGCATAGCAGTAACGGAATGTAACGGAAATAACATTTAAACTAAGCATAGTCAGAATATTCATTCGGTTCTTGATCTCTCTAGTAAGTGAAATATTGACTTCACTACTTTCGATGTTTTCTTCTGTGTATATGCGTGTGGAGATTTCTTCTGTATTTTAGGTCTGTGGGGGTTGGTGAACAACGCCGGAATTGGGGATACAATTCCGATGGATCTTCTCACTCTTCAGATGTACGAAGAAACGATAGCCACCAATCTATATGGCGTCATTGACGTCACGATGACGTTTCTACCTCTAGTTAAGAAAGCTCGAGGTCGAGTGGTAAACGTGTCATCGGTTGCAGGGCGTTTCACCTTACCAATTGGGGTGCACTACTCGGTAACAAAGTATGGATTGGAGGCATTTTCTGATGGACTGAGGTCAGTTCGAAATGAGTACAACTGAACTCATATTCATTATGAGGCTTGTCTCAAAACGTTTTTTTAGTAACCCATTTACACTAGAGAAATAAAAGGATTTGCTTAGTCCAGGAACACTCAAGCGCTGCATCGCTTTCCTTTTAATTTGTTAAATCCCGGAAACTAGATATATGTGACTAATTAAGGTGACTACTGCAATGTTTTTAAGTAACGCTGTATTTTGTGTTTTAACAGACGATCTCTTCATGAATTCGGTTGTAAGGTTCTTATAATTGAAACGGGAGTGGTCAAAACTCGAATGAATGACGTACAGAACACGATTAAGAAATTCGAAACTTTTTGGAGACAGGCCCAGTCTGAAGGTCGGATTCTGTTACCGGAAGACGGTGAAGCAATATTTCAGAGAGGTCAGAGTTGAAATTTAAATATTTGATAATGATTCATTTTGCCCGATTTCAAAATAGCGATTTACGAGCAGAAAGGTGGTTATAAATTTTTCAGTGACACATAATCCTGTTATGTAAAGGAATGCATATCGGAAAGAAATTGGTCGATTTCTTAAGTGTACGGAGGCCATGTGAAAAAGATTTATGATTTATACACCGTGCCTTCCTCTCCTCTCCATTCCTTCTCTTCTTCCCATATATCTTTTCCTGATGAGGATGCCGGTTCGCATACCGATGGTGGCTGTATTTCAGAGGTTTTAATTTCGAATTAGCGCCGTCAGTACACGGGAACCTGAAATGGCATCGATCCATCCAATCGGACAGCAGTAGTGAAGGACCGAATACGATAAATTCATTGAAAAATAGCGGTTCGAGGCCATACGGTCGCTATAGAAAATCATGTACATTTGTATTTACAGTTACTCTGAATCAGAGCGGGCCCTTCAAATCAGAGTGTCGTGTGTTTTGTTCAACCCCCGGTAGAGTTTGGTGTGAATCATTGTTGAAATTTGGAGTTGCCACACGTATCTAGTTTCTTGGCTTATTTTTGCTTGCGCATTTTCTAATAAAATTTACATCTTTCTGAACTTTATTAAGAATTACATCACCATGCTGAAATTCAGTTCTCGTATGTCTTTGCAAGAGATCGAGTAAGATGCAACACTTATAGTGTTGTAGTGCACATGGTGTATAATGTAAGTTACTAAGTAACGACAATGTTTCTTGGTACCCGATTGTCTCATGTTTAGCCTTCTGAACTGTCAACCCATCTAGAGGTCAGGGGTTGAAAATTCACGCCTGGCCAGTTGTGAATTTATAAGATTTATCTTCACTTTTTAAAAACTTCGTTGTTTTCTTAAATTAGAAGGAGAAAAGTTATCTGAATTTTTTACTGGCTATCCGGTTTACGGACAAATCGATTACGTCATAGATGCCTATGAACACGCCTTGTTCGGAATCTATCCACGAGCCAGATACTTCGTCGGCATTGATGCTAAAATTCTCATATTTCTCCAGATGTTGCCAGAATGGCTCTCCGACTGGGTTGTGCGCACCTGGATACCTTCTTTAGTGCCATAGAAACAGTTCGACATCCAACGAAGATGTATATGATTCTTGCTTTAGCAAACACTTTATTTTGAGGAAGTTTTTTTCAAGAAAACTGCGAAGATAATGCCAAAACATACACCTTGAAACGAAAACAGACAGACAGCATACAGGCAGACAGATAGACAATTCGACGGACAGACAGATTTGTAGTAAGAAGAACTCCAGGAAACCATTCTTATAGTAACTTCGCTCGCAGTAGAGTTCTGCTTTTTAAAATCAATGCACCCTCTGTCAGTATGCCTATAATGAACGAGTCTTCAAATGACAGTGGGTGGCTGTTTGTTTGCATGTAGGTGTGTATGTATGTATGTATGTATGTATGCATGCATGTATGTATCTAGCAATTTATAAAGGGCCTCTTGAACGTCATAAAGTCATTTAAACTTAGCTAGCTGACGGATATTAATAGGTGCGATTTAAAGTTGGTTGAAACTGTACCGGAATTTAGACTGTCGTTAGTCTCATCGGCAAGGAATTTCAAAGAAATGAGAGACATGTCAAATTATAAACCCGATTCATATTTGTAGGAGCAAATCATTTGTAGGAATTACTACACGATCTATTAAAATACCTGTCTACTTCGGCAATATAAAAGTGTTTGTAATTTGCAATTATTTAAGAAATGAAATGCTTTAACAGATGAGTTTAATCATATTTGCCTGTGAATATGCTGGTCCCCGTGATGAGGCTTTCGTTGGGCGAAATCTCGGTAACATCAGGATAAAGGCAGTGCTGTATCTTCGCCTATTAATGAGTACAATAAGTAAAGCTAACACATTTGTTCAGAAGCAGCTATACTAAATCTTCCAAAGAGTTGTCAAGAAGTGGAATTATTATTCGGCAAAAAAGTTATTCTGAAAGAATCGAAATTAACAACTGTGCAACCTAGGATTCAAAAATTACCTTTGAACACAC
Organism: Norana najaformis; assembly: GCA_964023275.1. Classification (NCBI taxonomy): domain Eukaryota; kingdom Metazoa; phylum Annelida; class Clitellata; order Crassiclitellata; family Hormogastridae; genus Norana; species Norana najaformis. The sequence continues at coordinate 22,487,920 of OZ029924.1, forward strand.
TTACCAAACAGCCTATGATCTAGGATGGCGTAAATACAGAGCAGCGACTAGGCCTTGAACTTTGTAGCGAACACATCACTAGTATTCCCCGTGGTGCATAGGACATTTGAAATTAGGTCAGCATCGTTGGAAATACAGGAGAAAACGGATAAAATTCAACATATTTACATTACTACTGTGAACTACATAATTACAGTGTAAGATAATTTTCTTAAAATATTAACTGTTTTGCACCTCAAACTGACAGAATAATGTAAGATCAAATATATGAACTGTCGATCGTTCGTCCATATGGTCTTACCTAACTTGACCTCTGTCACGTGTAGCGAACACCAAGCTAGAATCTAAGTCCGAAGACTTTTAAGTCTTTAGCTAATTGAGTACTGCGTGCTAGTTTGCGTAGAATCGGCATATATTAGAATTAACAAGCAACTGAGCCTGACCTACAAAGGGCAAGAGTGAGATCCAACGCATCTTCAAACTAAGGTAAGTTTACTGGTTGCAAAAGTTAGTAGACTCACAGGCAAGTCTGGTGTTATTACTAGCTACGTTCAAACGGCATTTGGCACTCACTGGATGTCCTGTAGAAAATGCAGAGGAATCTCTTACCAAACTATTCTCGAGGCGTATGTAGTCTTAGCTTCTGCAAGTGATAGCGGCCTGCCAAACCTCTCTCTAATCGCCGGATCAGGGTACTGTCAGTGTCCTCCTATTAAAACAAAGTTCGCTTGCTCGCTTCTGTTCGTTCGGAACAAAAATCTCAAATTTTCAGTCTGCAATGGAGGGGATTTGAACTCTGGACCTCTGAATTGTTCGGAAAAACGCTATCAGCTAGGTTATCGCGATCCCTGATGTGTAAAAGTTAGTCTGCAAGAGGAGATAAATACAAAAATCAGGCAGGCTTCATACTATTGATGTTGTAGATCTAGTGGAATAGACGCACCTTATACTATTCAGAAATGTCGTGTGACATCTTGTCTGTTGCGGGTCTCTTGCTGTCTGTCTACGTCCTCTACAAGATCCTCGACCGACTTGTGCGTGTACCTCGTATCGGTCGATATGGCGACCGTTACGTTCTTGTGACGGGATGTGGACAGGGATTCGGATTTGAAGCGGTTAAACGACTGGAGAGACTCGGATGTCATGTTTTCGCTGGATGTAGACGACAGGAGAGCGTTGAGAAGCTGAAAGAGATTTTCTCCGACCGAGTTCATCCGATTCTGATGGATGTGTCGAATCGAGACAGTGTACGAAGGGCCTTCGACTACGTTTCGTCTCATCTTCCCGCAAACACGGGTTAGTTCACGTAACGACGACTATAAATGAGGTGGTATAATGATTGAAATCGAATAAAAATACACAATTCGAAATTATTAGACTCGGATGAAGCATTAGACTCTGATTAATTTAATGCTTGAGCAACTGTGATTGGATCTCTATGGTCATGTTTGAACCTGAATTGAATGATCCTTTGATGTTGAAAACTCTGCTGAAGAGTTTCTACAGGAGACGATTCTTGGATAAATGTAACCATACAGATGCCTTATTTTCATTTTTTGGTGCAAATATATTGCGTCTATCATTATCTGGAAATTGTATAGCACATCTTCCAAGTAGCCTGTGTCAACGCACATTTACGTGTATCCATAGAACATTTAAAATAAGCCAATAGGCATATCGACTATTCATTCTGTTAACGAATTTCATGAGCGAAATATTCAGTAGGCGAATTTTATTCAGATTCTGGGTTTTCTTTTGTTTGTACCTGTATGTCTGTGGTTATATCTTTGGTATTTTAGGTCTGTGGGGATTGGTGAACAACGCCGCAGTTGGGAATGTAATCCCAATGGGTCTGCTCACTCTTGAAATGTACGAACATGTGATTGCCACCAATCTCTACGGCGTTATTGACGTCACGATGACGTTTTTGCCTCTTGTTAAGAAAGCTCGAGGTCGAGTGGTAAACGTGTCATCGATTTTAGGACGTTTTACCTTGTCAATAAACGTGCCCTACTGCGCAATAAAATACGCACTGGAGTCATTTTCGGATGGACTGAGGTCAGTGTAAACTGAATACAGCTGAAGTCAATATCATTATAGCGTTGTCTTAGATAGGTTTATTTTAGTACCACATTTACGCCACAGAAGTAATAATATTGCTTAGTCCAAAAACAGTGATGCGCTGGATCATTTTCTTTGTATTGTTTTATCACAGTTTAATTTAGTGGCTGATTCAATGTTTTAAATAGCACTATATCTTGTATGTTAACAGACGATCTCTTCGTGAATTCGGTTGTAAGGTAATCATAATTGAACCGGGTTTGGTCCGATCTCAAAAGAATGGCGCAGAGAGCGTTATAAAGAATTTCGAAACCGTTTGGAGACAGGCCCAGGCTGAAGGTCGGATTGACTTAACCGAAGACGGTGAAGCTATATTTCAGAGAGGTCAGAGTTAACATTTTAAAATATCATAATTTTCATTTTGCCTGGCTTCAAAATACAGATGTGTAAGCAATTGCAAACGCGGTTCAATTTAATCAGTGCTTTTTTCTAGAATAAAAGGTTCCGGAATTGAACAATTATGGAATTTGCGCTAAAATTTAATTATTTTTATCAATGAATAAACTCTGAAAACAGTGTAACGTTGTAAACACTTAAATTGAATTAAAATAAGTTACATAACATTACATATTTAAAATGACTTAGTAAACACAATTCTTTCATTAAAAACTAAATTATGTTTTATTAGCCGATAAAAGGTTCCGGAACGCCGTTCCGGATCCTTCCGTCTGAAAAAACGCACTGCATTTAATGTTGTAATGTAAAGGCATGTATATCCGGAAGAAATTGGTCGAATTCTGACTAGTGGTGAGTCCAGGTGAAAAATAGCGAAAATTTATCCACCGTCCTTTCCTATCTTTTCCAACCCTTTTGTTCCTCCGTGATCTCTTCCCCTACACTGCCACAGTGTATCCTTGAAATCAAAGTGTCCTGCGGTATATTCAGCATCCAGGCAAAGGATGGACTGTATTATTATGTAATTTTGGAGAGTTAAACGGTTTCTTGACTTGTTTTTGCAGAAGCACTTTCTAATCAAAATTAGATATCTTGACAAAATAGAATAACATCACAAATTCAGTTCTCGTTGGTCTTAGGGAGAGATCGAGTTACAGGCAACACTTAAAGGCTATAGTGTTGGAGTTCGTATGGTATGTAATGTAAGGTACTATGTTGCAGCTATAGTTTTCTCAGTGCGCTATAGTCTAGTGCTTAGCATGCTGGATTCTCAACTTCGGGAGTTCAAAATTTGCACCAGCGCACCTGGGTAGGTTTGGATTTACACAGAGTTATTTTTACTTGTATAAAATTTTGTTCTGTTTTAAATTAGAAAGAGAAAAGTTATACAAAATGATAGCTGGTTATCGGCCCCTTGGACACATCAATGACGTCATGGACGCCTATGAACATGCTTTGTTCGGAGTCTATCCGAGAGCAAGATGCGTCATCGGCACTGATGCAAAAATTATCATATTTCTCCAGATGTTGCCAGAATGGCTTTCCGACTGGTTTATATGCTTCTGGCTACCTTCTTCAGTGCCATTTGCAAAGTACAACGTCTAATGAGGATGGAGATGGTTCGTGCTTCAGCAACAGCTTCTTTCTTAGAGTTTTTTCAGGAGAAAGCCGCGTGAAGAATGTCCAAAACATATACCCTACCTTTAGATATAAACAGACATACAGGCAAACAGAAGGACAATCGGATAGTAAGATAGATTTATAGTAACTTCCAAATGTTTGTTTTTCATGGATCATTAAATCATACTCAGTATGCTTCAAATTTCTGTATTAAAAGCTATGAGTATTAAAAGTTTTTTACAGTAGTAAATTAGGCTAGTTACAGTATTTTCTGTAACTGCCTTTTACAAGAACCCTGGGAAAATCTTATAGTGACTTCGTTCACATTAGTCTCAAACACCGATTTTAACCAAACAGCAGACAGTCTGTATTTCGCTTGATCTAATTAAGTCCCTTTGCTCGATCTGGAAGTATCAAAACACACAACCCAACCCAGAATTAGCCGCGCAATATCAACAGGAGAGTCTAATGTAGGTTTAACAAATCATTTGGAATGCGGGGTTGGGGTTGGGAAGGGTAATGCCAAATAAGGACAGATGCGGACGAAAAGAAGGAAGTTGTCCAAAGTACGTAATTTTTGCGGACGTCCTTATTGAACGACTCCTTATATACACCTAATCAAGTAGCGTTTTAAATGAGTGTTCAAATGACAATGGCTATGCATGTATGTAGGCAAGCATGTACGTATGTGTGTCTGCATGTGTGTATGTTTGCGTGTTTGTATGCACATATGCACGTGTCTGGCAATTTATATAGCGCCCGCTGAACGTCGCAAAGTCGCTAAAACACATCTGTATATCTATGCATGACATTACAGTATAGCTATAATTTAATAGTGCCCTCCTTACAAAGTTCAGAAGTGCACATTGAAGCCAGAAACCAGAAGATATTAAGAGTCAAAAACAGACTAAAAGAGGTAAGTTTGAGTGCATACGTGGACGCATCTGTTAATTTATTTAGCGCCCATTTAACGTCACAAAATCACTAAAGCACACAGTAACGGATCTCAAAAGGTGCGATTAATAGTGGGTTGAAACTACTTAGTTATTTAGACTGTTATTAGCCCCATAGGCAAGGAATTTCAGAGACAGATTACGCTGGCCAACACATAATTTGTAGCCTCAAATGTTAGAACTGTTTCTGGGTATATTTGACCTGCTGATTCCAGAAAAGGCACCAGTTTTCTCCCAGCAGGTCTAGTTTTCGAGATATAGAACAGTATGCCATATACCAGTCCTTGCCTCTGCTCGCCCATAAAACATAAGGCTATAGCTATAATTATGTAGTGCTCAATTTATTATGTGATACACTAAATAAACATAATAATACAAATACTTAAAAGAAAATGGTAGTACCTGAAACTGTACTTATATGATTCCAAACAGAACAAGTTTGTTATAAAAATTTCAAGTCATTCGACACCGAAGAAGCTCCTTTTGTACGATTTCCGAGTGTGGCATCTGCCGGAACAATCGCGCATAATATTCCAGCAATAGTCTGCCATCATGTGTGCATCCCATCTTCCTTGATATCGATTTTCCATTGTTTTGATGTCTTGGTGAAATCTTTCACCTTGCTCTTCGCTGAAGTCACCAAGATTCTCTGGAAAGCGATCTAAGTGACTGTGGAGATAATGGACTTTAATGCTCATGTTGCAGCCAAGCTTGTTGAAATGAAGAAGCATATCCTCTACTGGTTGTGCATAATTGTCTGCCTTCTTGTTGCCAAGAAAATTTTTAGTTACAAGAACAAAGGAAGACCAGGCACAAGATTCGATTTCATTCATCGATGGTATGAAAAGTGGGTCATTCATAAGTTGCCTGATCTGTGGACCATCGAAGATTCCAGCCTTCAATTTTTCCATTGTAATTCCTGGTAACTTGTGTACTATGTATTCGAAGCATGAACCTTCTTTATTCAAAGCCCTGACAAATTGTTTCATCAGGCCTAGCTTTATATGTAGTGGTGGCAGTATGATCCTATCTCGTGCCACCAAAGATTCCTTGATTACATTTTGAGCTCCAACCACCATGTCTTTCCTCGAAGGCGGCCAATCTTTTCTTGTCCAATGTTCATGCTTGGCTCTACTGTCCCAAAGACACAAAAAGCAGGGATACTTTGTGTAGCCACTTTGTTGACCAAGGAGGAAATTTACCATCTTCAAGTCTACACAAATTACCCATTGATGTTCTTTGTATTTTATCTTTTCCAGTACTAAAGAGATGGCATTGTACTCTTCTTTCATCCTGGTGGAGTGACCGATTGGAATAGAACCAAATTTGTTGCCGTTATTTAAAAGCACACATTTCAGACTACGTTTTGAACTGTCGATAAAAAGACGCCACTCATCTGGGCTGTAATCCGACAGACCAATTTTCTTCAATAAGTTGCTGATGTCATTACAGAATACTAGGTTGTTGTCTTCGGTAAAGAATGGCAGCAAATCCTTTTCTCTGTTTCTATAAATTGTAATTTTCGTTCCAGGCTGAAGTGCATTCTTTTCCTTTAGTCTGGACGCAAGCAATTCAGAGGACTATTTGGAAAGATTTAAGTCCCTGATCAGATCACTCAACTCTTTTTGGTCAAAACGTTCACTGTGTGAAGTTGAATGGAAATCACTGTCACTGCCCCCACTTTCTTCACTTTCGTCATCTTGTCCGATATTGGACATGCAAGTCTCATCGTCTGAGAGCTGAGGTAGTTCGCGAAAAGGTGGAACTGGTACAATATCCTAATGCGGAACAGGTCTCCTGGCTGAAGGTATATCAGGGTAAGACAACTTGTGACGATTATTTCGATTGATGCCTATGATATTAACCATACAAAAGTAACAGTCGTCGAAGTGGTTTATCTGTTCCCTCCAAACCATCGGTACACCAAATTTCAGGCAGCTTCTCTTTCCAATTGTCCAGTGGCGCAATTGTTCAATACAAGTTTTGCATACTGTATGAGGAGCCCATTGCTTATCTTGATCTCCAAGTTTGACACCAAAATAACCTACATATGCTCTTTTTACAAACTCAGAAATCGGTTTCCTGTTTGCTTTTAGTGTGTATTCCCCACAAATGTAGCAGAATATGTCTGAATGGTTAATGCAGCTCCGTCTGGAAGTAGCCATAACCTTAAGGATGTTCGCATCTGAGGAATTAAACAACTAACCTAAAAAATAGTAAGAACATGTAGTTATTTAATGCTCACATTCACAGATTGTTCTTGCGACCAACTCTTAATATGCCCTAAGACGACTGCGGCTGCTCTAGCTTTCAGGAGGCGGTTTATATAGGCTATAAATGCTGACTTCAGCATAATCTATTTACATAGTTCGAAACCATGAAACGCTGTATAAGCACAAATAAATTCTAAATGAGGCCATGAATTTAGTGCTGAGTAAGCTGTAGGCTACGGAATAGTTATTTCGTTGAATCAGCAATATCTCAGCACGCGGCAAGATATGCTGATTTTACATTATAAGGATGTAGGCATTATATGAATCAGCAAGAATTATAATTAGCCATAAATAAAGCTTATTATGACATTTTAGTTTTGCCAAAGACATCTTTTAAAGAGTGGACTGTGTTTTCTTTACAAAATCGACGATATTTCAGAAAATAGACCTGATGCACTCAATCCAATGACATTTTCTGAATCAGCGCCCAAAATTACCCCAAGAACAGGTCTAAAACCGTAGGCAACAAGAAAAAAAATTTTTCTGTTGGCCAGTGTTATATATACAATGGAAATATGAAGCCGTTCTATATCTGTACGAGCAAAAACATTTTCAGTATTTCCTGCACAATCTACTGTAATAACTGTCTACCTTATCAATTTATAAGTGCATATAAATTGCAACTATTAAAGAAATGCTTACACAGATGAGTTTAATCACATCAAGTCAATGCACTGCCGTAAATTCGGTAATTAATGAGTGTAATAGGTAACGCTCGCGTATTTGTTTACACACATCTATACGAACTCTTCCAAGGCATTGACAAGAGGTGTATCATTCAGCAAAAGACGAGCAATTGCAATTTATGATACAAATAATAAGTAACCAATCATAATTGACTGTCTTTGATAATTACAATAAATGATCGTGAAGGAACCGAAGTCATCAACATTTAAACCTAATTTTCAAAAATCACCTTCTGAACATTCTTCCCAAAGCAGCATGAGATCTCGCATGGCCAAAGTACCGAAAAGAAGGTGAACATGAACAATGTCGTCAAGAAATCATTAGTCGCCTCTATAGGGCATCGGACATTTGAAATTAGGTCTCCATAGTCGTAAATGCATTATATATATATATTGGATCTATATATAACATATATATATTACTATTGTCAACATTAATATTTTCTTAAAATATTCAAAAGCACTTGACGGCCTTCAATAGTTTTGCAGCTCAAACTAACGGGGTAAGGGCTCGTTGTAGGATCAAATATATGAACAGTTGATCTTTCGTCCGTGTGGTCTTATCTAGCTCGACATCTTGCACGTGTAGCGAACACTGAGCAAGAATCTAAGTCCACAGACTTTTAAGTCATTATCTGTTCCAGTATTCAGTGTTAGTTTGCGTGGAATCTACATATGCTAGAATTAATAATTGCAACTGAGTTTGACATAGGGCCTACATAGGGTATTACGAAGACTCAACGCACCATCAAACTAAGGTAGGTCGTATAGCTGTCAAAGTAGGTGGCCTTAAAAGTAGGTCAAGACTTCATGAAACTGTTTTCTGCTTGTTTGCAGTATGCCAGTCAGTACTGTTCTTAACATAAATATAGACCTAGTGGTCTTTCGATAATAAATAAAGGACCTGTCGGGAAAAGATTTATGCATACCTACAGTGTCATTTCTAACTTTCCATAGTCACTAAAACTCTTATACGCCAACACATAACTTCTGTTCATTTAAGTGACTCAAGTAAAGGCCTATCCGAATAAATAGAGTACAAAGTCCTATCACTTATCTCTCTCGCCACTCAATTTCTAAACACCAGCCCCGGTCGCCGTCTGACTGTCTGCCTGCCTGACCCTTAGATCTTGACCTAAAAACCGATTCTGACCTTACAACCCTATCAGTATTGTTTTGGCTGAACGCCTGCGAATAAGCTGGTTCTCGCAACTTAGCTTTCTTTGGGCGCTGTAGAAATCTCGAAGTTTACAATTACGATTACATTTAGTACAAATGTAGTCTACCGAGAAAAAATTATATGAACCTGAACAGGGTTTGATTTGCGATAAATTATCCGAGCAGTGGAAATTTAAGTGAGAAGGTTTACGAGCGTGAGGCGTCCAACCAGGGAATACTAGAAGGGGCCAGCAGGGCCATTTGGTCCGGGCCTCACAACAGTGGGAGCCTCAGGTTTTGAAAAAAGTTTTTATTTATTAATTTTTATAATGTATTACTCCTATTTTGTGTTATAACTCACTGCGGCGAATTAGTAGGCTTTATAAGTGCATGTTTTGAGATTGAGGTCTCTTACTTGCAGTCCCCAGGCACCTCCGAATCTCTGAAAGGCCCTGCGTCTACCGCATGGGTAGCACCGTCAGCTCCACTAGCAGAATCCGAGGAAGAACTTCAGATTTTAGAGCATGTGTTTTAAAGAAATTCTATTCAAGAATAGACTTTTAACTCGAAATCTCTTATGTATAAGACTGAGAGTCGTAAGGGGCAAACATTAAACTCCGCGGCGTGAAATCTTCAAAAAGAGTTTAGATTTGTTGATTTTTGACCTTGTAATTAAGGTTTAAATCACGGTTTTGGGAGGTTTTTGAACGTACCAATAAAGCGTTTATATTTAAATGACGACGTCAAAAGGTCTTGTGCACAAACGACTGGGAGTTGCCATCGTTAGAGCCTTCGGGTTAAAAGTAGCAGAGTGTGCATTTGCGATGTTTTTGCAGGAATTCAATCGTGGAAATACAAACAACATAATCCTCATTAACGATGTCGTGTTGCACTGCGTACATAGCTGGTCTCTTGTTGTCTGTCTACGTCCTCTACAAGATCCTCGACCGAATTGTGCGTCTTCCTCGTATCGGTCGATATGGCGACCGTTACGTTCTTGTGACGGGATGTGGACAGGGATTCGGTTTTGAAGCGGTTAAACGACTGGAGAGACTCGGATGTCATGTTTTCGCTGGATGTAGACGACAGGAGAGCGTTGAGAAGCTGAAAGAGATTTTCTCCGACCGAGTTCATCCGATTCTGATGGATGTGTCGAATCGAGAGAGTGTACGAAGGGCCTTCGACTACGTTTCGTCTCATCTTCCCGCAAACACGGGTTAGTTGACATAACGACGACTATAAATGAGGTGGTATAATGATTGAAATCGAATAAAAATACACAATTCGAAATTATTAGACTCGGATGAAGCATTAGACTCTGATTAATTTAATGCTTGAGCAACTGTGATTGGATCTCTGTGGTCGTGTTTGGACCTAAATTGAATGATCCTTTGATGTTGAAAACGCTGCTGAGGAGTTTCTACAGGAGACGATTCTTGGATAAATGTAACCATACAGATGCCTTATTTTCATTTTTTGGTGCAAATATATTGCGTCTATCATTATCTGGAAATTGTATAGCACATCTTCCAAGTCTGCCTGTGTCAACGCACATTTACGTGTATCCATAGAACATTTAAAATAAGCCAATAGGCATATAGAATATTCATTCTGTTAACGAATTTCATGAGCGAAATATTCAGTAGGCGAATTTTATTCAGAATCCGGGTTTTCTTTTGTTTGTACCTGTATGTCTGTGGTTATATCTTTGGTATTTTAGGTCTGTGGGGATTGGTGAACAACGCCGGAATTCGGGATATAATCCCAATGGGTCTGCTCACTCTTGAGATGTACGAACATGTGATAGCCACCAATTTCTATGGCGTTATTGACGTCACGATGACGTTTTTGCCTCTTGTAACGAAAGCTCGAGGTCGAGTGGTAAACGTGTCATCGATTTTCGGACGTTTTACCTTACCAATAAACCTACCCTGCTGCGCAACAAAATACGCACTGGAGTCATTTTCGGATGGACTGAGGTCAGTGTAAACTGAATACAGCTGAAGCCAATATCATTATAGCGTTGTCTTAGATAGGTTTATTTTAGTATCACATTTACGCCACAGAAGTAATAATATTGCTTAGTCCAAAAACAGTGATGCGCTGGATCATTTTCTTTGTATTGTTTTATCACAGTTTAATTTAGTGGCTGATTCAATGTTTTAAATAGCACTATATCTTGTATGTTAACAGACGATCTCTTCGTGAATTCAGTTGTAAGGTAATCATAATTGAACCGGGTATGGTCCGATCTCAAATGAATGGCGCAGAGAGCATTATAAAGAAATTCGAAACCGTTTGGAGACAGGCCCAGGCTGAAGGTCGGATTGACTTAACCGAAGACGGTGAAGCTATATTTCAGAGAGGTCAGAGTTAACATTTTAAAATATCATAATTTTCATTTTGCCTGGCTTCAAAATACAGATGTGTAAGCAATTGCAAACGCGTTTCAATTTAATCAGTGCTTTTTTCTAGAATAAAAGGTTCCGGAATTGAACAATTATGGAATTTGCGCTAAAATTTAATTATTTTTATCAATGAATAAACTCTGAAAACAGTGTAACGTTGTAAACACTTAAATTGAATTAAAATAAGTTACATAACATTACATATTTAAAATGACTTAGTAAACACAATTCTTTCATTAAAAACTAAATTATGTTTTATTAGCCGATAAAAGGTTCCGGAACGCCGTTCCGGATCCTTCCGTCTGAAAAAACGCACTGCATTTAATGTTGTAATGTAAAGGCATGTATATCCGGAAGAAATTGGTCGAATTCTGACTAGTGGTGAGTCCAGGTGAAAAATAGCGAAAATTTATCCACCGTCCTTTCCTATCTTTTCCAACCCTTTTGTTCCTCCGTGATCTCTTCCCCTACACTGCCGCAGTGTATCCTTGAAATCAAAGTGTCCTGCGGTATGTTCAGCATTCAGGCAAAGGATGGACTGTATTATTATGTAATTTTGGAGAGTTAAACGGTTTCTTGACTTGTTTTTGCAGAAGCACTTTCTAATCAAAATTAGATATCTTGACAAAATAGAATAACATCACCACGCTGAAATTCAGTTCTCGTTGGTCTTAGGGAGAGATCGAGTTACAGGCAACACTTAAAGGCTATAGTGTTGGAGTTCGTATGGTATGTAATGTAAGGCACTACTTTGCGGCTATAGTTTTCTCAGTGTGCTATAGTCTAGTGCATGTTTAGCATGCTGGATTCTTAACTTGGGGAGTTCAAAGTTCGCACCAGCGCACCTGGGTAGGTTTTGATTTACACAGAGTTATTTTTACTTGTATAAAATTTTGTTCTGTTTTAAATTAGAAAGAGAAAAGTTATACAAAACGATAGCTGGTTATCGGCCCCTTGGACACATCAATGACGTCATGGACGCCTATGAACATGCTTTGTTCGGAGTCTATCCGAGAGCAAGATACGTCATCGGCACTGATGCAAAAATTGTCACATTTCTCCAGATGTTGCCAGAATGGCTTTCCGACTGGTTTGTGTGCTTCTGGCTACCTTCTTCAGTGCCATTTGCAAAGAACCACGTCTAATGAGGATGGAGATGGTTCGTGCTTCAGCTACAGCTTCTTTCGTAGAGTTTTTTCAGGAGAAAGTCGCGTGAAGAATGTCCAAAACATATACCCTACCTTTTAGATATAAACAGACAGACAGGCAAACAGAAGGACAATCGGATAGAAAGATAGATTTATAGTAACTTCCAAATGTTTGTTTTTCATGGATCATTAAATCATACTCAGTATGCTTCAAATTTCTGTATTAAAAGCTATGAGTATTAAAAGTTTTTTACAGTAGTAATTTAGGCTAGTTGCAGTACTTTCTGTAACTGCCTTTTACAAGAACCCTGGGAAAATCTTATAGTGACTTCGTTCACATTAGCCTCAAACACCGATTTTAACCAAACAGCAGACAGTCTGTATTGCGCTTGATCTAATTAAGTCCCTTTGCTCGATCTGGAAGTATCAAAACACACAACCCAACCCAAAATTAGCCGCGCAATATCAACAGGAGAGTCTAATGTAGGTTTAACAAATCAGTTGGAATGCGGGGTTGGTGTTGGGAAGGGTAATGCCAAATAAGGACAGATGCGGACGAAAAGAAGGAAGTTGTCCAAAGTAAGTAATTTTTGCGGACGTCCTTATTGAACGACTCCTTATATACACCTAATCAAGTAGCGTTTTAAATGAGTGTTCAAATGACAATGGCTATGCATGCATGTAGGCAAGCATGTACGTATGTGTGTCTGCATGTGTGTATGCATGCATGTTTGTATGCACATATGCACGTGTCTGGCAATTTATATAGAACCCGCTGAACGTCGCAAAGTCGCTAAAACACATCTGTATATCTATGCATGACATCACAGTATAGCTATAATTTAATAGTGCCCTCCTTACAAAGTTCAGAAGTGCACATTGAAGCCAGAAACCAGAAGATATTAAGAGTCAAAAACAGACTAAAAGACATTGAAGCCAGAAACCAGAAGATATTAAGAGTCAAAAACAGACTAAAAGACATTGAAGCCAGAAACCAGAAGATATTAAGAGTCAAAAACAGACTAAAAGAGGTAAGTTTGAGTGCATACGTGGACGCATTTGTTAATTTATTTAGCGCCCATTGAACGTCACAAAGTCACTAAAGCACACAGTAATGAATCTCAACATTTTCAGTATTTGATGCACGATCTACTGTAATAACTGTCTACCTTGTCAATTTATAAGTGCATGTAAATTGCAACTATTAAAGAAATGCTACACAGATGAGTTTAATCACATCAAGTAAATGCACTGCCGTAAATTCGGTAATTAATGAGTGTAATAGGTAACGCTCGCGTATTTGTTTACACACATGTATACGAACTCTTCCAAGCATTGACAAGAGGTGTATCATTCAGCAAAAAACGAGCAATTGCAATTTATGATACAAATAATAAGTAACCAATCATAATTGACTGTCTTTGATAATTACAATAAATGATCGTGAAGGAACCGAAGTCATCAACATTTAAACCTAATTTTCAAAAATCACCTTCTGAACACTCTTCCCAAAGCAGCATGAGATCTCGCATGGCCAAAGTACCGAAAAGAAGGTGAACATGAACAATGTCGTCAAGAAATCATTAGTCGCCTCTGTTTGGCATAGGACATTTGAAATTAGGTCACCATAGTCGTAAATGCATTATATATATACAGTATATTGGGTCTATATATAACATATATATATTACTATTGTCAACATTAATATTTTCTTAAAATATTCAAAAGCACTTGACGGCCTTCAATAGTTTTGCAGCTCAAACTAACGGGGTAAGGGCTCGTTGTAGGATCAAATATATGAACAGTTGATCTTTCGTCCGTGTGATCTTATCTAGTTCGACATCTTGCACGTGTAGCGAACACTGAGCAAGAATCTAAGTCCACAGACTTTTAAGTCATTATCTGTTCCAGTATTGAGTGTTAGTTTGCATGGAATCTACATATGCTAGAATTAATAATTTCAACTGAGTTTGACATAGGGCCTACATAGGGTATTACGAAGACTCAACGCACCATCAAACTAAGGTAGGTCGTATAGCTGTCAAAGTAGGTGGCCTTAAAAGTAGGTCAAGACTTCATGAAGCTGTTTTCTGCTTGTTTGCAGTATGCCAGTCAGTACTGTTCTTAACATAAATATAGACCAAGTGGTCTTTCGATAATGAATAAAGGACCTGTCGGGAAAAGATTTATGCATACCTACAGTGTCATTTCTAGCTTTCCATAGTCACTAAAACTCTTATACGCCAACACATAACTTCTGTTCATTTAAGTGACTCAAGTAAAGGCCTATCCGAATAAATAGAGTACAAAGTCCTATCACCTATCTCTTTCGCCACTCAATTTCTAAACACCAGCCCCGGTCGCCGTCTGACTGTCTGCCTGCCTGACCCTTAGATCTTGACCTAAAAACCGATTCTGACCTTACAACCCTATCAGTATTGTTTTGGCTGAACGCCTGCGAATAAGCTGGTTCTCGCAACTTAGCTTTCTTTGGGCGCTGTAGAAATCTCGAAGTTTACAATTACGATTACATTTAGTACAAATGTAGTCTACCGAGAAAAAATTATATGAACCTGAACAGGGTTTGATTTGCGATAAATTATCCGAGCAGTGGAAATTTAAGTGAGAAGGTTTACGAGCGTGAGGCGTCCAACCAGGGAATACTAGAAGGGGCCAGCAGGGCCATTTGGTCCGGGCCTCACAACAGTGGGAGCCTCAGATTTTGAAAAAAGTTTTTATTTATTAATTTTTATAATGTATTACTCCTATTTTGTGTTATAATTCACTGCGGCGAATTAGTAGGCTTTATAAGTGCATGTTTTGAGATTGAGGTCTCTTACTTGCAGTCCCCAGGCACCTCCGAATCTCTGAAAGGCCCTGCGTCTACCGTATGGGTAGCATCGTCAGCTCCACTAGCAGAATCCGAGGAAGAACTTCGGCCCCCGACGCTTTTAGAGCATGTGTCTTAAAGAAATTCTATTCAAGAATAGACTTTTAACTCGAAATCTCTTATGTATAAGACTGAGAGTCGTAAGGGGCAAACATTAAGCTCCGCGGCGTGAAATCTTCAAAAAGAGATTAGATTTGTTGATTTTTGACCTTGTAATTAAGGTTTAAATCACGGTTTTGGGAGGTTTTAGAACGTACCAATAAAGCGTTTATATTTAAATGACGACGTCAAAGGGTCTTGTGCACAAATGATTGGGAGTTGCCACCGTTAGAGCCTTCGGGTTAAAAGTAGCAGAGTGTGCATTTGCGATGTTTTTGCAGGAATTCAATAGTGGAAATACAAACAACATAATCCTCATTAACGATGTCGTGTTGTACTGCGTACGTTGTTGGTCTCTTGTTGTCTGTCTACGTCCTCTACAAGATCCTCGACCGACTTGTGCGTGTACCTCGTATCGGTCGATATGGCGACCGTTACGTTCTTGTGACGGGATGTGGACAGGGATTCGGATTTGAAGCGGTTAAACGACTGGAGAGACTCGGATGTCATGTTTTCGCTGGATGTAGACGACAGGAGAGCGTTGAGAAGCTGAAAGAGATTTTCTCCGACCGAGTTCATCCGATTCTGATGGATGTGTCGAATCGAGAGAGTGTACGAAGGGCCTTCGACTACGTTTCGTCTCACCTTCCCGCCAACACAGGTTAGACGTTAGAGCGACTGTAGACACCGCAGACCTATCTGCGCGCAAATAATACTACTAGGAAGGCACTCTGGTTGCCATTTTGGCATGCATAATATACATTTGGATTTTGTGAGCGCTCATGGGTGAACTTATCCGGAATTGTTATCACGAAGTAGTCTGATGCCTGCTGCAGTTAGGCATTTGGTAAGTGAAATGGATCATGCAATTCCATAATTCTATCTGAAGGCTACTAATTCCCGAGATATGTTACTAAAATGTTGGGAGTATCTTTGCGCAGGAAATAGCGGCAGGTTTGACAGCCATGCATATAAACGCATGTATCCGTGGAACTTTGAAATCACATATAGATTAAAACAATTCTTCTGCTTGTGAATCTCATAAGTGCTACTATGATTGTACGAGTTTTTTTACATAGAATTATATGCCTGCTTCTGTGTATATGTCCACAGGTCTGTGGGGTTTGGTGAACAACGCTGCAATTGGGGATATACTTCCGTTGAGTCTGTTCACTCTTCAGATGTACGAAGAAATGCTAGCCACCAATCTCTATGGTGTTATTGACGTCACGATGACTTTTCTGCCTCTAGTTAAGAAAGCTCGTGGTCGAGTGGTAAACGTGTCGTCGGGTTCAGGGCGCTTTGCGGGAACTATGAACGTGTCCTACGGCGTATCAAAGTACGGATTGGAGGCATTTTCGGATGGACTGAGGTTAGTGCAGTCGAGAATAGAATTTGGGCAGAAATTGCAAGTTGAGCAGAACTGGTGAGCTTACTGCTGGGTGGATAGCTGACGTAGTTCTGGCGAAACTCTGTTACGTGGAGCGGCTGTAATGTAGTTCACAATTATACATTATTATGAGAACCACATGTAAGGATTATTATATTGACTACATATATACGCCACCGAAACTAAGAGAACAAAATTGAGGTGTTGTGTAATATCACAGTTATACATCATGAGAGCCACGTATAAGGAATATTATAATGGCTACATATATACACCGCCTAAGAGAACAAAATTTGGGTGAAGGCTGGCCTGAAATCTATAATTAAAGAGGGTTTGGTTATACATATAGAAAGCTACAGTTAAAGCGAGTCTTAAAGAAACGCTGCACAGAAGTTTGTAAATTGGCTCATTTCTACATATTTTGTGTTTAATTTTTGTCACGTGGTGTTTTAATTGACCGTATTTCTTCTATTCTGACAGACGATCTCTTCGTGCGTTTGGTTGTAAGGTTCTTATAATTGAACCAGGAGCGGCACAAACTCAAATGGTTGACACAGAGAACGTTGTAAAGAAATTCGAAGTCGTTTGGAGACAGGCGAAGTCTGAAGGTCGGATTGACTTTCCCGAAGCCGGTGAAGACACATTGCAAGAAGGTCAGAATGAACACTTACTGTTCGTTAAGGAATGTTTATTGAAAGAAACGTTTACTTCTACCCATACTCTGGAAATGTCTTCCGGCAAGTTTTGCTATGTAGAGTCTGTGCTGGGCTTCAGCTCACGTATGGGAACTCAAACTATTTGTGTATCTTTTCCGGATCGCCTTTGTGGTTTTCGAGTTTCCGTTGCGCTATTGAATTTCAGAGATTAGGATTTTAGATTAGTGTAATTGTAATCGCAAATTCGTATAGCGCCTCTTCATTAGAAACTCCTGAGAGGCTCACCCGATCTAACAACACAAAACCACGATCAGACAGAATGGGTAAAGCGTAACTATAAACACACAGTGCTAGCCATGTTTATAGATTAAAGGCGTACAGTGCGCATATAAGAGTTCAGCAGACCAGACATGTCGTGACATGGCAGCCAGACGTCCACTCATCCGAGTACGCCTGCCAGGTTCAGCGTTGCTTAACTACAGTGCACCAGCCAGCATCGCGTCAAGACCTTTTTCAGCCTTCCACCTACTCGGAATCGGTAAATGACTATCAACGCTGGTTTGGTGTTATAAGGTGCCGGTCATGAGGTTTTGCGGCCGTGTTTTCATGTCAGCCAAATGATGCTTCGAACTCCAAATAACGCATCCAAAGGGGCTCTATAGTGCGGATGGGTAACCAAAGTGTTACGCTCATCTCTTTACGTCTAACATTGGGTTTATTTGCCTATGACATTTTCGGCATTCGTTGCCGTGAGTTTCACAAACGTTTTATGCCATTATAGTGCTAATGAAGGGTTTTCCTTTGTTTTCTTTTGACTAGATAAAGAGAAGCTGCGGAAAGTCATGCGCAGTCTGCTATATGGGTCGATCGATGACGTCATAGACGCATATGAACACGCCTTGTTCGGAGTCTTTCCACGAGCCAGATACGTCGTTGGCAAGAACGCCAAACTTCTCGTCTTCATGCAAATGCTGCCCGAATGGCTGTCTGATTGGGCATTATACGCCAAATGGCCCCAGTTTCGATATTAAGCCAGGGATACACTATATGATGACAATCTTCAAATTAACCGTGTGGGTAGGCAATGAGCTGCAGACCTAATTTAGGTTCTAATTAAAGCAGAACTGCCGGCATGTAGTTATTTTAGTGGACTTCTAAAGGCATTTGATATGCCCATTTTCTGCCCGAAGAGGCATAAATATATGCTTACATGCAACCTAAGAGGGAAGTGTTTTAAGATGGTATTTTATTCAAATGCGAATATATGTTTTGCTTTGCACGCCTTGCATGCAAACAGCAGGTTAATTAAAAGAGCTTACATCAAATCGGCTTACTGCCATCATTAGGCCTAAGCAACAATGGACACATTGGTCGGTTTGTTTACTTCTGTACTGATGAACTCATTTAAAACGTACTAAAAAAACAAAACATTCGTACTTGTTTTCTTTTTCGAAGCCATTCCTGTTTCTTTTCTTTTTCGATTGTTCCTCTCGTAGGTCTATTTTTAAATTGTCTTTGGAAACCGATATAAACACAGCACAAAGAACGGACAAAATCTGCTCGTTGGCCAGTTGCTCGTTGTTTAGTTGCTTCTGGCGGTCAGTTGGTTGCTGATCAGTTGCTCTCTGACATGCATGATTACCGTGTAAACATTGTATTAACTGAGCTTTCCCCGCTGATGAATTATTGGGATGTCTCGGGAGGTCAGCGTAGATGAGAATACGTGCCTCATAAGTTTTTTTTAATCTGTATGCATTTATCATAGTCCAGTAGAAACCCTTACAGAGTACGCAAGAAGGGGTAGTATAAAAGCATGTAAGTCTCCAGACATTTAAGTTACATATTTTAAATTATAAAGTCAGTTTGTCAACTGACAGGGAGAAAGGAACTCTGATTGATTAGGCCCTTAAGCTTGATTAATCATAGAATTACTTAAATGGGTTAGAAAGTAACGAGACTAGTTCTAGCTTCTGAAGCCACAATATCGATAGAGCCCTGGCAAATTTAAACAAGCCCAAAAGCTGGAAGTGAAATTTCACTGTGCAATGGCTGTTAAATGTTATTTTGAACCTGATGTAGGCTATTAAATTGTATAAGGAGCTAAGCAGGCGTACAACAATGGTAGACGTATAGTTTTGTTGCAAATTCATACTTTAGTTTTTAGACTACTGGACTCCATCTATTTGCAGATACAGACCTATGCTTACTGATAAATGGACTTTGGACCTGAAGTATTGTATCGTGTAAGCAGCTAGGCAGACGTACAGCTAATGATACACGTAAATTTTGTTACAAATCTGTGCTTTTAGTTTTTAGATTACTGGGCTCTACCTATTTTGCAGGTACAGATCTAAGCTGCACCAAACTGCATTTATTTTTTATAAATACAATTGGAAGCAAAGAGTTATAAGTAGAATTACGATGTTTTCTTGCTGTTATTTCTGTGACCTACTTTCCTGCTATATGTTAACACGTGTGCCAGGTCGGGACTAAAATATCCTTGGGGATTTCATTGCAAACTTCATTGCAGGGGATTTACTTATGGACGTTGTGGTGAATACATACTTTATTCTAAATGACGTTACCAACACGTTGTCACCGGGAGCTAAGTTTGATATGTTTCTGTTCACTAACAAAACAGGATTACAAAATGACCCTCCGACACGTATTTAATGCAGCAAAGTTATGTTGTTTTATGCTGTCGCATATCTTTGTCGTATTTTTGTGTTTACCTATACACGTAACTCGGGCTAGCACGGTCCGTACACGGGGACCATAAATGGCGTGTAGCGGTGGTGAAGGGTCTCACCCGATGGAGTCGGGTCCATACGGTCGCTATAGAAAAACGTGCATAATTTACAATTTGCATGCAGTTAATATATTCTGTAGGTGAGAATTCTGCTATGAAATGCTGTTTATCGATATCCTTTCCGTTGTTGGTCTCTTGCTCTCTGTCTACGTCCTCTACAAGATCCTCGACCGACTTGTGCGTGTACCTCGTATCGGTCGATATGGCGACCGTTACGTTCTTGTGACGGGATGTGGACAGGGATTCGGATTTGAAGCGGTTAAACGACTGGAGAGACTCGGATGTCACGTTTTCGCTGGATGTAGACGACAGGAGAGCGTTGAGAAGCTGAAAGAGATTTTCTCCGACCGAGTTCATCCGATTCTGATGGATGTCTCTGATCGAGACAGCGTGCGCAAATCGTTTGAATACGTATCATCACAGCTTCCCAAAAACACTGGTAATTGAATTTTCGCGAACTGCAAAATCTTAACTTTCTAGCTCATATTATAATACATGCAATGCCATTTTTATACACTGCAATTTTATTTGTTTATGCAAACCAAAACTGATTTTAGGTGAAGGTCATTCCCGTGAACGTTTAAACCTGTTGCTTTATTGGGCAGTGTTTCTAAGCATGCTGTTTGTTGCATAACCCATAAATTTCACATTTATCCACCTTTGAAATTCGTTTATTTAGGTCTGTGGGGTTTAGTGAACAATGCCGGAATCGGTGAAATACTGCCATTCGAACTGATTGATGTTGACATGTACAGACGTGTTCTATCGACTAACCTCTACAGCACAATTGACGTCACGATGACGTTTCTGCCTCTAGTGAAGAAAGCTCGAGGCCGGATACTGAACGTTTCTTCGTATTCCGGACGAATTGTTTTACCAGTTGTCGTCTCTTATTGCGTGTCAAAGTTCGGAGTTGAGGCATTTACTGATGGACTCAGGTGAATTTGATGTTCAGCTGTGTTATACATTTGTATGACCATTTCCTTTCATTAATGTTCTTTCCTTTGTTTTGTTTCAGTCTCAGCAAGAATCGACATTTCCCCTTGTAGGTGATGTGTAAAAGTAACCAGTGCTGAAAAATATTCCATGTCTTGAGAGAAGTATTGCAATTAATCTCCATTTTTCAGAGTTCATTCCAATTCTCTGTTGCAGTGTTTTAAAGTGATTGAAAACATCATCTTTTTGTATTACTGTTTATATCTTGAAAATGCCTACTACTGTCAGTTGTTCATATGATTAAACCTATTTTCTAATATCTTTGACCAATTCTTATATATAAGTGTCTTTCCCGTTTTTATCAGGCTACAGAAGTGCTGCTGAAACTGTAAAAGAATCGGCTTTATGAGGTTTCAAAAATGCTCTACATATGTAGGAATATGCGCATGGGTGCATCATTATGAACCTCCAAACTACAGCTTGTTTTATATTTGGGCCACACAATAGCTTTGCAAAACCTTTTTTAGTGTTGTCCCATTCTGTTGCTATTTTGTTTTAGTACTCACGTTGTTTTTAAACGAAATATTTAGTAATCAATTATTCATTTGCATTATCTATTGTTTAGATATTTATTTAAAGCACTTATCGTGAAAGCAAAGCCAATAAATATAAAGCCGAGTCGCGAATATATGTTCGCCAGGGGCTATGGCGTAGTCTTACAAAGGCCAGAGTTAAATAATGTGTCTTAATAAGTGATTTAAAGGATTATAGCGAATTGTAAGTCAAGACTTTTGTGGTTGATGATTCGAAGTACGTTGATGGTGAGAATATTGATAATATGTTCATTATTTTTTTATAATACCGTTGATTATCACTTTTTTATTGTCCAGGCGATCCCTTCTGCAGTTTGGTTGTAAAGCACTTCTGGTTGAGCCAGGTTCCGTTAAAACCAATATTTTCAGCATCGAAAATATTCTTGAAAATTTCAACGCCGCCTTTCGAAGAATGAACTCTAAAGATCAGCTAACACAAGAAGGAGAAAAATTACTAGAGGCAGGTCAGGAGAAGAGATAGGCTATCCCTTTTGAAGGGCGAACTGTCTTGAAACTTATTAGAATCAGTAATAACATATATGCGACCGATGTACTAAACTAGAAATATAATATATATGCTTATACATACATATACGTAAAGTCCCCGATAGTGTTCACACTTTAGCCTAAAGGACCACGTTTCTTTGAAATATTTACATATTAACAAGTGTGCTAACTTAACCTTTTACATCCAGATACACATTTGTCAGTATAGTATTATAAATCCTGTTAATGACCGACAAATGTTTTGTGTTGAATTTAGAGCGTCAGAAGTTATCTGATCTAATTTCGGGTTTTCCGGTTATTGGTCGAATCGATGACGTCATAGACGCATATGAACACGCTTTGTTCGGAGTCTATCCACGAGCCAGATACGTCGTCGGCATTGACGCTAAAATTGCCATATTTCTTCAGATGTTGCCAGAATGGATTTCCGACTGGGTTATATGCTCCACAATGCCTAAGTTCCAGTGTCTTACTAAATCTGAAAATTAAAGGAGATGTCGTAGCTCTGAATCAGCAATCGTTTCTGTCGGCCTGGTCTAGAAGAAAGACGATAATTATGTTTTAATACTAAGAAATATCGCCAAATAGACGGATGGATAAATAAACGGACAGATAGACAGACAGACAGGCAATCAACAGGCAGTCTGAGACGGTTATTCTATCTCAATGTTTGTTTAAAATGGCTGTTTTAAAACAGACTCAGTTAATATGTTTCTTGTGGCGGATTGGCCACTAGGGTTGTCTGTTGATAGCAGTTATAAATAATAATAATATTAACAATTATAAATGATATTTCTATTTGAGTGATGCTTGGATTATGTTATAGTTCATGTTGAAGTTGTTTGGTACGCTTAAGTCTATCTCTTGTATTTTAACCATTTATGTTTGAATTCAATTTAATATAAATAAGTCAATATATCATGTCAACAACGGTCTAAATCCCGAATGTGGGAAGATAAGAGGTTGTGTCAAACTCGGGGAAGTACCGTTTGTGATAAATAAAAAAATTACAGGTCTCTGTAAAACGAATGGGAAAGTCATGGAAGATACTACGGCAATATTCAAATAAGTCATCTGCATGCACAGGCAATGAGCTGTAGGCCTAATGTGTTGTGCGATTAAAGTACAACTGCCAGGTAGTTATGACTTTAATGAACTTCTAAAGGCATTTGATATGGTCCATTTCCTGAACGAGGAGGCAAGAATATATGCATACATTCACGCTCTGGGCGGAAGTTGGTACCTTAATCGGATGCGAAAATGCGTTTTGTATTAAACGCCTCATATGCACATAGCAGGTTATTTTGTGGTCCTACATCAAATAGGCTAGGCCTAAGTAACAATGGGCATATTGGTGGTTTTGATTCCTTCGATACCGAACAACTTGTTTTAAACGTAAGCCTACTCAAATACAAACCATTCGTACTTGTTATCTTTTTCTAAGTCATGCGTATTTCCATTCTTTTTCGATTGTTCCTCTGTGGAAACCGATATAAACACAGCACAAAGCAGGGACAAAATCTGCTCGTTGCCAGTTGCTCGTTGTTTAGTTGCTTCTGGCGGTCAGTTGGTTGCTGATCAGTTGCTCGCTGACATGCATGATTACCGTGTACAAAAATTACGTTAATTCGCTTATGAATTAGTGAAATGAGGCCGACCCCTCGGAGTCCTCAGAAGCTTTCGTCTGTATGCATTTGTTATAGTTCACGAGAAACCCTTGTAGACTATAAGGGTAGCATGATAGCCTGCAAGTCCCTGACTTCTAAGTTCAATATTTTAGTTATAAAGTTAGCTTCTTCAATCGACAGGGAGAAATGAACTCTGATTGATTAGACCCTTAAGCTTGATTACTTATAAAATTACCGATAGTTGTTCTAGTTGCCGCTACGAGCATATCGTTAGAGCTCTGAACAAATTTAGACTTGCTCAAAGGCCAGAAGTGAAGTCTCGCTGTACGTTGACTGCTAAATGGTACTTTTGACCTGAAGTATTGTACCGTACAAGGAACTAAACAGTCGTACAAACGTAAACGTCTAATTGCAAATTTGTACATTAGTTTCTACACCACTGGACTCTGTCTATTTTGCAGGTCCAGATGTAATAAACTGACTGCTAAATGATACTTTGGATCTGAAGTATTGTATCGTATAAGCAGGTTGGCAGACGTACAGCTAATGGTACACGTAGGCTAAGTATTGTTGCAAATTTGTGCTGTTAGTTTTTAGACTATTGGACTATCTCTTTGCAGATACAGATCTAAACTGCATCAAACTGCACTTATTTTTCATAAATACAATTGGAATCAGCGTTTTGAGTTACAATATTTCCTTGCTGTTACTTTCGTGACCTGTTACGCTGCTTTGAGTTAACACTGCTACAAGGTAAGGACAAAAATATCCGTGGGGATTTCTTTCTTATCTTCACTGCAGGGTATTTACTTATGGACATCATGGGCAATACGGGAGCTAAGTTTGATATGTTTCTGTACAGAGACAGAAATAGAATTATAAAATAACCCACCTACATTTATTTAATGCAGACAAGTTTTGATGAGTTTTGTTGCACATCTTTGTCGTATTTTTTTGTTTAGTTACAAACTCTATACATGCAGATAAATAATCTGTAGGTGAAAGTTCTGCTAGGAAATGGCAGATTACGATGTCTTTTCCGTTGTTGGTCTCCTGTTGTCTCTCTACGCCCTCTACAAGATCCTCGACAGAGTCGTTCGTGTGCCTCGTATCGGTCGTTATAGCGACCATTACGTCCTCGTTACGGGATGTGCACATGGATTCGGATTTGAAGCGGTTAAACGACTGGAGAGACTCGGATGTCACGTGTTTGCCGCATGCCGAAAAGAGGAAAGCGTTTCGGAGTTGAGGAATACGTTCTCCGATTATGTTCATCCGATTCTGATGGATGTCTCTGATCGGGAGAGTGTGCGCAAAGCGTTTGAATACGTATCGTCACAACTTCCCAAAAACACTGGTAATTTAATTTTCGTATAAAGTACAAACCCTTAACTTTTTATCACACATATTAATACATGCAATGCCAGATTTATACACTTTACAAGTGCAATTTAATTTGTTTATGCAAACCAAAACTGATTTTAGGTTCAGGTCATTTGCCGTGAACGCTTTTTGGGTAGTGTGTTTATAAGCTTGGTGTTTGGTGTACAATACATAAATTTACCATTTAACATATATCTACCTTTGAAATTCGTTCATTTAGGTCTTTGGGGTTTAGTGAACAACGCCGCCATCACCGAATTACTTCCACTCGAAATGATCGACGTTGCCAGGTACAGGCGAATGCTATCTACTAACCTCTACGGCACTATTGACGTCACGATGACGTTTCTGCCTCTAGTGAAGAAAGCTCGAGGGCGGATAGTGAACGTTACCTCGAATGCCGGACGAATTGTTCTTCCAATTCTCGTCTCCTACTGCGTGTCAAAGTTCGGAGTTGAGGCATTTACTGATGGACTCAGGTGAATTTGATGTTCAGCTGTGTTACTCATTTGTCTTACCTTTTTATTTTAATTTATGTGTTTTGTTTTGTTTCTGTCGCAGCAAGAATTGGTATATTTCCACTTGTATGTAGTGTGTAATTTTATCCAGTGCTAAACGAGAGTTCTTCCGTGTCTTACGGGAAGTTCTGAAATTTATCCAGTTATACGAGTACATCTCAATTTCCATGTTGCAGTGTTTTAGATTGTTTCTTTCTCAACACGTCTTGGTGGTAGTTGTGCTATCGATTTTTCATCTCTTCGGGTTTTCTTGGTGTCTACTATTATGCGACGACTCACCAATGACGCCATTCGCAGCCTGTTCAGCCCTTTGTTTGTGTGAACACGCATCAACAGTTCCTCGCTTACTACACAGTGGTCGTCCCAAGTGTCTGGGTCATCCATAGTCGTGTTCTAGAGCCTTAATACTGTTTTTGAATCGTTTGAATAGTGTTTAAAACCTTACAAATATATTTCTATGTCTTTCTTTAAATTGTCTTCTCTTGCTACTCATTAATTTTTCATGAAAATGTTTTTTCATACAACTCTCACCAATGACGCCTCTTCATTTCAAGTTTTACTTACAACATACACCTATTTACAACAGCACATCGATTCGACTATCTATTTAGCTTTGCTAGATACACTCTCAGACTTTCGGCCAACCTTAAGATTCTCTAATTTATTAATTCATTCTAAAAATTTACATAGCTACCCTTCATGTATCTGCTAAGAAGCACTTCTGTGGCAAAAGAGAATCAGTTTTCAAATTAAAGGTGCCTCAAGTATCCCTAGTCAGAAAACCCTGCTCTGAAGGAAGTCCATTCCAAATTAACCGTTCACAACTTGGATTCCCTTACTGGATTTCGACTGCCCAGATTTTGGCTGCAAACCCATTTCCGATAGAATGGCTATATGTCGTTCCCGCCGTCTTGTTTCGTTCGTCCTACCGTCTCTTGAGAGCGGATTCCTCTAACGTCGTGAGGTCCTTCTAAGAGTGAACCCTGGCTGTGTCTTTTCCTCCTTTGTATACCATTCTCGTTCCTTTGTATGCCCTCTTTTACGTTTCCTTTTCTGCCTCTTTTCTTTGCATCTCTCCTGACATTCCATACCTATCTGGTT
Source organism: Norana najaformis (assembly GCA_964023275.1). Classification (NCBI taxonomy): domain Eukaryota; kingdom Metazoa; phylum Annelida; class Clitellata; order Crassiclitellata; family Hormogastridae; genus Norana; species Norana najaformis. The sequence continues at coordinate 22,514,692 of OZ029924.1, forward strand.
ATAATTAATTTTCAGCCCTACAGCGGATAGATCTCTCTCTGTCCTTTCACTGCTCACTCCATCCCTTGACCCACCTGCATATTCATTCTGGCATTTCAAGCATACTTTTCGTTACCCTTTCCCGGCCAATGTGCTGGTGGACTCTCTTGCACCCCGACTGGGCATCTCTCACCGCCATTCGCAGCCTGTTCAGCCCTTGTTTGTGTGGACACGCATCAACAGTTCCTCGCTTACTACAAAGTGGTCGTCCCAAGTGTCTGGGTCATCCATAGTCGTGTTCTAGAGCCGTAATACTGTTATTGAATCGTTTGAATAGTGTTTAAAACTTTTACAAATATATTTCTATGTCTTTCTTTAAATTGTCTTCTCTTGCTACTCTTTAATTTTTCGTTAAAATGTTTTTTCATACAACTCTTTTAAACCTTGAATAATACTGTCATTTATTCATATGATTAAACACATTGTCTAACATGTTTGACCAATTTTCATATCATCGTCTGCCTTGGTCAACGCCTTTAACAGGTCCCCGAAATGTCCCATAAAAATAGCCAGTTATATATCCTACTTACACCGGTCTGCATCATTATGAATCTCTAAACTACAGTGTGTTTTGTTTTTCGTCCGAACAGAAGCTTTGTAAAACGTTTTGGGGTTGTCCAATTCTATTGCCATTTTGTTTTATTACTAACTTCGTAATTTAGACGAAATATTTCATAATCGAGTTTGTATTTGCGTTATCTATTGCATAATTATTTAAATCACTTATTACTCGCGCAAAATTGCTCAGTAAATTTGAAGCTGGGCTGGGGAAGTTTGTTCGGTGGGACAAAGACATCACGTTGCAAAGGCCAGAGTAACAGAGTGAGTCATAACAAGTGATTTAAATGATTCTAGCGAGTTGACAAGTCAAGACTTTTGTGGCAGATGGTTCTAAATACGTTGATTGCTGAGAATACTGAAACTATAGTTGATAATGTTGTTGATATCTGATGTCTATTGTTCAGGCGATCCCTTCGGCCGTTCGGTTGTAAGGCTCTTCTGGTTGAGCCGGGTGGCAATAAAACTAATATTCTGAGCGCCGAAAAAAAGGTTGAAGATTTCAACGCCGCCTTTCGGAAAATGAACTTTGAAGATCAGCTAACGGAAGAAGGAGAAAAATTACTAGAGGCAGGTCAGAAGAAGAAATTGATTATCTCTTTTGGATGTATTAGGATCCGTAAAAATTATTGTCTGAGCTCTTAATTTCATTTGCGCTTTACGATGCTGACGTTACAGCTAAGTGCAGTAATCATTCTAAGCCAAAATCGTTTCAACTTTCACACATAACTGATATAGCAACTCCCAAGTAATATCAAAATAAAAAATATAAAGGCAGACCTACCTTTTCCTAATGTATTCCAACTCCAGTTGGCTTTGGTACTAAATGATTTTTAGAAATAAAATTTGTATCAGTAAAACACTATTTTGCAAAACTATACTCGGCATTGATTTCGCGCTCAGTGCCAACGCTTGGATACTACTACTATTGCAAAGCTCAGTCTTCGGAATCAGCACCATTGCGATGTTAGTGCTAAGTGCCAAACGATCAATATCGATAGGCCAGCTTGATTAGATTTCCGTAATATTTAAAATGTTCTCAAGAGCCTCTCCAGTTGTTTTGTAACGCAAATAGAAATGTGTTGAATTCACGTGGTCGTGTTTGTAATGTTTCTCGTGATGTGAGTTTCAATCTTTTACTACTAAAAGCTACGAGATAACGATATATAATCCAACTGAGAGTCACACTGGAAGCTGTGTAACCAAGCCTCAAAAGCTCTCTCTGACTACAGCATCATAGCTTATAAATAATATGAATACATGAATTACAGTCATCCTAAACTACGTGTATAAAATATGTAAAATTCCCGATAGTGTTCACACTTTAACCTAAAGAATCACGTTTCTTTAAAGTTTCAACAGAACCATATTATCATGCGTGCTTATTGAACCTTTTACTTTTGCTAGCATGTAGATTCACATTTATCAGAGTATTTTTATAAGTCCTGGCAATGACCGACAAAAATTGTTGTGCTGAATTTAGAACGACAGAAGTTTTTGGAAGCACTAACTGGTTTTCGGGCTCTTGGTCGAATCGATGACGTCATAGACGCATATGAACACGCCTTGTTCGGAGTCTATCCACGAGCCAGATACGTCGTCGGCATTGATTCCAAGATTCTCATATTTCTTCAGATGTTGCCAGAGTGGCTTTCCGATTGGGCTCTGTACTCCACAATACCTAATTTTCAGTGTCGTGCGACATCGGAAATCTAAAGAAGATGTCGTAGCTCTGAATCAGCTGTCGTTTTTATCGGAGCGGTCTAGAAGAAAGACGATATGTTTCAATGTCCAGAAATACGTATGGCTTAAAACAGACTCAGTTGCTATGCCTCTTATGTCTGCATGTATCGCTAGGAACACATAAAGTTGATATGATAGTTTTCTATAGGCCTATTTCCATGGCAAAATAAAAGACAAATAAAATGATAGGTGGACAGACAGACAACTGCAGTCTGAGAAAGGTAGTTTGTTTAGCATGGATTTCTTAAAACAGACTCCATTTCTATGCTTCATATTTCTGTAGGTCTATGCATGTGTCGCTATGAATATATTATGTTGTCTATGGCAGTTTTCGTTAGGACTAATTTACTTTCTGAATATTTCCGATCGTAACTATCATTTCGTAATATCTCAAGGGAATTAATCTGGCAACTTCGCTGGCGTGACTATGGGCCCGCAGCGCTCGCGACTGCGGGGTCCGGGACCGAATTTGAGAAAGAGGGGGCTAAACTTTTACCAATTCAGTAATCTGTGTGAGGGAATAAAATTTGAAGTTACTCCACTGAATAGCCCTCAGATATTTATCTTTACAATGCGACGATCTGTCCTTATGGAACAAATGACGAATGCCAATTCGATGACTGCAAAAATGCAACTGTTTTAAGGGCAACTGCGAGAATTTTTCATGTTTAGTTTTGCGAACATGAGTCTGAATACTATGCTTTGTCTTCTGTTCTCATAAGCTCTTAAGGAAATCATTGGATTACTTTGAATTGCATATCTGCATATCACTTAATTAATGTCGCAAGCTATTTCTATGCTTTGTATTCTCACATGGTAGGCTTACACTATTAGTTAACTTTCTGCATAGACAACCATTTCCTAGTCTGCTGTTTACTTCTCGTAATTAATTAAGTAAGAATTAATTATGTATATCATTATAAAATTTTGATTCAGTAAAAGAGATTATGATGGTGGTGGTCGTGGCAGTCATAGTGATTTGATGACAACGACTACGATGATGGCCATGATGCAATGCATGCATGTATTCATACATTCATTCATACATACATACAGTACATATATAAATATATGCATACATACATACATGCACACATACATACATGCATACATACAAACATACATGCGTGCAAACACATGCATACATATATACTTACTACTTACTTACTTATCTACATAAATACATACATACATACATATATACATACATACATCTATACATACATCTATACATACATGCATACATACATGCGTGCAAAAACACGTATACATATATACTTACTACTTACTTATGTACATAAAAACATACATACATACATACATACATACATACATACATGCATACAGTGTAGTAGCTGTGTTGTTGGCTGTACAACAACATTTGATATTCTGTTCAATAATAATGTTGCAAAGAGTAGCCTGATTCTACGACCCAGAGAGCAGAAACGGTTACGATATCATCGGGTCAAAGTCTAGTAACAGAAGCGTCCAACTTTAGGACAAGGGGAACCAGGCTTTTGGCCGACTTCAAAGCTACAAACTTCATGATCTATAGGTAGGTATCATCAATTTCTTTAGCACGCCAGAGTAGACACATGCGTAAGTCGGTGAAGGTATGTCTACTTTTTAAGCTTGCTCTACTTCAGGTTGATTAGTAAACTAGGACTGCAGGCTTGGACACACATCGAGGAATTACCTTCTGGAAGGCAATGTAAAGTAAAGTAATAACTTATTTGTTAGGTCTATTTGCCTCTTTTAATCAGATATGTGGTCCGGTTGTGTATTTCCACTTAGTATTTATGCGCAACCGGGAGGTTTCTACGCGGTATCACACGAGTTCTGGGAACTCACGTTAAACAACGGTCTACCTACCATATATGACTGCTAACTTAATGTCTAAAGGCACTAAGCATATAGGCCTATATATTGTTACTCTAGTAATAGGCCTATATACATGTATACAGCTAAAGACATCGTACATGTATGCTATGTACAAAACAATGGCAATATCTTGCTGCTCTAAAACTGCGCTATATAAATAGTCAGATATATGTATATATTTACATATGTATATATATAAATACATATGGCCTGGTTAGCGACATTGGTTAGCGCGCGTACATCAAGGCGCCTCTGAGCGTGAGGATACCGGTTGGCGACCCGGTCGTGGCTTTATTTCAGAGTTTTAAATTTTGGGCTACACAGTCCATACACGGGGGCCTTAAATGGCGTGGCGTCCATTCAAACGGGCTGTGGTGGTGAAGGATCTCACCTGATTAATTCACTGGAAAAAATGAGTCAGGTCGAGATCATACGATCGCTATAGAAAAACGTGTACATTTACATACATGCATGCACACATACATACATACATTAATTCATACATCCATACATACATACATATATACATACATACATACATAAATACAAACATACATACATCCATACATACATACGTACATAAATACAAACATACATCCATACATACATACATACATACAAACATACATCCATACATACATACATACATCCATACACACATACATACATACACACATACATACATACATACATAATAGGCCTACACTTAGTTTTATTCGGCATACCTAAACGACATCGTATGTTTTCATACCTTAGACTACAAAAGTGTAATCGGTTAATACTTTTCTGCAGTTCTTATTAATCCTGAGCGATGTTCTGTGAAGTTCTGTCCCTTGCTGGTCTCCTGCTGTCTCTCTACATCCTCTACAAGATCCTCGACCAAGTTGTGCGTTTGCCTCGTATCGGTCGATATGGCGACCACTACGTCCTCGTGACTGGATGCGCAAATGGCTTTGGATATGAGGCAGTAAAGCGATTGGACAGTCTCGGATGTCACGTGTTTGCTGCATGCAGGAGGGAGGAAAGCGTCGAAAAGCTGAAGGAAATTTTTTCTGATCGTGTTCATCCCTTTCGTATGGACGTTACAGATCGAGACAGCGTACGAGAGGGATTCAATTTCGTGTCTTCAAAACTTCCTAAGGATACTGGTGAGAACCGTTTTTCCATTGATTTCACTCGCCCAGTGTTAACTCGTAATCGTAAATTCGAGAGTTTCTAGAGCGCTTTTTAAAAACTAATCCTGTTCATGACACCATGTAATATCTTGTGATTACGTTTAACCCTTTTATTAGCTACCAACTACTATAATACGATATAAAATCAACGCAGAGTCACTACTGAAAAGTCTAATGTCCGCTCTACTATGACGAACCTCTGAAATCACATCAACTACTATATCATCCTAACTATGAATGAGTTAAACCTAAGTACAGTCTATGACATAGGGCACTAGCTACATGTAATTCACAAGCACTGCGTGAAGCCAAAGGGCTTGTGTAGGGATGAAATGTAAAGAACAAAATCCAGTTGCCAGAAAACCATGGATGGAATCAGACAGAGCTGCTAAAGGACGGTTTGATGATACATATTGAATTCTGTGCGTTTAACTGCAACATAATTGAGCATATTAATTATCTAAATCAGCCGATATTAACAGTAAATATGGACTGTATTCTGTAAAACTAAAAATATCTGACAAGTCTTCTATATCAATCGTTTTAGTGCTGAAATTGTATTCCATCACCATCAAGAGCTGTTGCCTTTTAAGCTTATAAAATTAATGCACCTCCAATTCAGATTTGCTGATTGTGCACGTCTAAATGTGTTGCAGACAAATGAATACCTACATAAATAAATATTGTTATGCTGCAGGACTGTGGGGATTAGTGAACAACGCCGGTATCTACCATATGCTCCCAATTGAGCTGATCAGCATTCCGATGTACCGATGCATGCTGGCGACAAATCTTCTGGGAGTCATTGACGTCACGATGACGTTTCTGCCTCTAGTTAAGAAAGCTCGAGGGCGCATCGTGAACGTCTCAAGTGATTCGGGTCGAAACACGGTTTCCTTGTGCACCTCTTACTGTGTGTCCAAGTACGGACTGGAAGCATTTACGGACGGATTGAGGTAATTATAGGAGCAGTAAAATTAGGCTGAACTAACGCAAATAGATATTACAATTTCAACTACAGGCTAAATTAAAATACAATAAGATCTAATGTGATAAGTCAGATATGCTGATAACTTGGTTGAATATCGAGTCTCTATATATAGCACATCAATAACGTTGGTCATGGTAGGTCTGTTAAATTTATCCGAGAGGTGTTACTATTTTACTTGTATAGGCTACAGCTTAAGCAATTGTAAATATTTTAGAATCGGAAATTCTCTTAAACACCTTGCCATCATGTCATGTCATGTAATCATCTCTGGACTGGATCCAGTCGTTGATTTCTCTATGACATCCCTCCACAAATCTCGTTTCCCGGCCATCTCCTCAAGGGTCATTCTCCGTCTGCCCTCCGTTTTCCCATAGATAGTAACTCCGGCACCTTTCAGATCCTCTTCAAGGCAGTCAATCCATCTTCTTTTCGGTCTTCCCACTGCCCTCTTTCCGTCCGGTTTGTATTTAAAGATTTTCTTTGGATTACGGTTCTCCTCCATCCTCAGGATATGTCCTGCCCACTTCATTCTTCTTTTCTTGATCACATTGTTTATCAGTGGTTGTTGTGTTCGTTGTCTAATACTTTCATTCGTTACATGGTCCTTATAGCTAACTCTTAGTATTCTTCTGAGCCATTTGTTTTACAGAAAATATATAAACACCTTGCCATGTGAGTATTAATCACGAATAAGCATGGAATTTAATGTTAAAATAATGTTTTAAGCCTTATACAGAATTCTAGCTTACAGCTATTAACATTGTCTATTTTATTATTATTCACTATTATCATTACCTGTTATCTATTATTCAGGAAATTGGTTGACATTATACAGTCTACATATAATAATTTACTGTAAAAATTCTCACAAATTTACTATTTGTAAGAATAAAATTACGTGTATTGCGCATGAATCTTATCCTGAAAGCTTATCCTGATTCTTCCTCTTCCCCTTATCTCTCTTCTCGCTTCAATTTCAAACAGCATCCACCGTAGCCGTCCGACTGTCTGAGTGCCTGACTCCTGGATCTTGACCCTTTTGCCTATCGATTTTGTTTTGACTGAGCGCCTGTGAATAAGCTGGTTCCCGCGACTTAGCTTTCGTTGAGCGCTGTAGAAATCTCGAGATTACGATTACGATTACGATGAATAAAGTTAATGTTAATGTTTAAATTTGTACCTGACAAAACATTCAAGTAGCTCCTGTGTTTACAGGCGTTCAGTTGGTCGCTTCGGCTGTCGAGCTCTTCTTATTGAACCAGGCGCCCACACAACTCACATCTTTAACGAAGAGGATTTTCGAAAGGACTTCGACTCCGCCTGGGAAGGTGCCTCCGTACAGACGAAAACTGACCTGGGAGAAAAATTTCGGCGGACGGGTAAAACTTTTCTTTTTCCCAGTTGTTTGGCTTAGATCACAAGGAACTAACATTCTGAGAAGCTACAGCTGTATCGCGTAATTACACAGGTACTCATAACTACACTAGGTGTAGGTGCTAGGATAGGCGCCAAGCGATTAGCTGCTGATGCTGCTATATATTCATCGTCTGAGAGATGTAAAGGAAGGGACGAGGCCGTCATATAGGGACAGAACACTGTAGGGCCACGAGGAAGGCTAAGGGCGGCCCTGACTTCCACTTGATTGATAATCATTTGGTAGGCCTATATACGTAATATATTTTCTGTAAACTTTTTAATCTGCTGCTGTAGCTCGAGAAAAGATCTGGAAGCTGATCAAGGAATTTCCGGTTTCGGAAAAACTGAGCCAAGTCGTCAACGCCTATGACCACGCCTTGTTCGGCACCTTTCCGAGAGCGAGATACGTCGTCGGAAGAGACGCTAAGCTTTTTCTGTTTCTGCAGCTTTTGCCTGAGTGGCTTTCGGATCGAATTCTGCATTCGTCGCTGCCTTCCTTGTACCACAATTAAGGCTACAGACCTAAGCAGCTGAATCCTGTGGTGATAATAACGTATTCGTAAATTAAGAGTACTACCGTTATGCCTATCGCAAGGTTACTAAGTAGTCTAAAAGTCGTCAATGTATGTTATTTAGACCATTCTGATTAATCGTGGTCTTGTGTTGTCGCTCAGTAGGCACCGCTGTTGAGTTTTTCTTGAAGCGGGCTATGCAAATTTGCGATTTAAACTACAAAAATTACAATACATAGACCAAAGGGACTTATAGGGAGGCATACACCTAGCAGGTGGTGTAGTCCTTTTGTAAGCATAATTGCAAGTGCCTCTGAGATGACATCGCGAAAGGGCACTATATAAATACTCTAAATAAATGAATGAATCATGCACGCTTGCACTCGGCATAATGTTCCGCTACATCGTTTAGAAGAGCTTATTTTAAAGGATAGTTTGTTGTAAGTCGTTTTAATAAATAAATAAATAAATATTTCTGGTTATTATGTTATAGACGCAGAAACCAACCCGAAATATTTGTTGTAGATACGTTTTCTTTTCCAAGTTGAGCCTCACTCACTCACTCACACTCAATTAATCAATCAATCAATCACTCAATCAATCACTCTCTCACTTATTTACTCACTCACTCACCAACCCACCTACTTACCCACTCGAATAAAATCTTAAGATTTTTCGCACCATGTGTAGGCCAATGTGTGGGCCAATGAACCGGACGTACGTCGACGCTTTACTCTACCTCAGATTATACATTAATAAACGGAAGACATGTGCTATTATAATTATGATATGACTGTGGAAAAAGTTTTAGCTAGCTCTAGCAGTTGACAAAAACACCATCAAATTTCACCAATAACAAATACTGGCAGTGGCGAAATGGATAGCATTTAAGATCAATTTTATTTAAATTTGAACTTACTTGAATCGTCTCGCAGAGTAGGGTGTGATTACACAGACAAAACAAGCCGCAATCATCCGCACAGTGGCGCTAGTGACCTATAGTTATAAAATTACGTCATCGAGTGTTGAATATTTATATACATGCGAAATCTCTGCTCATGTAAACATGGCTGTTGTCGGTGGTTTACCTTCGTTCCAACAACCAAAATTCACAAACGGGATCTCCTATCTCGCCGGTCGTAGGACGTTACGGATCCGCGAGAAATATGTCGTGTTGTTGGTGTTTGCAATGTTCGGATTCGTCTGCTTCGGGGGAATATTTTTCTTGCCTGACATGAGAGACAGGGTTTCTTCTGATGGGTACGCCGGACCGAACCAGATGAGGGGTAATTTAGAAAATATGTTCTTTCCGAGGTTTGATGTAGGGAATGCGTCGGGTGGAAGAAATCGTCACGGCCTAGATGAACTAGAAGACCCGCATAAGGAGCGGGATTGGGAGGAGCTGCGAAAGAAAATTTCACAGAATCCGCACATTGATGCCCCAAAGGGCGGATCAAACAGTTCAGACGAGGAACGCCTTCGGCTTCAGAAAGAGCTAGAAAACGACAAAAGTTTGCCAAAGTCCCCAAGTTCAGATATGTCCCAGCAGAAAAATGACAATTCGCACGATTCAGTATGGCCAGAGAGCGTGGCTGATAGCGTCATCGAAGAACGACGGGAAAAGATTAAAGAGGTTGGTATTCGTGCTGCATAACAGCAGGTTAAGATCGCCATTGTGAACTCCACATTTCATTAGCCCCTGATAACTACTTTCTATCAAGCAGCTTATTCACAGGCACTCAATGTTGATTTCTGGTAATTTGAGGTAGCATCGGCTGGGTTCCAAAATATTTTAGTGATCTTATTCGCCTGCACACTCCAGTACCTTATCCCTCTACGTTCTATAGGTCGTCTGGATCTGTTTGTTCCTGGTGTTAAGTCTTCACTTGTGCAGAAGAGGGCTTTTGATGTTGTTGGCCCTTCCCTATGGAATGGACTTCCGCTGTCGTTTCGTGGAAGGGTCACTGTTGGTGATAGAGTTCAGTCGGCTCGTTCTTTAAAGACGTTCTTATTTCCCAGGGGTTCTGATGCTGGAAGCGTTTCTGAGTAGTTTGTTCTGTAAGAAGCGCTATATAAGTTGTCAAATACATTACAGTACAATACAATTTTGGGGAGGTATGGCACATGCTTTAAAAATTTGAGCAGGTAGCGTGATAGGCTGGGAGAGAGCTCCTGTGGATGATGCTGCGATTAGGGAGATGGGGAGGAGGGAATTGCTTTAATTTATTAGTTAGGGAGATCTGAGATTTGAAGAGTAGCTGCCCCATGGACCGTTTTGTTCCATCTGCTACTCTCCTTTGTCTTTTTCAGTAACTGGTCATACGAAAATTCAGTTCGTGACTTGATGTTGTTCATCTGTGTTGTCTTAGGTCTGTCCAGAACTCTGGATCTGTTGATTGGATTTGCTTTAAATTAATGCGCAGTTGCAACATTATTAGTGAGAACGTCATCGGACACCTACAGGTGTTGAGCACATGGTTGATGATGATGATGATGATGGTGATGATGATGATGATGACAGTCACGATCATCATGATGATGTGATGATCATGGAACATTATCCTTTCCAGATTTCAATGTTTAATGTTAAAGATGTTTAAATGTCTCGGCTTTCGCGCACAGTTTTCATGCGAAATTTACCAGTAACTTTGGCAGCTGGTTTTTTAACACACCTTATACGCATGTGGCAATCAACTGAATGAAACAGGAGGTATCCTCATTAAGTACATGATCACCTGGTTTGCCCAGGTGTGCATGATAAAATGCTCAGTGGTGATCAATAGACAGATGCAAAAAAGAGCTTAAATGAGGGTTGAAATGCAGCCGATGGTAGAATACTGTGATCTAACATATGGCTTGTGATTCGTGACCTGTCATTCTATGCTGGATCAACAGGTGGCATCTAATCAATTACTGTGTTGTCTAAATTCCTCTGCAGTTAACGTATGAATGTGGTGGAAGAATCCTAGATTCAGTAACATGTGATATGGAGTGGAATCTTTGTATTTGGTGCTTTTTTACACTGGCAGTTCTGGGATTAGCCCTGTTCTTCTAGGGTTAGAGTAGTATCATCTCCTACACTGCACTGGAGATTGGCATCACAAGGGGCATTTAGCAATTTTCAGCTGCTTAGGTAATGTACACATACATTCACATATACACGCATAAATGGACACACAAATCAGGAAACATTTTCAACATATCTTAATTCACGCAATTTTAGATCTGTTGGATGTGTATTAGTTCCTTCATGAGGTTCTTAAAAGGATCTATACAAATAGTCACATGCACACGCACACATGCATGCACACGTACGCAGAGACACACAGAGACATGCACAGACACACACACAGACACACGCAAACACATACAGTTCCACACACAGAGTGTATATATATTCTGCAGTCTTATCACAGGGAGCTCTTTTGGAAGCTAATGGTATTACCTTTGGAAAGGTTCTTAGATTTTTGGTCATTTTCTTTTGTGTAGATGATGAAGTACGCTTGGCACATGTACGCCAAATACGCATGGGGTCAGAACGAGCTGAAGCCGTTGTCGAAGCGAGGTCATTCAACCAGCATCTTTGGGACCACGCCGCTTGGTGCCACAATCATTGACGGCCTTGACACTCTGTATATGATGGGCTTAAAAGACGAGTTCAAGATTGGTCGCGATTGGGTGGCACAATCTTTCAACTTTGAAAGTGTGAGTGTTTAAGTTTCCTTTCTTGAAAGCTAAGGAGCAGCCTTTGTTGCAAAACTGAGTTCTGCCAAATGCAGCAATCCTTATTCAAATCTTAGTCCCTAAAATGCCACTGTGTGAGACGTGCTATCTGTCTTATCCAACCGTCCACTTCAAACAGTCTTTCGTTGCATATATATAGTTTTATTGTGCTTTGCTTAACATTTCTGCCTACTTGAAAATGCACTTGTTTCGGTCAGCTAGAAAACAATGTTTGCAGAGCCCTGAACACTACTCAAAGGTGCTATATATTAGTTATCTTGACACATACCTGTATGAAAGTGTACTTTTTGATTTCAAGAGTCAGCCATGAAGCTGTAATGATAGAAAAAAAACTCAAGGACATCATACGTTTTTCTTGTTTATTGAATACTGTTATAGCACCATTTTCCACTGATATTTAATCTAATTCTAATTTAATTTAATTCTGATCTGGAAACTTCCGTAGTGCCTTTTTCGTATTGTGCAGGGTATCAATCAATGGTCTCTGTAAGCAAAGCTGCAGTCCAGAACCTCAAGGTTTCCTTTTTACAGAAACAGTTGATCCGCGTGGTGTCAGAAACTGGAAGACAGTCGACAGGGAACGTTACTGCTTGATATGACACCAGTCATTAGTATATGAAGGATTTGTTTGAGGTATTAATGTGGTTCGAACCCATGCGTGCAACAATGTTGCTAGAAGCTTATGAGCATTTTGTAAATTAGGATTCTGAATTCTTTCAGTTGTTTTTTATTTCATTTGTTTGCGGTGTAACTTGATATTTCTACAGCTCTGAATGGACTTCAGTTACAATTGAGTACGTGTATAACTTGGTACATAAGTATGTAACATTGATGACGGTTTGTGTTTTTTAGAGTTCCGACATTTCCGTATTTGAGGTTAACATTCGTTTTGTTGGTGGACTGCTGGCTTGTTTTGCACTGACTGGAGACGAGGTATTATTGGGAAATGTTTATTTCATTTTTGCATGTTTGTTATTGTATTGTTTTTTTTTAAAATTCTCCCAGTTAGTTTGGTTTGCTTCTTGTCGTGAGGTTAATAGAACCGTTTGAGTGAATTTCGATTTCAAACTGTTTCCAGCTGTTGCATTAAGACGCGTTCAAGACCCCTGCATAGGGTACTGTAATGTAGATAATCGTTTGTGTATTGATTTTAAAAAGCTCTTAATGTTCTTGGTGAACTGTACTTAGAATTCAGTCTGTTTTCTTGCATAAAGGACCAATTCATATGACAAAATTTTATCTGCTTTGATAATGAATTATTCATGCAAATAATTCGTTCTTGTTTATCAGTTGGCCTGTATCCTTCTACATGTTGCTGTAGGAACGTCTCTGAAACTTTGATTATGTTAAAAAGCTGCTGTTTTGAATAAGAAAACGTAATTATTTTAAACTGTAATATTTCTGAAAATACAAGATTCTTTTGTAGCAAATGATGGACATGCATTATTCGTGAAGTCACGAATTCTGGTGTATGTTAATTTCACGTGGCTCACACTGGCATCTGATGTTTGTAGATGTTCAAAGACAAGGCCGTTCAAGTGGCCAAGAAACTGCTGCCCGCTTTCAATACACCGACTGGCATTCCAATGGCCATGGTTAACGTTCACACGTAAGGCAATGTTTGACAGCGTTGATGTTTTAATGGCCAAGAAAAGTGAACAGTCTTCATCTGTTCGCTGCCCAAGGAAGCAGTCTTAACATTTCTTACCCATGACTGCCATGTGGATGGCTTAAGGGATTGCTCTTCTTATGCTGTTCTTCTCTCTATGTATATTATGGATTAAGGTTCCAGAAGCACCTGAAAACTGTACTGTTTTATAGTGGTTCCACTTGTTCAGGTTGGGAAAATGCCTGTTGAGTTTATCCTCTAAGAGGCGCTTTATGAATTTTAAATTTAAAAAAAATTACAGTTATGTAAGTGGATAGATAATCTTGGGACTTGGTAGCTGATTGGTAGAGCATTTGACTCTGTAGACTTTGTAATGCAGAGTACGGGTTTGAGCCTTCCGCAAGACAGTTAGTGTGTATAGATCTTGAGCAAATCCTTCACTCACGATTGCTCAGTGCCATTGATGCTTAGTCGGTGTTAGACAGTGGCGCTTAATAAAATCAAAATTAATAATTTTTTTATTGATTTTTGGATAAAATGTAGATGTCTTATGGGCAAGGCATAAATTAGGAACAGCTATGGGAGAGTTGAACTGGTAGACTTGGCAAAAATGGAATTTTAATCTCTTCATGTTTTTGTGCATTTCTAGGTCAGAACTTTGAATATTCAGAGTTTTGGTTTATGCGAAATGTTTTCGTTAAACATTCACGTTCATATATTTGGTATGCTGTCTTGGTTGCCATTTCAGTGGGGCCGGTCGCAACTGGGGATGGGCTTCCGGTGGCTGTTCTATCCTCTCTGAGTTTGGTACTTTGCACCTGGAATTTGCCTATCTCTCGCACCTGACAGGAGACAAAACTTACATTGATAAGGTGAGATAATTGGCTGTTTTCTTGACAGTCTTATCTAGTATGCTGTGAAAAGTAATGTCTGAAAAAAACAGACACTAATATGGTCAGACTGCTTATAGACATCAAGTATGTGGTTATCGTGAATGGTCACTGTTTTCTGAGCAGTAATGTCTTATAGCTAGACATTATTGTGGCCTTTGTAGTAATTAGACAAACCTTTCCAGTGGCAGACAGGCAACAATGAATGTGCTCTGATGCCAGATAGTTTGTTCAAGCGTTCTAACCACTCTAGTGTCTGCTCATAGCGGACATTGCTTTCAAGAGTGGTGCAACAAACAGTGCTGCGTTTACTGTAGGTGACTACGTGAATCATTAATACTAGTTTTACTTTTTTTGTTGCTTGAAAAGCCATATTTTGTGATAAGTTTTGATAATAGCTGACTGGTGGTCTGCCAGAAATGTTATTTTATTCGTACACTGAAAACTCATTATTACGCTGTCCTTGGGAGCCATATCAAGAACTGCCCTGTAATAAGGTCATGTTATGAGTTCATTTTCTGTACCTGAACTAATTTTGGGATACCTGCCTCTGACTGTACTATATCAGAGTTTGTGTTATAATAAAGCGTGTTACAGTGGGTCTATGGTGTAGTATTATTATTGAATTTTTTGCAGCATTTAAAGAATTATGTTTACTGAAACGTATGTATGTGTATTGAAGGCAGTTGCAGTGTTGTTTAAAAGAACAGTTTTGTAGCTCCTCTATGTGGTTACGCTCAATTCATTCAGTTAATTGTTATGGCTTCCTCTTTCAGAGATGTTTCGTTTGTTAGTGTGTCTCAAGGCAAGGCCTACTTAGATAACGTATTTGGTAGAAGTTTGTTACAAAAGACGATTCTTTAGACCATGTTTCTGAGGAGTTTTTATTGAAGGGTGTTAACAAGTGTTACATTACCTTTATTTTAACAGTAATGCATACTAGAATTTGTTTTGGGATTCAGATGATGAGAATTCGTGAGGTGCTGCGTCAGCTCGATAAACCAGGTGGACTGTACCCAAATTATTTGAACCCAAATACCGGAAAATGGGGCCAACGTAAGTCATATATGTCTATCTTATAAAACTTTCAAATTTTGTTCTATATTATACAGACATTTATTTCTCTGGAGCCTTTTTTACAAGTCCCATGGGATCATACAGGCATAATACAGTACCGGTCGTTGAAACTTCGAAATGATTTAATTGAAAGGCTAATCACTGTTTTGATTACCTGTTGTGTGTAAGTTGATTATGTTTATTTTTTATCTACACTCTTAATGTAGGACCTTGTATGTACATCACAAAAGCACTGCTTACACTATCCTAAATTGTGTTAAAGTTACAAAGGACATCATACTGGTTAATTTTTGAAATTGACTTTCTCCTTCATAGAGCACACGTCGATGGGTGCTCTGGGCGACTCGTTCTACGAATATCTGCTGAAGGCATGGATTCAGTCAAATGGAACAGATTTAGAAGCCAGGCAGATGTATGACGAAGCCATCAAGGTTGACTGATTGTTATATTCACTGTGGTTGATATCTTGGAAATTGAGTGACTTGTTGACCGATGACTCTGGTTTGTTTTGATTGGTGATTCATTTGTTAGTACTGATTGTTTTTGTTTTGTTTTGATTGGTGGCTTGATTAATGGAGAGGTTTTTATGGTTAATGGATTGGTAGTAGGCTGGGTGGCATGCAGGTGTATGGATCTGAGGTGAGGATGACTGACTCACTCCTCGCTCAACCGCTGACTGACTCGCAGACTGACCGATTCACTGAGTGACTGACTTCACTTGCTGACTCACTTAATGTTTAATGTCTCACTGACTGATTCGCTGATCAACTGACTCACTGATTGACCAACTAACTCACTCACTGGCTCACTGACTTGCTAGCTGATTGTCTGACTCTGACTGACTGACTGATTCACTGAGTGACTGACTGACTCACTCTTTGGTGACTTGCTGACTGATGATTTGTTCATTCGTTCATTCTTTTGAATATTCAGTCATTCATTGAGTGTTTGATTGATTGATTGATTGATCAGTCACTGCTTTTAGACTGTAGAGGAGCGACTTGTGCAGAGGTCAGCAAGCGGTCTTGCGTACTTTGCAGAGATCAAAAACAATCGACTTGAACACAAAATGGATCACCTGAGCTGCTTTGCAGGTAACTCTCCATATTGGCTGAACAGCTAAACAACCCCAATTGCCTGTTATGCAATCTGATGTACCAGGAAGGCACTCATCCCAGACATGAGAATTCTCAAGACAGTAGAAAGTGAAGCAGGTTAGATGATTGGTGAAAAGCTTGAAGATAGCACAACAGACTCTTAAACGCTGTCTTGATGAAGTTATGTTATAATGAGCTTGTCTTACAGCTGAACTAGATTTGGGTCCATATCCCAAGCATGTTATAATGAGATTCTGTATGTATGTGTGTGTTATATATTATATATATATATATATATACATATATATTATCTGGCCATTTATGTAGCACCTTTTAAGAACTTCTTAGCATGACTGAGAGTTTATTGTTACCTAAAGCCAGAAGCGCTACCAAAATCTTTGTATGATCTCTATAGCTCTTCATAAAGGTAGTTTCTTTCAAAATTATGTACCACTTCATTTTGTTTTCAGGAGGTATGTTTGCATTAGGGTCACGGTGGCATCCTGATGCAATGCGGCCGGCAAACAACACCCACCCACACATGACACTTGCTGCCGACTTGACAAACACCTGTCACGAGTCATACATTCGGTCAGGTAAGCAAAGCAGACGGAAGTTGAGAAATGATGGCATCAGCCTTCCTTCAGCTAATCAAGCATATGGTGTGTGACAAACTATTCTTTGTAGATTTGGTGTGAATTTAGCTACATTATCTTGTGCTTTTGACATTTCCTTATAATAGTAATAATAATTTTAATAATAATAATAATTTTAATTGTAATAAATATTATAATAATATAAGTTTCTCTCACGTCATCTCTTCCGTGTGGACGTGATCCTCTTAGTTAAAAGAATATTAATAGTTATACTGGTAGGTATTGTCTTGGGGATGATTCTACATAATTCTTCATATTTCTTCATAAATAATAACTATGCTGAAGTTTTTCATTACTGAGGAATCGCTCCTACCTTTGGTCAAATAACAATGAAATATCTTTGCTGCACTGTGCAATGTTTGTGTTTTATTCTTTTTTGGTTAACAGAGACGAGGCTTGGTCCAGAAGCATTCCGTTTTGATTCAATGACTGAAGCAAAGGCAGTCCGACAAAACGAAAAGTATTACATCCAGAGACCGGAAGTGATTGAATCCTACTTCTATCTTTGGCGACTGACGAAAAATCCCAAGTACCGCGAGTGGGGATGGGATGCTGCTCAGGTAAGCTACTGCATTCTTTACGCAGTGCGTAAAGTATTGGTAACATGCTTTTAGCACACACTTCTATAGAAACTGTATCAAATCGTAATCTCAAAATTTCTAAAGTGCTACTTAAAAGGCTAAGCACAGGGCACCAGCTTTATTCACGAGCACTGTGTCAAGTCAGTGGGGTTGTCCAAGAGTCAAGTCCAGTTGCCAGAAGATGAGAGAGAGAAGAGGGAGAGGAGACATCAGGTACAGTTTAAATCTTTTGTTAGTCCAAGTACCTGTTAATGATATGTAAATCAACCTCGAGTCACTGAAAATATATCTAGTATGTGATAACTGCTGGCGTTGGCTGCTCGTCAGCTCTGTCCTCAACATCATAGTTTACATATCAACAAGCGTTACTGTAAGCTTAGTTTGTATGTAATCCGCGTACAGTTCCTGACATAGACATAAAGGTTAAGGTAACATGCTTGTTCACACACTTCTGTAGGAACTGCTCAAAAGCATAAAGGTTAAGTTTACAGCCACAGTTGTCACACTTCTTTGGAAAATTGGAAAAAACACTTCTTCCTCAAAAGCAGAAAGGTTAAGTTAATGTGCCTGTTAACAAACTTCTGTAGAGGCTCCTCAGAAGCATGATCACATGGTTGAAGTATCTTTTGGCACTGTTGCTAGGCGACATGAGATTAAGGACAGATTTGTCAGTTGTCCTCTTGCAAGATGGCTATCATGTTCACTGTCCTTACATCATACATTTCCTTGGTGCCTTCCAAGAAATTCCTCATAAAAATTCCTCTCAGAGGCACTCCTCGCCAGCCTAAGTGAAGTTACAAATTCCGTAAAAATGAAAATTGTACATTACTCCACATAGTTCCATAAGTAAGTAAGTAATGCACATTTGTTAACACGTCATATGTCCAGTCCATCGACAGAGTGAGGAATTGTAGGTGAAGTCTTGGGTTCTGCTGAGGTTTTAACTTGGATCACTGAATCAGTGTTAACCGTTACACCATGGAACCCATAATGCCTGTTATTCTTCCAGGCACTGGAAAAGTATTGTCGGACAGACGGTGGATATACTGGAATCAAGGACGTCTATTCACGGCATCCACAACAGGATGATGTCCAGCAGAGTTTCTTTCTTGCTGAAACCCTCAAGTACCTGTACCTTCTCTTTTCTCCGGACGATCATCTCCCGTTAGATCGGTGGGTGCTGAACACCGAGGCTCACCCTCTGCCCGTCCTCAGTGCCAAGGTCAACCAGTGATTGACGATTACCCAAGAGTCGTCGTGGACAGTGCGCTGGTGACATCTGGGGCCCTAGTCAGACGTTTGGAAAACGAGGTTCAGGCGAGTTTGGTGTCTGGTTTTAAGTTGGACTTGGAAGAACAGAGAATGATGTAAATGACTATTTGCATGGTTTGTTTGCCTCAGTCTGGCAGGGTCATTTCAAAGACTTGTCTATTAGTTCTTAATTTTCCTCCTTTATGTTTCTTATGCCATCTGCAATTTGCCTTTTGCCTCTTTGCTGTTGATACTCGTGATTTCCCCTATCGCCGTTTCAAGAACTGTCTCCTTTTCTGGATTTTTTATCAGATGTGTCGATATCTTTGCATGTCTGTGTCCGTCTTTGTCTTGCTGGTATTGTCTGTCTCTTTGTATGCGATCATCTCTCTGTCTCCTGATGTGTTTCCCTTTGTGTCTCTCTTTTGCTGTCATTTTGCTGCTGCTGCTTTATGTTCATCCTTTCGTTTTCATATCCTATTTTCCACCTGTAGTTGGAGTTTTTAGTGATTTGTTTCGAAACATGCCTTGGTCAGGTTCCCAAGAAAAACCCTTGGCACTGTGAGCACTTTTTCTTGACTCTATTTTCTGTTGTTTCCTTCAACGCCTTTGCAGTGTTGCAAGAATGCACCAACCCTCATCACAGTTTCCATTAACTGTTGAAACCCTTTGGCCCTGTGAATGATAGTTTTTTTGGCTCCACATCAATTTTCCGCCCGCGAAGAACCGCTCATGCCAAGACCAAAATGCAAATGCAACCTTTAAAAGTTTATATATACAACAAAGAGTTTAAAACTGGCCCCACAACAATGCTTCATCACGTTACGTTCTCTTACTCTGCATTGGAGTGGTCTTCTAATAGATATCTGCTTGCTTTTATTTCCACAGGTTCATGAATTTAGGCACATGTTACGATTTCGAAATAAATTACAGGTGAAGCTCTGTGTATATATTTAATGTACATATTACAGTATATATATAATGTATATTTGTGTAATGTATGTGTAATTGTAAATGGGTGCAACTGTGCATCGATGAACGTTTGTATATGCATACATATGTGCATTTGCATTTGTATATATGAACGTATGATATAAGTAGGTATATATTTATGTAATGTATTCATATGGTAGGTGATTGCTTGTACCTGTTAACATGAGTTGTTGATTAACTGGTTTGTACATATTGCTATAAGATGCATGGTCCGTGGTTTGCTGAGCCGTGAAGGTTTGGAACTTGTTGCACGAGGCTTTACAAAAGCAGATACAGCCACACACGGAAACAGATAATTTTATTAGTAATGTATTTATTATTAATATCTTAACAGATAATCCCACATTAATGAAAGAATCAGGTTAGAGGTGGGAAGAAAATGCATCGTAAATCGGATCTTGTTGCAATTTTGAGAAAATGCTAAAAGGACCTTCTTTATGGAGCTTGCACTGTTATCTTAACTGCCATTTTTATCCATACTATGCATAATTACTCAAAAACGAAAGCAAACTATGCATAATCATTTAAAAACTGAAAATTAGTCCTTTAGTTATTTGGTATAATTATTATTGTTAATTTTTAACCTGTAGTAGAAATGATTCATGAAGATTTTTAAAATGCCCAGAGATGTTAAAATATCATCAAGTTCCAGCATAGCAAACTTAGCACTGAACTGTAATTGTTAGTTATCGTTATTATGGTTGTTATTATTATTATTATTTTCAATGCAATTTACAAATGTGCCACTGAGCAGGACAAGTTTAAAGGCTGCACACAAGCAGAATAGCGTTGAAACGTATTTATTTTCATTTGAATTTGAAGCAATTTATTGAGTAAGCAACAAAAATACAGGATAAATTGATACTTGTATAAATTGCTAAAGTTTTCTGTTGATATTTTCTATTGTAAATTGCAAATTGTAAACCCTCAAGGATCAACAAACCCGCTAAGTGTGGGGTGTCCCCTTACCACTGGAAGTGTTCAGATGGCCAAACAATTTTTAATCTAAAATTTTACTAAGTTATTAATAATAATATTTATTAAATAAGAATTAATATTGTCACCCCTGCATGACTTGCTTATTTACTTTTACAGTTTATTCAATTAGAAAAACACTTACTGAACTTGCTAGGTGTTTGCAATGCTTGTAAAACATTCCATTGATTACGATTAGAGTAACAGCCGCAATTCTTATATACATCTCATCTCCCACCTGAAAGTAGGTGCAAGAAATTAAAATAATAATAATAATAATAAGACGATTTCTAAAGCGCTGTAATATGGCCAAGGCTGGAAAAGGGTGCTGTAAATGTACAGTGATTCTATTAGCAGCTGCCATTTATGGCAAACTTATGGTGATACTATACAACTGCCCCACAATGAGTTAATTACTGCAGAATAATTACTAAGTGATGTGAAAGTTGAAAAGAAATGTACAGTTGTTGTTTAACTAGTGACACCCACCATCGAAAATCCATCAATCCAGTTAATAGGTACATGAATACCTGTAAATTTGTTTATGCTATAATATGTTATATTCTGTGATCAATAGAAAGAATGGATAATGATGATGGTGATAATGATGAACTGGAGGTTACTCCAAGTCAAAGTTCTAGCTTAGTAAGTAAGTAAGTAATGCACATTTGGTAACATGTCGTATGTCCAGCGACTGAGCAAGAAGTAACTAGGTTATGACGCAGAGAATGGAGGTCCAAGCATTCAGCAAATGATTCACTGTATTAGTTTTTCACTTGTTCCTTTGCTACTACTGCTACTGCTACTAATACTGTTATTTTGTGAAGGTTATATGTGCATGTTTATGAAGACTGATAACTGCACTTTGCTAAACTGCTGTCTGCTGTCGACATCAAGATTGATAACGTTTTTCAAATTTAGTTGTTATTTTGTGCGTATGGTTCTCTGCAAGGACTATTTTCATGACATTTGTGAGGGGTTTCAATTTATATTTTTGCTGTTTCATAATCTGTGCTGGTTGTATCAAGACTGTTTGAACATTTCGTTGCACGGACTGAAATTTCATTTCACTTATGAGGGGTAAACAACGGTTGTCACTGTCCAGTTAGTGAACAGGGCTTGCCATTTGCCCTGAACTGAAAATTCCGGTGGAGTTTTCACTTAGCGGCGCTATATAAGTGTAATTGGAATTTGTATAGAGCCGCTTAAACAGAAACCAATCAGAGCCGCTGTCTACGCTAGCCTTAATGAGGAGTTCAGTATGTTCTGGTACGATTAAGGATAAGAGTGGTTTACAGCTCATTAGGTTTCCTATCGACTATCTTCTGTTGCCATCCAAATTGTCCTCTTCCAGGTTAATGGAGTGCTTAGAATAGGGCGCTATATAAAATTTGTGTTCATTACACTTCCTGAACCAAAATGTTGTGTGCAATAACAGAAAAACAGCGGTAATTCAACCTAATTTATGAAAATGACGTTTGAAAATTGTCTGCAGTTGTATTAATTAAAATGTTAATAAATTCATTCAGTAAGACGATTTCTAGCAGACATTCCTTGTGAGAAGTAGAAAGACTGAAAATAAGTGTGCCAAGTAAGCAACTTTAGTCAACTTTCAGAGAGCTCTGATAAATTTCAGATGTGGAATTTCTTGAATGATGTCACGTTTGTATGTAGAATGTGGGAATAGCCAGGGACATATATGTAGTCTTTCACCTTGATGTCTGGGGTTCAAAACCTGGTGCTTGTGTGAAATTACAGTTCATTAGCAAGAGGCTTCTGATGTTTGTAATTACATGATTGATTACTGACCCAATTATCTGACCCATCATACGAACTCACCAACACTTCACCTCTTGCAGTTTCTGCCCCAGTCTTTCACTCTAAACTGAAAACACTCCTCTTCCACTAATCCTATCCTGATTCTTCCTCTTCCCATTATCTCACTTTCCGGTTCAATTCCAAACACCATCATTTACCATAGCCGTCTGACTGTCTGCCTACCTGACTCTTGGATCTTGACCTGGAACTGAACCCTTCCTGTCTATCGATTTTGTTTTGACTGAGTACCTCTGTCAGAATAAGGAGGTTCTCACGATTTATTCCTGCGCCAGTATTTTGATCTTATCAATGTCCTGAATGTGCAGAGAAAATTATGCACTTAATATTCCCCAATCATTGTGCCATATTGTAAAATTTTAAAAGTCTGTTTGAATGAATGAACATTACGAGATTAACGTACCAGGCATAAAAAATCTGAATCAGATGCAAATGCCGATTGTGCCTGATAACAGCGAATATCTGTACATGTACTGCGCCCTTCTTTGGCTGGGGCCGTATTACGGCGCTCCATAAATCGTCTTATTATCGTTTAACAGTACATTTAATGTTGTCCCACCCATACGAAAATGCAGCAACGAACCAAGAAACATCAGTCGCTTTTCTCAATGAGCGACCTATTGTATAAACGCTCAGTGAACCGAACCAATCCTGCCTATCAATTTTGTTTTGACTGAGCACCTATGGATAAGCTGGTTCTCTCGACATAGCTCTAGTTGCGCCTGGAAGTCACAGTAACAGTTTCATGTCCGTGTTTTACGCACTATATCTGCCGGCGAATGGCGACGCCTAGTGTCGGCTTTTGCAGCTGCCTCAAAGGAAGGTCAACGACCATTAAACCGTTAAGCCACTCCATGAAGCACATGAGGCTGAAGATAGACATTATACAATTGCAACTGTTGTGGTGAATTCGGGCCGCGGTGAGCGTTTGTAAAAACTGACTCTAGGTGTCGACAGGATATCAAATGGGTCAGCCATAGTAAAGCGTGTCCCATGTCTCACAAGTGAGACGTCGGGGAGGCGATGGTCTCCTTTTCTAGGCCCTTGGACCGGCAACAGACGAATCCCATGTCTTGGCCACTGGGCCAGTGCATCGTAGGACTTGCCGTGAACTTCCTAGCTTACGCCGGTACCAAATAATACTGCTTGGTGATAGAGGCACGTGTGCGCAAAACCGAACCAGTCCTGCCTATCGATTTTGTCTTGACTGAGCACCTATGAACAATCTGGTTCTCGCGACTTAGCTCTCGCTGCGCCCTGTAGAAATCTCGAGCTTACGATTACGATTATAACTAATCAATTCGGGGAGACTAAACCATCTTAAACGCTAACAGTCGCATACAACGCTGAAACTTTCCGCAGCCCTGGGTTCTTGATGCAAGTAGGCCTACCTTATTTTGGGACGCCCTCTAACGGCCAGCCCATTGATCGCTATCGGCAGAGGGCGAGACTCGACCAACCTCTGACGGCCAGCGTGGTCATAAGTCGACGGGGCGGATGTTGAATCGGCGCCAGCGAACATTACATTTTCAGCAGTTAGAAATTAATAATTAAATCCCGCGAAACTGAGGTCAATTACGGAGCATAGAGGGTCACTCGCCCTGCGTTCGTGAACTCCTTCTCTGCCCGCCCGTATGTGTGTCCGTGTTTCTTTCTTGCCATTGCTCTCTCTCTTTCTGTCCCTCTATCTCTGTCTTTCTCTCTCTCTGTCTGTTTGTGTCTGTCTGTCTGTTCGATTGTTCGCCAGCCGCTTCCATTATTCCCTAAATTCTGTCGTCGCCAGATGGTGCTACGATGCCCGGAACGAATGCAATATTTAAAGTAAAACAAGAAACGATGGACAGACAGACAGCCAGCCAGAGAGACGGAAAGGCAGACAGACGTACTGAGACGTACATGGCAATAGTTAAAGAGCCGTAGCGCATGAAATCAGACAGACAGATTGACGAAGAGGCAGAGATGCAGACAGACATAGACTGAGACGTACATGGCCATATTTAAAGTGCAACAACAAGAGTCATAGCGCATGAAATCAGACAGACACACAGATAGACAGACAGACACACAGACAGACACACAGACAGACAACGAGGCCTAGATGACGCCAGACGATACGGCAACAGTCAGCGAGTGACGGGCGGACTGACCGAGCGCCAGCGCCGAGGCGGGCGAGGAGGCGGCACTGGTCGCAGGGCGCCCACCGTCTAGTCCTCCGAGATTGCTTGGGCGCTGGCTGGCCGCCGCCCCAGCCTTCGTCGCCGTCGTCGTGCGGCGCTGTTTCATCTCCCATTCAGCCAGACGGCCGGGCGCTGATAATGAAGGTTGGGCGGGCGAACACCTGCGGCATGAAGCCCGCGCGCACCGACCGGCGAAGACGCAAGGAAACGCGAGCGGACGCAGAAACCGCTAAAAGAACGGACTAACCAGAGGACAAGCGGACAGCAAAATGACGGACAAAGCCGTAGGACTAAGGGACGGTAGGAGAACGGTGAAGACCATCGCTGTTGTACATGCATATGCGGACAGTTACACGCAGTAGACAGCTCGGTCGGTCGCCTGCGCCTGACGGACACCAGTGGCTGACCAGTGGTCAGTCAGTTGGTCAGTCGGAAGCGGGAGTCCCTCGAGCAGGAGTTGAGGTGACTGGGGTTCGGCTACAGCGTTTGGAGGCATCGGTTGCGTGCGGAGGTTGGGAAAGGGTGAAGTCGGTGCTGAAGGTTGTCGATTCTCAATGAGTTGTGGAGACGCCGTCTTCTTCAGAACGGATGGCGCTATAGAAGCCAAGGCAAGTAAACAAGAAGAGTTCGTTCAAATTGGTCGTTTCGTCTTTAATAGATGGTCACGTGTGCAGCGAGTTTTTGGGAGGGGTTGTCCATAAAAAACGTCCGCCAAAATATGGCTCACTTTGGACCCTTTGCCCGCATTTGGCATTACCTTCCCATCCCTATTTTGCGAAACGTCCGCACTGAGGCCTAGATAAGGCTACCTTCTGACTTTGCAGGGATACCTGTGATACGGGGTGGGGTACTTCCATATTTCCGCGTCCAGCATAGGGGCTCTAATTAAATCCGAAGATGATCGGCAGAAAATGGTAAAAAGGGTAAGTAGTCAAACATTTCTCGGTGAAGTTAAATAGTCTTACATGCCCTCTGCAAACTTCTGGATCCGCCAGTACGTATTATATATATATATATATATATATATATATATATATATATATAATATATATACACACATTTTATGCAGGCCTAGAGACAGTGGCGAATTTAGCTACAGGCGTGGGGGCGGTTGGCCTCCGGCTTCCCTCTTGGTTATATGCTGGCGCCCCTCAGACCAGACCCGCGCATGATGAACTGCCAGAATGTAGCGCACCTCTGGAAATGCTCTCAAGCCCCCACGAAAACAATACGCATAAACTCAAAGTATGTTTCGTATACACTTCCGCCTTGTACGATTACGCATGTTTACAAAGCTGAGAATCGTGCTACATTCGTTTAGCGCTTTCGGAAGATACGTAGAAAGGCGCTATATATTTAGTACCTAACTACTGTAGGTAAAACACGATAACGGTGTCGTCTGCCGCGCGTCCATTGGCGCCAGTTACGTCATTTGACATATCCGGAGACGTCTGCTGCCGCGGGTAAAGTGTACGTGACGTAAAACAGACGCATGTGTGTATATATATATATGTCTGTACGCTGGTTCCCTACTATACACGGAGCAAGTTAATAAATGCGCCGCAGTGGGTGACAGCGGACATTTGTCCGTATTAGCGATTAACATGCGACCGTCGTCGAGTCGACTACTCTCGCGTCCCCAGCGAATGCATGGCCGCTTGCAACAATAACATTGGAGGCGTCATGGGTACGGTACAGACGGTTTCCCATCTCATTTTTACGACCACTATCTCTGATAACGACGATTATACATGTGTGTATATATATGCTTTTATATATATATATATACATATATATATATATTGCATGCGTGTGCGCGTGTGTTGACGCACTTTGTGTGATTGAGTTGTTTCGGTACAACAAAACTCGGTAGGCCTATGTCTAAATGTCCGGACCCACTCCAGGGATCAATGCATCAGAGGTATTAGGATGGGAAGTAAACGCAAGATGAAAAGGTGAGAGAGAGGATTTAAATGTGGCGATGAAAGAAGTGAAGTTAGAAGAATAGGATGGATGAAACAGCACCAGCAGGCTTTTGAGAGCGGAAGCCAGTGTATGGGTTCCATGGGTGTGGGGATACTTAAGTTTGCAAAGGGAGACTAACGGCATGGAACAACGTCAGGGAGTTATAGGTCCAATACTTCAAAGAAACTTGCCCTGTTACCCTTTTCCATCGTTTTCCAGTCAACGTTTTGATGACCTCCAAGCACTCTAACAAACCATGAATCGCGGCAAAGTATAGGTTATTAATTAACAGCCAACCTAATTAAGCAGTTAAATAAAACAGGTAGTCGAAAAATAAAAGACTGATGCATTGGTTGTTTTTCAGCTGCTGCCGCTTCTGCTGCTGACGTCTCGTGGATCATACGCGCGAATGCATCAACGTCCCGACAACTGCTGAACAATTCATGAGCGACTGCATCATTCGTTACGTCATCACAGAAAACGTAATCTTTCACTACCTCCCTCCCTTCCGTACCATTAGAAATTATTACATATAGTTGTCTGTTTCTTAGCGTGTTGCTACTATTTTTCTCTCTGTCGTTGTCTGTATGTTTGTATGCTTTTAATTCTTTCCTTCTTTTTCTGTCGGTTTTCAATTTGGTCTCGCCATTATGGTCCACGTCTCCCGCGCTTTTTGTATATGAAGCTTTTGTTTGTGTCTCTCTGTCTCTCCGACTCCCTTTACCTATTTTCCCGTCTGTCTCTGCCGATAAGTGAGCTGGTCAATGACCGTCTGTGATGCGTGAAAAAGACTACGTCGTCTGTTCAGCCTTGCACGTCACGGTCCGCTGAAAAGAACCGCCACGATCCGTTGACGACGCATGCACACGCCCCCGCAGCCATGGACACGGAGTCAGTCGGGACCCTTCCCCGCTATGTGGTCGCCTTCCTGCACCAGATGGGTCCCTACTCCGACTACCTCAAGTGGAACATAGCCGAAGCCAGCCACAAAATCACCCTTACCCTAACCTGGAACTTTCACTGTCCTCTGACGGGTGACAGACGACGTGGTCCAGCGGCCAAGACCGTCGGTCTGTGGAGCAAGCTCCAGCGCACCCTACGCCTCCCGCGAGCAGTCGACACGGGCCAGCAAGACCCGCTGCATGAAGGGTCCGTTCCCCGCGAGGTGACGGACTTTCTTCGGCAGACGTCGGACGAACGAGCGGCCTGCCTCCGGCAGGGCAACCGCGTCGCTGTGAGGCCGCGCCGGTGGAGCGACACCCTCAGAGACCACAAGCGACGTCTTCGCTCTTCGCTCTCCCTGCCCGATAAAATCATGGCAGGTGGAACGGGGGCGTTCACCCCAGGCGACGAATACCGATCAGCGACCCCGAAGAAGGACTACAAGGCGGCAACGACCAGCTACCCGTCTACTCCCACTCGATCAGGGGGGCCGGTCCAGGGTAACGGGCGACCGCCCGAAACCCTTT
Organism: Norana najaformis; assembly: GCA_964023275.1. Lineage (NCBI taxonomy): Eukaryota > Metazoa > Annelida > Clitellata > Crassiclitellata > Hormogastridae > Norana > Norana najaformis. The sequence continues at coordinate 22,543,327 of OZ029924.1, forward strand.
CTTCCAGAAAGACCATCAGCTGGCCCCGTTTCGGGGATCTGTTGTTCGTCGCGGATTCGGTGGGGGCGATCGGGGTGCAGGGTCTGAGGGTGGCGGAGCCGGGTAACAACGAAGACCGGACGGATAGGAGCTGCACGTGGTCCTGCCACGATGACACTCCTCTGGAAGACACATATCGTTCGAAAGACGGCGGCAGGCAACGGGTTCTGCAGCAGCAGCAGCAGCCGGCCATCTTCATACACAGAGCTTCGTCCGAGGCGCCTTCGACCGACGACGAACAAAGTCAGCACGGGGTCACGGAGGCTGCGTACGGCAACGAAGAAGCAGGAGGAGGAGGAACAGAAGGAGTTCACCGAAATAATAATCAAACTGTCAATCAGACAGTCCTTAAATGCCTGGACAGCTGTGATAAGATCTTATTCAGGCATTCGACAACGATTACCTAGCAGACGTGTTTCTGGGTGTATTTCCTGTTATGACATCCTATCAAGTCTCCTGTAAAGACCTTTTTAAGACATTCCAAAAATGATTACCTTAAAGAGTGCTTCTCGATGTAAGGATCTCATCCAGGCGTTTGACAATGTTTCTTGCGGAGGTATCATCGTATACAACGCCTTCCCGTCTCTGAACACGCACACATTAATCATCTGATTTCGACAGCACCGGCTGCTGCAGGTTTTGCTCGGATGTGTTGAATATTGTCACCGTAAGGGCGCTTTATCATTTTAGAAATCCTCCGATGTAGTCCGATCGGCTAGACCAAACTTAGTTTAAGAGTAACAAGTTCTTTGTTACTTAGTTAACCGCAATAACGTTTTACCGTGTCATTTCGTATTGACCCATTTCTGCCTCTGACCTGGTTACATAATACTTATATATAAGGAGGCCCATAAGGGCCAAAGCATGAGTTTACGTGGGCGGATAGTCAAGTATAAGACAAAAATGCCAGAACGAACGAACGACAGAACAGGCAGACGGACGCGTGAATGAATCAATAAATGAATGAATGGAATGAATGAACGCGATCAAAAGAGCGAGCGTGAGTGAGCGAACGAAAGACTGCGTGAAGAGAGGACGGACGAAAGGACGAATAGGCTGTTACTAATAAGGGCTGAGTAGTAGGTTCGTTATTTGGTTTTTCTATCGGATTTCTTTCGGCGCGAGACCGGAGTTACTGAAGCAGAAGCAGAAGTTAAGCTGAAGCAGAAGCAGATATTTTCCCTGCAAAGCAGAAGTAAGCACGCCATACCGTATTGTAAGAAAGCGATTGGGAGGGAGAAGTCGCAAGCCTGGTCATGAAAATAACTGAGAGCCAAAGCTTAAAACGCATGCAACACACATTCACGAAAAATGAAAGAAAATAAAGCTAACGGAATTTTTAAAAAAGATCATCACGCAACAGTGATTTGGATCGAGAACTAGGCGATCAGGCGCATCGAAGCCTAGTCTCAAGAGTCCAAGATCTTGCGACGAAAGACAAAAGGGACTTCCCTTCCACTGGTAAACACGAATCCTAACCTTACGGTTAAGCCTTGGCCTAAACATGAGTAGCCAGACAATGGTTTTAAGTGCATGGTTCAGTAAACTTCAACTGGTTTAGAAGTTTGACTGCAAATAAATCAAACCATATACTGTAAACCACAGGCTGCATATATCTACGTCTATGATGTAAAACTCGCTGTGCGAGAGGTCGTCAGCCTGAATCCAGAAAGACTATACTTCAGATTTTTATTTGGAGCTAGTATTTCAAACGTAGCGATTAGGCCGAAAGTAGACGATCACTTCACTCCGGCTCTGTGCCGCATCTACCGCATTCGACAAAGGCGCGCATGGAATAATTTACCAACCTTCACCAGAAATTCACCTAAAACAGGCGAAAGAAACCAGGAGGCTTACTTATGACCCTGTCGGGTAGTAAATGCATTAGGCACACGTGCCGAAAGACGCAAATATGATACAGACGCCATTGTTATAAGATAAAACAAAATGGCATCCAATGTTGAGATAGCACTGCGCATGGAAGTCTAAAGCATAGAAGAACTCCGTAAGCATTAGCAAGGATGTACAAGCATTCACGGCCATTTTACGTCGAAAGTAGAAGGGGCAGTGATGTGGGTAGCTCCGGGCGTAAAACTGGGCTACAGCCACCGACGCCTCGCAAAGTTATGTTCAGACCCCGACTTCCACAGAAGCCAAGTTGAATAAGCAGACAGACACATAGACAGACAGGCAGGCAGACACACACACACAAACACACAATACAAGGACAGACGGATCAAACACTCGAGACACAGGAGTGCCACAGCCGAAGGATACGACTCCATAGCATTTCCGCTAATCCTCACAATTCCAAGAGAACGCTCGATCGATCAACAGATCGATATTACCGCACGCCCCGGTAATCACTAAATGCCTGTAAGGACATAATTTGACGTGTTTCCTTATTAATTCATTCAATTAAACCTTCGCCGCCGACGTCCGGCTAAATCCCGAGGGAGACGAACGCACACATGTGCAACTTATGCATCGCCTGGAGACTACAGCTAACGACGCCCGCAAAACACGGACTTCCCCACCAGCCGCGGTAGAATATGCACAGGCCGAGAAAGAACCCGCTGTCTTTCAGAACAAAAGGCGACCAAGACGGACACAACACATCGTGTACACATAACACCGATGAATATGGGGTTGGTTCCCGAGTCTGAAGGGGCAAAATGATGTAAGTGTAATGTAAATGTGAATCTATGAAATTTGTCAGCGCCACACAAAAGCTGCGTCAGAGAGATAACATCATCACCAGCGGGGTAGGCCCTGTATAAAATCAAGTCCCCAAGAGCCAGGTCGTTAGGACCAAACATAATTCAAGCCTGAATGTCACTGCACCACATTAATTTTTTTCTTTACCCCACTGATTAAGGTCGCCTACGATTCCTCGCTCAGCCGATGGACACATGGCGTGTTAACAAATGTCTTACTTACTTACATTCTACTCCGCAAAGCTATAACATTGTCTATCTAACAGAAACTGAATGAAAATCATTTTATCTCAACTGCATCCATGCATAACAAGTCACAAGGTGTTTTTCACAATGTAAAGCCAACATTTGGGACTAGAATGCATTTGTATCAAATGATTGTTCTTCGCCACACATACATTTATGAGCCAATCCAACTGCTTCGGCACTGAAGGGACATTTTTCCCTAAAGGTAAAACTTTTCTGCCTATTTTTTTCTGGATGGGCTAAAGCCTGGGAGCTCTGCTGATGGAAAGGAGAAACATCCACTACCCATGATAGCTGCTGTGGGAGGGGTGACTCAATAAACCACCGATAAAAACAGTGACCAGCAAGTTTTCAGAAAATTTGTCAATATGCAAATATGGTTGGCTAAACAGTTGTCATCACAATTTCTGGCAACATAGAATACAGTCCTCCTCGTCGGGCCCACTCTGGTCCCCGGCCCACTCTTAAAGCCGTGCCGATGCCCTTGGACCTACTGATGGCAAAAATATTACTCTCTAGCATACACCCAACAGTCCGACACATTTGCAAGCAAATCACGGAAATAAAACATAAAAGAACAAGTTATAGGCAAAAATGAATAGGCAGCAGTGCACCGTATTCGTCACAGTGTTCCCACAATTGAAAAAACACAAAAATAACAAGCTCTTGATTTTTAACAGAGGTGTCCCATTTGCCCCAATCTCCCCTAAATATCTGACTTGGTCACTTGAAGGTGTAAATCAAGCAACATTCTGAAGAAGTTTTGTACAGTTTCACGCAAATTCCAAACTTAATACAATGCAAGAAGCTGCCACAAGAAAAAGGTCAAAACCAATACAAAGCTCACTTGCATAGTCATAGATTGCCAGCACATCCATAAACACTTGTTGGGACCCATATTGGACCCTTATATGGGTCCCAAACGTGCCCCATATGGCCAAGCTAGCAGAGCTCAATATAATTATAAATTTAAGTACCGAGTAATATGATGTTATGATGTAATGTAATAGGCATTTATACAGCACCAATTCAAATAAGTCCTCAGTAGCAAATGTGGAGAGTTCACTGCAGCTCACAAACTTACGTTGCTGGCTATTGGTAAACCTCTGAGTAGTCCTGTAAACAGGCGCTATGTAAATTTAGTGCTAAGCAATTAACCAATGAGCAGATAAAATGAAGAAGCATCACAAGCAACTGAACACAAGCATGGCTCAAAAACTCAACATATTAGTTACAATGTAATATTGTGGCCTATGAATAAAGTGGCCGAGTCTGCGACTCTTCTGAGTTCTGTATTCATACAAAAATATGCACAGCTGGTATTTTCTAGACTCAAAGTATAAGCAAATCCTCCTCTTACTTCAAGGCACAGACAGACAAACACAGAGATATTCAGGCATACAGGCACAGAAAGACAAACAGCAATTCACACACACACACACACACACATACACACACAGAGACTTACCAAACTGAAACAAAGACAAACACACAGGCAATAAAAAGACACCACAACACTCAGTGAAAGAGCAACCATACAGACAGCAACAGATAGACAGACAAACCGAGATACAGGAGCAGACACAAACAAACAGACAGACAGACTCTCACGAAGCTGCTGGCAGGGTAATGTCATGTACTATTCAACATCACAGTCAAGCAGACCTGTGCTACAAGAAGCAAATCACCGTTCACATTAAAACTAAGGCAACAGCTCCACGGTTCAATTTTCATACGAAAAACAGCAAAAATAGAAGACAAGCAAGAAATCCAATTTACACAGTCAAACTTAACTAAAAGAGCATCAGGCACAATACACAAAATAAAGCAGCTAAACAAATAAGTCAGCTTGGGAACTGACAAATATGGCAAGAACATCACAGACTCAAAAATATAAGAACCTGACACAAGAAGCAAAGAAAGATTTTACATCTGGTTACTGATCCAAATGACAAGCGTTAAAAAGTAAATACAGTCTTAATTCTATTTAAAACTGATGTTTAGTCATTAGTTAAATAATAATAATAATAATAATAAATGCTGACATACCATGAGGATAAACCTGGCAGGTTTTTATGTACATACAGAGTAGACAATGAAAATCCACCTACACGTGTTTCACAGTTAAAATAAGAATTCTGATTAAAACAATCCAGACTACAACGAATTTCTAGAAATCCATTTAAGAAATCATCATCCATTATTTCACATAAAGAATAAAATCATAACATTTTTGATAATCAAATCAACAGCAATATTTTTGATAACCAAATCAATTGTAACAATTTTTAGTAATCAAATCAACTATAACCTGCCTGAGCAAGTTGTCACAAGGCTCTCGTGCATACCATAAATTTTTTTTAAAGAAACCTAATCAAAATATTAGCAATAATTCATAAACTGCATCAATTTTCAGTATTAAACAAATCTGTGTATATTATCTGCAAAACACCAAAAATTATTTGTCATATCCTAAATAATTTGTTTTTAGTTCAAACATGTAAATTTGTAATCAATTAATAAATCACTTATTCAACTCTGTAAATATTTACTGCAAAGAGTAATTAATTACTGAAAATCAGTCAATATTTTTTGGTTGCCAGCAGAAGTGATGTTTAAAAATCCGATTTTTGAAAAACCATTGAATTGCTTAACCCTCTGCAAAGATCATTCGCAAATCGCCCTTACAGGAAAGGTTTACTAGTCACCATGAATCATTTACTAATTACTTGTAAATAACTACTGGTCAAAAGTAATCGCATGCAAATATTTACAGTGATCAAATGTAAATACTATTTACAAGTAATAGCTTACAGATCTTTAGTCATGACAGGGCATGAGCAGAAGTCCTCATTCCTTGAAGTCCTCATTCCTTGAAGTCCTCATTCCTTGAAGTCCTCATTCCTTGAAGTCCTCATTCCTTGAAGTCCTCATTCCTTGAAGTCCTCATTCCTTGAAGTCCTCATTCCATCTCCTCGAATTCCTCACTCCATTTCGTTCAGTTCCTCACTCCATTTCCTTGATGGCCGCAATAGAACTGCGAAGCAACTGTACCTGAGCCTGAAACAGACAAGGAAACCCCAGGTCAAAGGTCAGGTCAGGTCATGACACGCCATGGTCACAGAACGACTTAATGAGCATCACACGTCCAAACACGCAAACAAGTCACGCACCAACAACCACCAGTAGCACCGAAAGCATAAGAAAAAGGGTCAGGCCAGAGGTCAAAGGTCACTGGACACAGCCAATGCATAGAATAGTTAAAGAAGCAGAATAGGGCTTCTGGGTTGCATGTCTGTCGTCCGGAATGCACCGTAATGATCAAAAAGTACGATGAACAAACTGAATTCTTCAATGCTACTCAACAATTACCTTCTGCATAAAACTGAAGAAGATCCGTCTTCTTTGCTACTGAATAATTAATTGGCTTCATTATAAAACCCGGACACATTCAAGTCGTGACCCAGGACATACCTTTATAAGATATCTTATGACTGGTATTGATTTTTGAACTCGTACAGCGCCCTTTACTTCAGCCTCAGCAAAGCTATTGCATTATACAAATCATCATCATCATCACCATCACCATCATCTTCTTATTATTATTATTATTACCATTATTACTTAAATGAATACCAGCATTTAGTTTTTTATAATTGTGATAGCATATTTATAAACACCTACATACATACATACATACATACATATATACAAATAAAATGAAATCTACGTATCACTTCCCATGCAGTGTACCTGGGCATAATATTTCAATGTCGTGAAGACATACCTTTGCATGTTTCAGCTCAAGTTCTGCCAAATCAACCAAGTTCTTTTTGAAGTGTGCAATTCTTCTACCCCTGAAATCTGTCAGTTCTATGAAAACAGAAGTTTAAGTTTGGATACAAATTTTGCACACAAAAATTTATTTGCAGCTCGGGTTCAGCAACCATGGCAATGGTCAGCAGAATTACCACTGACAGAAGCTCTTACACACCTCATCTTACCTCATCTTACCAGAAAACTTACCTCATCTTATGCTCATCTTACCTCAGCTTAGCTAACCTTACTTAAGCTGAAAAGACTTTCAAAAATGCCAACTCAGCTTCAGAACGGGACATGGAAACAAAGCACGATTTGGCCAATGAAACGCAGCAAAAAAGGAATACTCAGGTTTCTGGTAAGGAAAAAATACTTTTTCCTAATTATTAAGGAACACTTTGATGCTGTCTGACGCTCAGACTGAGTCTGAGGATAACCGTTGCAGCCATGCATGCATCACTTTCAACTACAACAGTGTTTTTAAAGGCGCTACATAAATGTTTAGATACACACCTGAATACAGCTGCATCAAATTATTATTTCTGCATTTATTAAGCACCACTATCTAATGACTAAGCATCAGTCAATGGTGCTGAGCAACTGCAAATGAAGGACTTGCTCAAGGTCCCTGCACAGTAACCAACTCAGAGGAGGCTCGAATCTGTACTCTCTGTGTTACAAGCCGAGCGCTCTAACCAATAGGCTACCGTGCCACACCTACGTTGACCTATGTAGCTGGCTATTTCTATCTTAATGCATTCTAAAAAACATGACAAAGGCACTAAAAACCTCAAGACCTGATCGATTCTTACTCACCCTGCATAGCAACTTCAGACATTCGGCTGAATTTCTCAGCCAGCTCATTGTGATAGTCTTCAGCCTATGAACCCAGAATACACAACAAAGCCTAGGCAGTCTTCTATGAGATCAGACAACAGCTAATAGCTCAGTCACAAGGGACATCAAATACTACACTGAAATCGCACCTTCCACATTTCTTTCGACAACATCAAACACCTTGCCTTGTATACTTATCCTAAGTGAAATGACTGGCTTACATAAAACCAGTTGTTAGCAGTTTTCTTAAAACCTAACAGAAACAGGTCTAAGCAAGCCATCGGATTATTTTGGCATGACCTGTTGACCTTTGCATCAGTTAGAGTGTTGCCATGTTATACCAGACTGGCATAATATTGTATAGACTTGAAGCTGGCAAATCAAAATGTGGTTTCATATTCACAAAAGGTCAAAAACCTGCCACCAGCTACAGAGTTACCTCACAATCAGAGTTTCCCGACAGACGGCAACTGAAAATGCAATGCACTATATCACCCCTGGAATACACCCAACCCAGTCTAATATAATCTAATCTAAAGACTTCTGTAGCACCGTTATCATAATGTCCAAGGCATCAGTCGATGGTTGCTTAAAGTCAAAATCGCAATCCAAATTCATAACCCATTGGAGAAGCCGGGTCAAATTCCGATAGATCAGAGAAATAAAGCAGCTGTCGGAAACCTGCATTGTACAGCACACGCAATCTCTAGCGCAAGCGTAAAATTACTCCTGACCTGTTGGACATCTTTGTTTTTGGCACGTGCCTTGTCCACGGCCTTTGTGGCATTTTCAAAGTTGACAAGAAGTCGAAGTCTTTGATAGACGAGATTCTGAGCAGCCGTCGTGTCTCTCACGTAGTACTTCAGTGTATCGGAAAGTTTCAGATCTTCGTCGGAAGCAACCCGACCCTCCAACTTCTAAAGTTAACCACCAGAGTAACGACTCATAAAGGTAGAAAAGTACAGGTAACACAGTTGTTTATAAGCCTGTATGGAAGAACCAGCCCAGACCCAAATGCGATGAAGGTGAGGCAATTAAGGTGAGGCAATTGAGGTGAGGCAATCAAGGTGATGCGATCAGGGTGAGTCAATCAAGGTGAGGCAATCAAGGTGAGGCAATCAAGGTGAGGCAATCAAGGTGATGCACTCAAGGTAAGGCAATCAAGGTGAGGCAATCAAGGTGAGGCAATCAAGGTGAGGCACTCAAGGTGAGGCAATCAATGTGAGGCAATAAGGTGATGCAACCTCATTTCAAATTTGACTGACAATATAGCTAAAAAAAATTACAGGGATAAAATTGTCAACCATTGTTTCAAAATTACTCTAGATTCAGTAACTAATTACTAAAACAATCATCTCTGGAACAGGAAAAATTTTTAACATAAAGACGATATAACAATTCTACACCAATTCAGTCCCTAAATCATTATTTACTAATCATTATTTACCCTGGCTTTGTCCATTGTTTCTGCAGCTTTATTCAACACTCTAAAATTAAAAACAGTCAACATGATTCAAAATTGGACACACTCAAAAAACAAATAGCAGGCAAACAAATAACCACTTGCACGGACTCCTTTCGTGTTTACAATAAGTGTAACTGCAACGTTCGATAAATTGTGCTCAACTGAAAAACTCATAAATTAAGCACAGATTTCAGTTTCAAACTTGCACAAATAGATTATCACTGTATACAAGAAAATGCCCTATCATACATTTCATTTTTTTGGGCTATGTTCGACATTCATAAGCGGGGAAAAGCCAGCTCAGACTGACCACATGAAAGTAACTGATTCACTGCCCAAATTTAAACAAGTGGCTGATGAAGATGAAGTTGATGGTACGTACATAGATAGTGTTGTTCCATCAGCCGTCGCTGCCTGAGACAGACTTGTGGAAATCTTGATGTAACTGTCAGCAACGTCTGAACAGAAACAAACGAACAAGATAAAATAGGGTAACAACTGATCATGCTACATAATATGATGTAACTGAACAGTTTTATAACACCTCCTAAATACCTCTCTTCCAATTATCTCTGTTCTAAATACCTTCTGAGTATCTCTCTTTTAAGTACCTCCCTTCCAAGTGCCTCTCTTCTAAGTAAGTCCCTTCTAAGTGCCTTCTAAGTACCTCTCTTCCAAGTCCCTCTCTTTCAAGTACATTCTAAGCACCTGCCTTCTAAATACCTCTCTTCTAAGTCCCTCTCGCCTCTTTTGCAAGTACCTCTCTTGTAAGTACCTCTCTTCTAATTACATGTCTTCTAAGTACCTCTCTTTCAAGTACCTTTTTCATACCTCTCTTCTAAGCATCTCTCTTTTAAGTTACTCTCTAAGGACTAATGCTGATACAGGCATATAACAAATGTGTTATTGCCTTACTTTACCTTACCATACCAATCCTTACCTTACCACACCTTACTATAACTTACCAGCAACTGCTGGACCTATCTTAGAACACTGGAACCATACAGGAATATGCATAAATGAGAGTTTATTCTTTTAGAGAAATGTATTGTAAACATACATTTATATAGCTCCATTTAAGCTAGCAACAACAGATTTTACAATAAATTTAAGCTTCTTATGCAGTTTTACCAAAGAATCGACTCACAGAACTTCCTAAATAATCATATAATTTCTCCACAAACTTTTGTGACTGGCTGTCGTGGCATCTGCTTTGGCAGTTGCTTCCTTCACCCGAACCAGATACTCCGATAGGAATGTCCTTTGTCCCTCGAAAAAGTCATCCTTATCCTTGAGGTTTGCCAAGAGAACCTCGTCAAGACTTTGGGAGAAAGTTTTGAAGAATCCTGTCAGCCTTTCTTTGCTATTTTTTCCACGTATACTTAACTGTCAAGAAATACAAATGAAATAATTACTAAACCACAAATGGAAAGATTTTAAAGCACAGTTTTGTTAAGAATAATAATAATTATTATTCTATTATACAGTATACAGAGATATTTAGTATACTATCATCGTGATGTTATTACACATGCTGGGTCCAATAAACAAATGAATGAATGAATGTGTTAATTCATGCTATAATAGAGCGTGTTTTGAAGAGGTACTATTTATTCACATACAAACATAAAAATGTCTATTCTGTTGTTTATAATTCCATTTTTAGAAGATTTTGTTATTCCATTGATACCAGCAAGCCTAACTTTGCATTGTGTAATATCAACCACAATGGACATTCTACATGAATCAGTAAAAGGTTATTTGATGTGTGTTAAGATCTCAGAAAAATACAGACTAAACCAAAAAACTAATACCCAAGTTAATAATGCATTACAACTTAGTAACAACACGTTCGAGGTGAGCAGAAATATACCTCTTGCTCATATTCAAGGAACACTTTGAAGTTTATATCATTTCTCAGCACAGGATGGGCAGCTAACCGTTGCAGAAAGACTTCATGCATCGCCACCGTTTTTTTAAATGATGCCAAATATTCACTAAATATGAAATGACACAGCTTCAGAATTAGACAAAGTTTAGTTTTGGTATAAACACTTCATACATTATATTACACCAAAAAAGTCATTAATGCCATCTTTTGGAGCCATAAAAAATCACCTTATAACGAAGTTGTGTTATAACAGTCATTTTCTAAACCTGAGTGAAATTTCGGATCATGTCCATGGCTGTGTGTTATCTGAATTCAAGTCATATTGAAGCACTTTGTAAGGAAGCTCCTCAACACTTGAAAACTGTTCTCTTGTCAGGGCAGGGATGGGATCACCTCTGAGTAGGTATATTAAAGAGACACAATATCAATAAAGTAAGTAAGTAAAGGTTCCCATGTCCCATGAGGAGAGGTGCTCATTTCATTTTCTTAGGCCACTGGACTGGCAATGGATGAATCCCAAAGTCCTGGACACGGAGCCAATGCATCGCAGCACTTGGCGTTTACTTCCCAGTTTAAGCCTGCACCAAATTACACTGCCTGGTGACAAAGGCACAGTGTGTGCAAACAACCTGCCCAGGGTCGTTACACGGAGTCAAACCCGCAGCTGCATGATCATTGACAAAACGTGTCACCGACAGACGACCATGCCACACACAATATCTGAATGAATGAATGAATTTTAACAAAAATAACAATCCTAAGTTCTACAATGATCTGTTGGAATACTTCATGATGCACCGTGAATCATATCCTCACCCATGAAGACTGTTGCATAAGACACAAGAAAACATATATAGTCTTCTAACACAAAGTACACAAATTAAAATACTCATCCAGCAAAAGAGGAAAACAAACGTTAACATAGAAAGACATTTTCAGCCGTATTTCTTACGATTCGAGTTCCTGTTTCACCTTCTGGAATTCTTCTTTCGTCATCATGCTTTCACCCTCACCAAGTTTCTGCAGTTTCTCACGTGATGCATCAAAATTGGGTCGTGGTGGGGCAGGAGGGATCTGAAACACAGTCTCAGATTAACTCCCGGATAAAAGTCAGAGTTTAAGTTAGACTTTCAACAAGTAGCAACTGATTAACAGCCAGAAAGCAGATTCACTTTGCCTCCTTATCTGTAGAACTGACAGCAAACTCATACTTTCAAAATTGACAGCAAACTCATACTTTCAAATCTGACAGCAAACTCATACTTTCATAATTGACAGCAAACTCATACTTTCATTGCCCATATTCTCAAAAAATTGCAATTTCAGTGCTCTCTTTAATTTCCAAAATGAGAATAAATCCAAGTAATCAGTAAGTCTAGCAAGAAGGGCTTTAATGTTCTTCCTCTTTAGCAATAAACCAAACTGATCGTTTCAAAGTCAACATTCTCCCAGAATTTGCAATTTCAGTTATCTTTAATTTTAAAAATGAAAAATATCCACACAGAGTATTTTATTTCAGCATTATTTAGCAAGAAGCTGCCATCAAGCTTTAGTGAAAAAGAGAGAAAAAATCAGACACGTGCTCACAATAATTCCAAAATTTGCTTCGTTCTCCTCAAAGCGATCGTGAAGCCACACAAATTCTTCATGTTGCCGTACAACTGAAAATTCTGGCTTACGAAACTCTGGCATAGATGTCTGTCGAATAAAAATTCAGGAATTTGCAAAGCCATGTGCAAGAGTTGAAAGACATACTTGACAAACTACAACCAGAGACATTAATTATAACAAAGCTGGATGGGACCTTTTAAAAAGTGCTATATAAATATTATGCCACTAAAGACTATGTACTCACAGACTTCCTTGCTTGTATGCATACGTGTATGAATGTATTGTATATACATATACATGTGTGTGTATGTATGTATGTATGTATGTATGCAGCTATTTATATAGCACCTTAAAAGAATGTCACAAAAATGCTAAAAAATGGTTTGCTTACTTTCTTACTTAAACAAATATAAGAAAATAAATAATGCATTTGAGGTCTTTCAGTGCTCTACTGACATGCAAACAGTTGCAATTCAAACTAAAACTGGAAATTTTTTTCCAATAAACTAATCTAATCATTTCAGTAGATTTAAAAGTTATCCATACTTTCTCTAAATACTTTTAATAGTTGCTACATTGTGCACATTTCTCTAACTCAGTAATGCAGAGTTCCTGTAATAACCAACTGTAATGGCCAGATTTAGGCATTTCGCATACTTAAATACGGGCACCACAGAAATTATTACACTACCGTACATTAGTAGATTGTAAACCAAAGTTCTTAAGAATTTCTATACAGGTACCTTAGTGTGCACAGTGAATTTCACTTTGTCTCGTTCGCTCAGAGCATCAGAAATGTCAATCGTGAGGATCCGATCGCTGTTTAGGTCAACGACCTCATCCGACGGTCCAGCCTACGATCCAAAACCAACATGGCAGAATTATGGTTGGCATGGTGGCCAAGACTACAGTTGGCATGGTGACCATGAATGAGGCTGGCATGGTGGCCTTGACCATGGTTCCCATGACTATACTTGGCATGCGGGCTATGACTACGTTTGGCAATGTGGTCATGATTATGGTGGCCACGTCTATATTTGGCATGGCACCCATGACTACAATTGGCATAGTGGCCATGACTACGGTTGCCATGAAAAGGCAACTAAAGTTTAAAGAAACTCACAACTCACGTGATCTGATTAGATTAGCCCATATTGGTGCATGACCATTACAACCATAAGTAGACCATTACTTTACTTTACCATGTTGCAATCTGAAGTCTTTACAAAAAGGCAGCAGATAGGAGTGGCCCAGATGACAAACCTTGAATTACATGAGAAATTAACGAGACAGTGGACAACCAGGACCTTTATGAAAGCATGAAAAATATACACATATTCATAAATATATCCATAAACACATCCTTGCACAACACACCTTGCTCGGCACATTACTTGAAAGATCCTGGTCCTCATCCATATGATCCTAAAACAAGATAACAACTGCTGCTACAAGGTAAAGTAAGGTAAAGATTTGACATAAGTAAGTAAGTACGTAAGCAGTCTTTATTAACATAAGACAAAGGTCCACACTTCACTATCAGCAATGCAGCATTCTGAGGCATTTCAGTGTAGCTGGTGTTTTCAGTTGCAATCCAAACCTTACAGTAGCTAGACTGTATAGCTACTGCTGCGCATTTGTGATGCATTTAGTTACATTAAGCTTTATAAACTGACTTATAATAACACAAGAAAACTTTTGTCACAGCTCAGGTTGTGTATCGCAACAGCAATTTGTCAGTTAGAATAGAACCTTTGTTTGAAAACACTGACATGGCAACAGTGTGCCACTCTAAACCACAGTTTAGAATATAATAAAAATTCATAATAAATAATAAAGTAATAAAACAATTATCTCAACAATCGTCGTTCCCAACCAGGAATTCTGAAACACTTTCGATTATTTTCATCCGATATCTAACATCTGTAAATTAACCAGGGTCCTGAGGCTATAGTTTACAAAATGCAATACCTCTGGAAAGCTAGAGTTTATTCCTCAATCAAAAACCAATTTCAAATCGTTGCTACTCATCCAAACTTAACTTCATCACTGCTACTTGCCGTCTGCATTCAGCATGCAGTGCCACATATTATCCGCTAATCGCTCGATTCCTTGTCATTAGGGATGTGTCTGCCTGTTTCGCTTTAGGCCGCCAACAGATTTGCGGCAGTTCAAACTGCACCATACATAATTGTTAGGCCACTGCATCCACTTTATTTTTACTTTTGATGATATCGGGCAGTTTTTAAACAGTTTTTGTTGCACAATGCAGATGCGCCCACAGATTAGAAAAGCGAGGGCGTTCTGCTAAAGCGTTTTCAACCACAATTATGTACCCAAGGAAGTGACGCGCTAAACTATCCAATGCTCTTTAAAATAAACATAAGAAACAACGCATTTAGTTCAGAATGGTTTGTGAAAGTAAACTTTAGGTGTTATTTAAAAACTAAAACATCCAGCCAAACTTTATTCACACCCACCATCATGGCTGCTTTTGCAGGATGCTAGCCGTTGTTTATCATCAAACAAAAACACATCATGTGTTTATGATTCAACCAGCGATAATTTGCGTGAGTAAGTAAGATCACAACACCTGTTGCAACATTTGCAGAAAAATATTCCATTTATTTCATTCTCGGCTTGATCTGTAAAAATTACACGACTGCTGTTTTAACAATCACTACAATCTTTGTGTGATATTTGCCAACATGGAGTATGAACATTAATAACACTGGTCAACATAGAAATCGTTACTGACTGGAAAAGGCCCTAATGTGTAGCATCTTGGTGTGCTGAACACGAATATAACCATAAAAAATTTTTATTGGCTCTCGTTTTGAAAATATTTCATATAGTTCATTTTTTATGTTTCACCATGTAAATTTATGCAGTAGGACTGCGACAATATCCTAAATAAGTCTAGAATGATGTAATATTCCACCTCATTGCATAATCCCATCATGGACACATCATGCACAGTTGATTACGTCATTTTCTGATGCAATGTAAAACTACAGCCAGTCGGCTGTTGACGTAAGATGACGTCAGCAGTGTACTATATAAAGCGAGTCGGAACGGTTGAGCATTTACAATATTACAGACTTTGTGCGAGACAGTTTAAGTTACTGTTTTATAAAACTATTATTACTTTATCCATTTAGATACAATACAGAACAGTAATGCCTCGGAAGTGCGTAAATACTGTGGACAACTTTTGTTACATTTGTGGGGAAGTGACATTTGCCAACCAGAAGAAAAGTATCACTTATCAAGTCAAGAAGGCATATCATGCTTACTTCGAATGCAAGGTTGGTGACCAAGACAAGCCATGGGCCCCGCATATATGCTGCGCTACATGTACAACACAGCTTTCACAGTGGTTGAATGGCAAAAGACCATCAATGCCGTTTGCAGTTCCGATGGTGTGGAGAGAGCAAAGCAACCACGTAGATGACTGTTACTTCTGCTTGGTTCCTCCTCTTTCCGGTGGAATAACGAAGCAAAAGAAGTCGACAATAGTCTACCCAAACATTCCGTCAGCATTGAGACCAGTTCCACATGGTGATGGACTTCCTATTCCAGAACCTCCAGCAGAATATATTTTCCTTGATTCATCTGATGAGGACAAGGGTGAGCCGACATGTTCTTCTCCTGGTCCGTCAGCGTGCAGTGATCCCGATTTTCACTGTGGTGCATCATCAACCCCACACAGAATAACACAGGAAGAACTAAATGACCTTGTTCGTGATTTGGACTTATCCAAAAACAAGGCAGAATTGCTAGGATCAAGACTCCAACAATGGAATCTTCTAGAAGAAGATGTCACAATTACTTCATATAGAAAGCGCCATCAGCAGTTGGAACCTTTCTTTATGAAGGAAGGTAATCTGGTATTCTGTTCCAATATTGACGACCTCATGAATGCCTTACAGATCACTCATGACCCACAAGAATGGAGACTCTTTGTAGACTCTTCAACACTGAGTCTTAAGGCTGTGCTTTTGCACAATGGAAACCGTCTTCCATCTATTCCATTAGCGCATGCTGTCCACATGAAAGAGACATACGATAACCTAAAAGAGCTACTGCATTCCATTGACTATAACAGGTACAAATGGCACCTGTGTGGTGATTTGAAGGTAGTTGCCATTTTAATGGGACTGCAGCAAGGATATACAAAATATATGTGTTTCTTGTGTGAGTGGGATAGCCGAGCAAGAGAGTTGCACTACGTGCGGAAGGAATGGACTCCCAGACAAAACATGGCAGTTGGACAGAAGAATATCCAGCACCCAGCTCTGGTCGAGGCTCACAAAATCCTACTACCACCCCTTCACATCAAACTAGGTTTGGTGAAGAACTTCGTGAAAGCCATGGACCGCACTTCGCCAGCTTTCCGATACCTGCATGAAAAATTCCCTCGACTCAGCGAAGCAAAGATTAAAGAGGGAGTTTTTGTGGGTCCTCAGATTAGAGAACTCTTCAAAGATGACCGCTTCAACAACTTGCTGGAGGGTGATGCGAAACAAGCATGGAATGCTTTTCGTCTAGTGTCTACAGACTTTCTGGGGAATGTTAGGGCAGAAAACTACAAGGAACTAGTAGAAGACATGCTCAAGCAGTACCAGAAATTTTGCTGCAATATGTCTCTGAAGATGCATTTCCTTCATTCCCATCTGGATTTCTTCCCTGACAACTGTGGTATGGTTAGTGACGAACATGGCGAACGTTTTCATCAAGATATCGCAACAATGGAGCAAAGGTACCAGGGAAAATGGTCCACTACAATGTTGGCTGACTACTGCTGGACACTCCGCAGAGATGCTCCCGAACAGCTGTACAAGAGACAGGCAAAAAAATCTAAGAACTAGTCTATGACCTGGTTTTTACAAATATTAACTGTAAGTGTATCACTATTGGCATGCATTGTGCGATATAAAATTACTTCATTTCAGATTACAAAAAAAAACTAGAGCCAATTCCGCATTTTCACTGTCATATTCGTGTTCAGCACATACAAATTGATAAGAACTGACTAATTTCATTTCAGTAACATGACTTTTGTAAAAATTTGTTGTCCAGTGTAATAGTAAGCAATACAAAAATAAGGCTACCGAATGGAAGCTTTTGCACATGGTTTCCTTTTGAGCACTGGATGTTTATAATGTGCCATGAAAGTCGATTACAAGCCCTCAATAAACTCAGATGCCGTGGCGGCTCAATTGTTGCCTGCTTGGGGGGAGCAAGAGTATTTCCAGAGAGGCGCCACATTCTGGCAGTCCACCGTGCACGAGTCTGGTCTGAGGGGCGCCGGCATATAACCGAGAGGGGCGCAAGGCGGGGTAACCGGCCCCCCACGCCTATAGCTAAATCCGCCACTGCTTTCAAGGCTTATTTTCATTCCCATAGGTCTGGGCCTCTTAGAAAACAAAGGCCTGTATTGTTCTATGTAGGCCTTTGAGTGTCATCAAGTGCTGAACAAATTAAATGAAACAGGTTGCTGGAGACGGAACCAACAGTGCGTGACGACTAACAACAGTACCACCTGCGACGTATGTCTTTAGTTCTGCCTTATGCGCCTAAGCATAGGCCTTTTCGATCGTTACGAAGATGACTTATATATAGGCCTAGGCCTACATTGTGAAAGGGAAAAGACCCTTAAAATTATTCCAGCAATAATGAAAATTATTTTCTAGTAACTCCACACAAAAAAGAGTATGATAACGGATTTAACTACATTTGTATACATTTTAAAAATGAAACATTTGAATCTATCTTCATAGGCTGTATTTTATTTTGTCTCAGGAAATGTATAACCGTTTGACCCCTCTTTGCTAAGCGGCATTTTGCGAGTTTTTTTTCGCAAATTAAGCCACTGTTTTTAACAGGGACTGCATATAAGTTTCAATTTAGGTGCTCATAAAGCAGTTTAAGTTTAATTAATTGAAGAGTCGTTGTATTTGAATAGCTAACAATAATTTATCGGTTTCTGTTCGGGTTCACAGCGTAGGCCTTTAAAGATTCTTCGACTATCGATTAAGATGCTGTGTGCATGCAATATCCTATGTGTAATGTGTAGGCCTCGATCGATGATACATATATAGGCCGCTTACTCAGACCTGCAGCGAAAGGCCTCTAGGCTGATGAACTCAAGGCCTGTGTTAGGCTGTATAGTCTTCGACTTGCTGTGATTCCGGCTCCTTCATGTTTGTCGCTGTGCGAACCATCAGTTGATGCTGCTGCGGCTGCTGAGCATGTTACAGGTAAACAATCACCTGTAGCATCTGGTTGCGAATCCCTGCATCTTTAGACGCATGGCCTATCGTTGCCATGTCTTCGAATGAAGAGGAAACCCTCTATGATCGCACTATTCGACTGTTACTACATATTTACGGAATTGCAACGTCAATAGGCATGTATATTCACATACATAGTATATATCCATATGTACTGTCGCTGCTCTCATTTCGTTCTCAACTTAAAACTTACCTGTTTCAGATTGCTTATCCACCATAGGCTGCCTCTCTGTCCTGTGGACTGACCTTCTGGATATTGACCCTATTGTGGCTTGGCTTTGGTGCGCCATCGGTTGATGCCTTATGCATTAGACACCGGCGCATTAGAAGTTGCTTATTATTATTATTATTATTATTATTATTATTATTATTACTACTACTATTATTATTATTATTATTGTTATAGTCTGGCTCTTTCAGTTATAGACCTCTATAGAAATATTTAATATCCGTAAATAACCAAACCATAGTTCAACATAGTCAACGAAATCTATAAATCATAGTACTATCCGTCTATCACAGTCTTAATCTAACCTACCTAGACTAGCATCGAATTAAATATTATTATTATTATTATTATTAGTAGTAGTAGTAGTAGTAGTAGTAGTAGTAGTAGTAGTGGTAGTAGTAGTAGTATTATATACACACACTAGAGTATCTCCCTCAGCGTATCTTGTTCTGAGCAAAGTGGAAAAATCCTTTGTTGTTTGCTTCCAGTTTCTCGCACTCCCGAACCACACCACAACTCCTCTTTCCCTCTTCTTCCACTCACTCCTCCAATCTCCCCTCCCCTTCCTTCCGCCTCTCTTTCAGTTATAAAATCCCATTTTGGTTTCCGTTTCTTCCTCCAGCTTTCCCTCTACCGGACAGACCTTCGTGTTTTACAGTATGCAGTCATTGTCCTTGTCCACACTGTCTCCATAGACTGCATTTCCATCTTGTCTATTAGTCTTTCCTTCCCACTGATCGTCATTATGAATTTTTGCTCTTAATGACACTTAACACCATTTAAGCTAGCGCAGGAAGCGCCTTTGTAAGGTACATAAAAGGCGCTATATCGTTTCTTAATACATACATACACACAATGGCGAGTCGCTCTTCAGAGCGTTGCCGTTTTCACGACGCGCTGCATACCGTCACCTTATATCTTACATTGTACTCATCGGGTTCATGTTTGCCTTGGCTGTCTGCTCGGTCTCTTCCAGGTCCTTGATGGACCGGGTATCCCACCGTTACCAACTGTAAATCAGACCTTCGCTTTTGTTTTGACTTAGCGCCTGTGAATAAGATGGTTCCCTAAGCAACTTAGCTTTTTGGGCATTGACGAAATTCCAAGATTACGGTAACAATTGCGCAACGCCTTTTCGCGATTACTTACCGAGGCTGACCAGAATTGATGCAGTGATCTATAAACAGTGGCTTTACTTTTGAGATTATTCTGCTGTTACTTATGTTCTGTGCGAATGTTGCACAGCATTGTGGGTAATCGTTATCTACGTCATCAAATATCCGCAGTCATGGCCGTCTTTCCAGGGCTTCCAGGTCTACTTGGTGTAAGCTGATCAAAAGACTTTTTAATCTAAATTCTAACTTAATGACGGATACAGACAGCACTTACTCGAGACAAGGGTGTCTTACACGCAGAGACTCGAGGTAAGATCAGCGGAAGAAGAAAAGACTAGACTTATCTCTACCTCATAACATGAAGTCGATAACATTTCTGCTTCTAACCACAAAATCGCACCATGTAGACTATGCATGTATGTATCTACATCTAATATAGCGCCCTTTTGTAAATCTTAAAACCGCTAGGATCGCTAACCTTATGGTCTAAAAGTTTAGTAAAAACTTTAGCAACACCTATATAGGCTAGCAGTGGTAGGTTAGTTTAACCGACACTAGTCGATTTCGCGATATTTGAAAACCGAAATGGACACTTAAGTCGTTATTCAGAAGGCTGAAAAATACCGAAAGCCTAGTACAAAAGCCGACAAAACCGAAAAGTCGGTATATACGCACAGTGCAAGTATCAGAATGTAAAAGTAAATGTACAGTTCTTCTATATTGACCGTATGGCCTCGACCCTGCTCATTTTTCAATGATTTTATCGGACGAAAATGATAGTTTTCCGCACGGATATTATTTTTCGTTCACTACAACACAGTTGAAAATGTTGATTTTAACTGATACATATGTCCCGTCGCTGCCAAAAATTACCAAAAGGGGATTTTACAACTGTCCTATCTCTATGATTGACTGGAGTAAACGACGCACTGGGTACGTGGGGAAAGTTGAGGCATCGTGCACCGCACTTGGCCCAGAATACAGCAATTCATTTCAATGGTGGGCCACCAACTAGTCGAAATTTCTAAACGTGGCTCAGGTCGCTAGGTCATGTTTAGGAATAACAGCCACATGTGTGGCTAGTGAGAGAATGTTTCACAACTGTTGAATATTGTGCTCTAAAAGACGCTCATCGCTGGACGGCACATTGAACAATTTGCCGGACGACGCATAAACCAAGATCGAACTTGTTGGGTATATACTCTAGACCTACGTCTCTGTTGTAATGTAGGCCTAAAATATTACCCTACAGATGGCATTTCAGTAAGTTGCGTCATTCCCAATGAGGTGTCGTGTTCAGAACTACCGATATTTTAAGAACTGGTCGTCACAGTTGAACATACAAACTATGATTTTAATTTTTAACATAATTTTATATTTTGTGTGGTAGCAAAACAGCACTCCTCAATGAACAAATGCAAAATGCATTACACTGCATATCAGAATATAAATAGAAAGGAAAAAACACAAAAAAAAACGAAAACCGATACTGACATCGCGATATTTAAAAAAGACCAAAATCCTTTGGAAAATACCGAAAATCGATACCGACTTTAAAAACCGATACCGACCCAGCTCTGTTATGTAGCTGAGGCTGGATTAACTGAAAACCATCACTAATGATAACTGGATTGATCATTAACATCAGTAATTGTAACTCCATCTGCATGTTTAAATCATGAGTGTGTAGTAGATTGTTAGACAATATCAAAAATCATCCGTGATCGATCGTCTCTGAATGGTGTTTGGCCCGCCAGCTATCGATTAGGCCTACTCGTTAGCATAACTGGTTTGTTTTGCCTGCACGTACGAAGGCCTATGGGCCTACAGCCTTTTCAAACTGATTTTAATTTCAGATTGGCAACTGTTGCCGTCACGCTGTTTGAACTGATGTTCATTCTGGCATTCTGTCCACTTTTCTGGTAAGTCTTTCTGAGCCTTTCTGCGAGGGAGAGGACTGGGTCCCTGCCATCATATGCCGAGGCTAAGAATAATGAAGTCGCAAACACTTCATAACCATGGCTCCCTGTCGGGGTTGACTTGATGGACTGCTTCACTTCTTGTTCTTCTTTACCATCAGAATATAATGAATATTAAGAGACCTACTGAATATTAAGAGACCTACTGAATATTAAGAGACCTACTGAATATTAAGAAACCTACTGAATATTAAGAGACCTATTGAATAGTACCTAAGAGGCATATTCAATATTATGATTCCTGTGGAATATTAAGAAGCCTATTAAACATTAAGAGGATTTTGAACGGCATGCAGCCTGCTGAATTGGAATAATCCCATTTAAAGAAAGATATGTCAGCTTGTTTAATTAACCCGGGCTTCTAAATGTCGTCAGATGTGTAGGCCTACTTAGTCAAAAGCCCACTACATTCGGCCGAGCCCTGTCAGAAGTGGGTCACTACACGCATCTGCTGTCAACAATTTTAAGTGAATTTAATGAGTTTCTGCAGTTCAGACAACAGCATGATAGTCAATCGTAACGAAAGTATAATGTGTATCGAAAATATAATTATTTGCAACCCATCATTCTATTCCCTCCAATCAGTGACGGCTCCAGGATTGCTTGTGTGGGGAAACAAGAACATTTCCAGAGGGGCGTCACATTCTGGCAGTCCACCATGCATGGGCCTGCTCTGAGGGGCGCCGGCATAAAACCAAGCTGGGCGGAGGGCGAACAGCCCCCACACGCCTATAGCTAAATCCGCCGGCGCCTTCAATAATATTGTAAATATATTTGCAATCCAATTCTCTAACAATCCCAAGCTTCTGTGAATAGGAATTAATAAGAATTGTTGAAGATGTGTGCGAAAGAATTCGAATCTCCCCGTATGCGATGTTACCTTATTGACGTAATTGGGCTACCTGTAAACTGTTATTGTTTTCTGTATTGTTCTTGTTCGCAGGTGTTGTTTCTGTCTTCGTCTGATTACTGGTTGGATCAGGGCGTGTGTCTACGCAACCCTAACAATTCCTATCTTCGTCTTCATCAGAGATAGTCCACTTGCCATCGTCTGGGGTAGGTTTACTATAACAGGCTCTTCCAATTAAGGCCCCAATGGAGAGCGACGTCAAAGACCATTGATGCTATAAGATGTCGTTAAACAGTGGAACTATTACTACTACTAATATTAACTTACACTAATGTACTCCTGAAACTACACTACCCCTTAAACACAATCCACCCTAACAGCTCCTCTCCCTTTTCTCTCTGGTCTTCTGGAAAGCGGCCTTGGTTCTTGACATGGCATCTTTGGACAACCCCACTGACTTGACGCAGCGCTGGTGAATAAGCTGGTGCCCTCCTCTTAGCTTTTAAGAAGCACTTTAGAAATTTCGACTTTACGACTACGATTAAGGTCCTATGCGTTCCTGATTAGATAAGCTGGTTATTAAAATTAAGGCAATATTGACGTATAAGAAAAACTGCGAGACTTCCTTTTGAATTATACTATTAGTGTAGATACATTTAAAGTCTGCGACCATTATGCATGCATATATGTATGTATGTAGGTATATATATGCATGTATATATGTATGTGTGTATGGATGCATCTATGTAGGCTATGTCTGCATGCACGTATGTGTATGTATGTATTCGTGTTTGTATATGTATGTATATGACTGTATTTATGTAGGTATGTATGCATGTATGTATGCATGTATGTATGCATGTATGTATATGTATGTATTTGTTTATATATGTGTGTGTGCATGACTGTATGTATGTCTGTATGTATGTATGCATATATATATACGTAGTGTATGTAAAATATGTATGTATATGTATGTATGTATATATATATGTATATATGTATGTGTGTATGGATGCATCTATGTAGGCTATGTATGCATGCACGTATGTGTATGTATGTATGTATGTATTCGTGTTTTTATATGTATGTGTATGACTGTATTTATGTAGGTATGTATGCATGTATGTATGTGTATGTATGTATTTGTTTATATGTGTGTGTGCATGACTGTATGTATGTATGTATATATATACGTAAAGTGTGTATGTAAAGTATGTATGTATATACGGATGACTGTTTCTATGTATGTTTCTATGTATGTTTCTATGTATGTGTATATGTATGTTTCTATGTATGTGTATATGTATGTGTATATGTATGTGTATATGTATTTCTGTTTCTGCAGCTGCCTTGCTTCTTGTCCTCGCCTTCCTTCATCTCCTGAAGTCGATTCAACTCCTCTTCCACGGCTCTTCCTGTCATCCCAAGAACGCAAGCACATCCACCGAGGGTCATAAATCAACTCCCAAGGGCGACAGCAACACTGTCCACCTCAAAGCGACTAGTGCCGAATCGACAAAGAACCCAGCCAACAGCAACTACGGAGCGACCAGCCAACCGTGACTGACTAAGGTCAGCTGGCCGTGACCGATCCGTTTAAGACCTTCAGTTTGCTCAGCTGCGACAACTTAACGAATTAAGATATTATATTCCAAGTACATCTAGACGATTGAACTGCGTATCTGTATAAGTGTGTGCATATATAATTATGTATCTGCATCAATGGCGGCTCCAGGATTGCTGGCGTGGGGGTGACAGCATTTCCAGAGGGGCACCACGTTCTGGCAGTCCACCATGCACGGGTTTGGTCTGAGGGGAACCGGCAAATAACCAAGAGGGGCGGGGGCGAACTCACTCCGCACAAACGTGCCATCCGCCATTATATATCCTATAAATTTTTCGGGTGTATGTATGTTAAGTTATTACATTCGTAGTTGTACCTGTTGTTCTGTTTTACCCATAACCCTTCCATTGTAAAAAATTCCGAATAATACGATTACCACTGAAAGCCTATCTTGTTAACGTCACTTCCGAGATACAACGGTTTCACCGAATATTTGATCCTAGAGGCTTATGCTGGTATTCAGGTATTTATCATTTTATGTATGTGTGCAGGTGACTTCGCTTTACATAATTTATCAGCTATTCTGAATTAAAATTAATTAATTAATAACATTCATATTAATATTAACGTAACAATAACGAAATAACGATATTCATGATGTTCATGAACTAAACCGGAAACATCTCTCTGCCTCGTTCTCAAAATAAATTAGTGGATTACAGATAAACTGCAGATCTTGCACGTGCGTGACGTCATTTGAGATTTTGTGACGCAACAATTAACCTTCTCTTTTCATAACCAGCGAATCTGAAACGCATGCGAATTACTAAGCGACTCGTTGGTTTATTTTATTTTAGTCTGTCATCTTAACATAAGTTACTAAATAAGCTTATAACCGAATTTAGCGATGACCGAAGAAGTTAGTAAAACGATTTCGCCAAAGGACACCGAGAGACTGGCAGGAATTCCAATAATACCACGACATCGAGAGAAAGTCTGCCTCATTTTCGGTCTAATACTAGGGGGAAGTACGTACGGCATACTAACGGAAAGTATCTATAGGCATACATACTAATATTAGAGTATCTATGGATATTCTAACAGAAAATATCTATGGACATACTAACGGAAAGTATCCATGGACATAATAGCGGGAAGTATTTGTGAGGATACGAACGGGAAACATCTGTTGGTATTCTAATGGAAAGTATCTATGGGCATACTAACGAGAAGTACTTATGGGTATACCAAAATGAAGTATGAAAGAGCATAATCTAATCTAATGACTTCTATAGCGCCGTTATCGTTAAGATATCAATATCGCTGGTCTTATCAAGTAAAACCGTCGTCAGAACTCGTGATCCGTTGAAACCTGGTCGAAACCCGATAGGCCAGAGAAACTGGAAGTCAGGCTACGGTGGGTAAGCTATACATCAAGTTTATGGGGCGATCTTCATTATGACCTTTGAACCCGCCAATGGTAGACTCGTATTGTCCCACAACCAAAGTGGCTGTTGGGTATTCATTCATTTACTCATTTGTATAGCGCCCATTCAAAATATCGTAATTGTAACCTAATAGTATTCTTTGGGCGGTTAGCAGTATCGAGATCACTAAGTCGTGGAACCAGCTTATTCACAGGCGCTCAGTCAAAACAAAATCGATAGCGGGTAAGATCATAATTGTACGGTCCTTGTCAATATGCAGGGGTCACGCAGTCAGATTGGTGTTATGTACCTGCATGCTCAGAGGTGCTTCCAGCCCAGTCCCAGCAAAATGAAGACTCTAAGAGGTTAATGAAAGATAGAGTACATGAACTGGTTAAAGGACAGCTACGATCCTGCTAATCCACACCATCGCAAGCTCAAGGAAGATATCAGGAAGCATATGGTACTGAATTTAGTCATTACAGACGTCCCGAAGTCATTGTTTATTATTAATTGTCTGGGGACATTATTTAGTAATGAATTGTCATTAACGGCTTCAGTATAAGCTTTGTGGAACAAGAACGCAAATGGCTGAGAAATATAGGAGTGTCTGAATCAGTTACAAAAAGCTATTCCTTTCCCGACCCGATATGAAAATGTAAATGTAAATCTCCGAAATGTGCACCATGATCGATTGTTTTGCACAGAAAGCAAAGCTCGGCTACGTAATGTTTTGTTTTGCTTTATGTAGCGCTTGCCTTCACGATCTGGCTGGTGTTCAAGGACCCACAGGGTCTCCATCAGTTCAAGAAACCCGTGTTTTATTACGATATGTAAGTGTTTCAGACTTCATTTGCTATCCATACGTGGTTCAGTTATGCATGTTATACATACTCAGATACATAGGCATGCATACATACATTCATACATACATACATAATTACATACATACATACATATGCACATATACATACGCACATACATACATACACACATACGTACATACATACATACATCCATAGATACATATATATATAGGCATACACAAGTACATACACACATATATATATACAGGCATACATACATACGTACGTACACGTACACATACACACACAAATACATACATTCACACATCAGTGGCGGCTCCAGGATTGCTTGCGTGGAAGGGTCTAGAGCATTTCCAGAGGAGTACCACATTCTGGCATTCCACCAGGCACGGGTCTGGTCTGAGGAGTGGGAGTGGCGAACCTCCCCACCCCTATAGCTAAATCCGCCGTTGACATACATGCATACATACTGTGCATCTAGATAATGATCATCAAAAGAACGAAATTAATTGAAAACAGTTCATTTGGTACCTGATTAGGCATATAATTAGGTAAGTACGTTAAAGTAACATGTCTGTATTATACACTAATCAATTGATTTATCGATACATACATAAATCGATATCATTTTTGTACAGCTTTGTCGATGGGTTCATTATTATCGAGGAGTTATACTCGCTGAGCATCTACCATAGCCAAATTATCTTGTAAGTTCAGAAAATAACATAAAATATTACTTAATAGGTTATCTATCTCTTTCTTTCTCTCTTTCTTTTTTTTCTCTCTCTCTGCGTGTGTGCGTGCGTGTGTGTGTGTGAATTAGAGAGGTGTTTTAACACAGACGTCTGTCTGTCTGTCTGTCTGTCTGTCTGTCTGTCTGTCTGTCTGTCTGTCTGTCTGTCTGTCTGTCTGTCTGTCTGTCTGTCTGTCTGTCTGTCTGTCTGTCTGTCTGTCTGTCTGTCTGTCTGTCTGTCTGTCTGTCTGTCTGTCTGTCTGTCTGTCTAATCTCGAATGTCTCAATATTACAGTCTCAGTCTCTCACCTGTTGGAAAAGGTGTAGACATGTATTCGTTTCTTTACGATAATGCTTGTGTGTAGGTGTGTATGTAAGTGAGTATCTGGGCGTTTTGTAGCATCTTTTATTTTTTATTGTTTCAAATTCCTTGCTAGCCTATAACACCTCTTGCTAGCCTAAACACATACATACATACATGTACATACATACATACATGCATACATACTTTAAAGCATACATACATATAGATACATACATAGGTCTACATACATACATACATACATACATACATACATACATACATGCATACATACATACATACATACATAAATACATACATACATACATAAATACATACATACATACATATGGATACATACAAAGGCCTACATACATACCTACATAAATACAGTCATACACATACATATACAAACACGAATACATACATACATACATACATATAGATGCATACATAGGCCTACATACATACATACATACATATAGATACATACATACATACACACATATACACATACATACATACATACATACATACTGACATACATACATACGTACATACATACATACGTACGTACATACATACATACATACATACAAGTCATACATACATACATATAAACTCAAATAGAATACGTAGAGTAAGTAGATGGTTATTACGCAAACACATAAACACGCACTAAGCGTATCAGTAACTGCGTTTCGCTGCAGTTGCTTTCCCGCCGTGTGTTGCCCGAAATGTGCTATTGTCGACTGGCTGAAAATTCTCTGGTATTTCCTTCTCGCCGCTCCAAACTTCATCTGGTGCCGTCACAGTATCTATGCAATCATGATCAGTGAGTACACCAAAAAAAGCAGTTTCTTCATCAAACCTTTGAGGCTGTTGTTAATTGCGCGCGTTATAAATGTCTGTTTAATAATAGTAATAATAATAATAATAATAATAATAATAATAATAATAATAATAATAATAATAATAATAATAATAAGAAGAAGAAGAAGAAGAAGAAGAAGAAGAAGAAGAAGAAGAAGAAGAAGAAGAAGAAGAAAATTCCTAAGCCATAAGTAGGCCTGTACCTGTTTAGCTAGATGTATAGACCTACGGTTTGTTCCTTCACTGTCGCCGGACCCACTGCGTGGAACAGTCTTCCTGACAATGTGACGAATGCTCCATCCCAGAACACAATCAAGTCACGACTCGAGACACTTCTTTTTAGGATGTTTTATGACTGTAGTCATTATAGACATCCTGGGGACTGAAGGATATTTGGACTGGATCGCAAGCATAACAACAGCAATTCATTGCAACACCCGAATGTCCAATTCGTCTATCGCCCCTAAAGCCAATAACTCAGTTTCCTTTCATTTCGCCGCTATACTCCCCCTTTCTGAGGGGTAGGTCTACGTGTCACAAGTTGGGGTACAGACGTGAAAGTTAGGCCTATACAGTGATTATTCTATGTAGCAAAATTTCTACCGTTAATTGCTATAGGCCTACCAAACAGCGACCATCGACTGATGTCTTGGGCATTATGATAAAGGCGCTGTAGAAGTCTTTAGATTAGGCCTAGTTGAAAATATTGGGCAGGCTGAGATAATGGACCTTAATGGTGAGCAATGCTTTTAAATTATTTGGGAGTTGGCTCAAGCCTCGTTGCCAAATCTAGAGGTATACGCCTGCATCTGTGATATATTTTGCTTCGTATTTGCTCTGTAGTGCTGCAGATTGGCGGCGTTGGAGTCGTCTATTTCATAAACACACTCGTGGTCTCGCTGTACATCAACAAGAAACTCCGGGAGTACCAAGAGAAGCAGGAGCTTTTGGGCCTAGATGTTCAAATTGGAAATCTTTAGCCAGCTCCTCATTATAACCGATCCTGCTCTGGATGAGGAACCTCTGGAACGGAGGCTGCAACACTCAGAAACGTCCAAAATGGAAGACCTTCACAGGGCTTCATAATTTCGTTTTAGATACTTGCAAATATGATCAAGTGCCGTAGCTAGTACAAGCTCTGGACAACGGATTATAAAATAGCTATAGGCTGTTGTAATTGTTAAAACTCTACTATTTTGTGTACGCTATTGAGAATTGTTCTAAGAAGATAAGGTGATTTGCGTTTCAGGCATAAATGGCACAAAATTTTATTTGGGTTTTATTTTTTATTGATGATCGCGTACAGCTGCGGTTGGGCTTATTACAAGCGGGTTTTGTATAGTTTGCGCGATCATCGTTGTTCGATCCCGACAGTTACTCGTTATTTACGAAGTTGGCGTCTGCTGAGATTTAAACAATGGTACGTTTTAGTTTTCTCATTTAACCGGTATTATTTATCGGTCCCACAGCTTAAGCATTTATAGTACAACCGTTTTATGCATTAGGGACGGTTTTCTCCATGCATTCCACTGTTCGTCTAAAGTCAGATAGGATTGGGCGTACATCCACCCCTGCACGCGTGAATTCTAATTGCCACGACCATAGTTTCGTGGGGTGGTGAAGAAATGTCGATTTTACAAATAAGATTTAAGTATAAGCGAAGCCAACACATTCTGCAAAACAGTAATAAACACCGTATGTGCAACAGAATACATTCTAAAAATCAAATGCCGATATGCCCAGATTATGACTATAGCTTCGGTCAGTCGCTTGGTCTGCGTGCCCGCTGCTTGACTTTCCAGCTGTTTCTTACTGTTGCCATATCCAACAGCCGATAAAATTGAACTTTACTTATTTTGAATTTGCATTGATAGAACTGGTTGTTTAAATTTCAGTTAATAAAAAAACATTCTAGTCTGGCTTTTCTGTCATTGTAAACTCCTTTAAGTTTTGTTGATTTATGTGATATTGAAAATTAAGTAGCTTTTGACCTGAAACAAATGTCTTGGATTACTAAATCTCGTATTGTTGATCTTCTGTTGTAGGGCAATGTCAACTACTCTGGTCCATTAGTGAAAGAGCCATGTAAGCATTTGCAGTATGTGCTGCACTATATATTCTACAATGTTTTATTAAATCCTCTTGTATTCCATGCATTGTTTTGTTTTATATTCAAAATACTGATTTGTAATTTATGTTCTGTATTGTAGAATAATATTCATGGTAACAAGAAAGTTGAGAAATACTACTTAAACTAGTAAACAGCAAAAAAGAGTTGTTATTATTAATCAGATATTGTGCTAAGTATTCTATGAATTAACATAAGAAGTGCAGGTAGCTGAAAAAGATGAAGTTGCAAAATGCTATCTATATACATTTGGGGAGTGATATGGTTAAAGATCTTGAACAGATATGCTTATTAGAAGGCCATTTGGGGAGTGATATGGTTAAAGATCTTGCTTGTTAGAAGGACATTTGGGGAGTGATATGGTTAAAGATCTTGAACAGATATGCTTATTAGAAGGACATTTGGGGAGTGATATGTTTAAAGATCTTGCTTGTTAGAAGGACATTTGGGGAGTGATATGGTTAAAGATCTTGAATAGATATGCTTGTTATAAGGACATTTGGGGAGTGATATAGCTAAAGTTCTTCAATAGATAGGCTTATTATAAGGACATTTGGGGAGTGATATGTTGCTACCCTACAGCAGTCTCTGCTGTCTGCATTGATCTTTAACTTTTGTATGTTTTAGTTACGAAAGACGAGTTGCAGCGTCTGCGGATGAGGTTTATGAAGATCGACACTGATCATTCAGGTGGTTTGAGCATAGCAGAGTTCATGAAGCTGCCGGGCATCACGGAAAATCCACTTGCGGATCGTGTCATAAGCATATTTGACACTGACAAGAATGGAGAGGTGGATTTTAATGGTAACAAGAACCACATAAAACTATCACGTCTGTCAGAGTATTGTATCTCGATAGGTAATTGGATATTTATGCAGCGCCTTTACTTGTGCTAAAGCTAACAATATAATTTTCAAATAAAACAAAAACTGTGCAGCTTTGCCTTCTTTAAGAAATAGAATCGAGCAACTCTTCTACTGGGACTGAGTTTTCCTTTAATGCCAAAGTGGTGTAATCCTAAAAATCTGGTGTTTTATAAAGTCTTTTCAGTTCAGTTAGACTTTGTAGTTGTAACAGGAGATGTTATCTGCAATAAGATGGAAGAAGAGAAGAAATAAAGTATAGTCCCTTAACCTAGCCCCAAAAGTCATGAGTATGAAGTGTTGTCGACTTAATTTTTCTTAGCCCCAGCATACGCGAGTGGGTTGCCACCCGATCTTCCCACTGACAGTGTATGATCAGTGTATTCATTATAGCTGAGAGATGGAGAGACAGAGAGACGGAGACAGAGACAGACAGAGAATTCATTCTCTCCTAACTCTAGGAAAGAGAATTCGTTCTCTTCTAACTCTAGGAAGCATTCTGTGGCATAAACTTAGTGCTGCCCAGTTCTTGTCATTCATCTTATTAAGGGCATCGTAATTTGTTCTGGGATTGTCTATGGCGATGACATTTTTTCTAAATCTGAAGTTCTGGTAAAATATTAATTATTAATGTGCAGTTTGCTTCTACCAAAGCTTTTGTTTCAAGCACTTTACAACTTTCTGAGTTGACCACTTCTGTGTGTCAATGGGCAGGTGATTATTTTGAATAATTTAGAGATAGATAACGTGTCATATAAAATACTTGTCACTCTGAGTATAATCTTCTTGCATTAAGGGCACCCAGAGGTATAAATTGATACCACTTCAGACCTGTGTATTGCCCATACCATAAATTCTCTCTCCTCACTTAGATTTATGGACGTAATATAACACTGCATAGTGTAACATGGGTTTTAAGTGGTTTAGAAGACATTTCTCCTAAAAACCGGTGCAATTTAAATCCATAACCCAATTCTGCCTAAGAATGCAACTTAAATGGCATGGCGCCCATTCTAACGGGCTGCGGTGGTGAAGGATCTCACCTGATAAATTCGTTGAAAAACGAGCACGGTCGAGGCCATGCGGTCGATCACTATAGAAAACCGTGTACATTTACATTTATTTCAGTTGTGTTGCAGTTCAATGTTATTGACTAAATCTGTTGTGTTGCAGTTCAGTATTATTTTGCTAAAACATTCTACTTGCTTAATTGTTTCATTTCTTCTTAGAGTTCATTCATGGAATGTCAGTGTTCAGTACGAAGAGCGATTTAAACCAGAAACTGCAGTGTGAGTGATCAACTGTTTTATGATTTTGATTGCTTATACAGGCAAGTTTAAAGATGATATTCATAACCACTTAAGATTCAAATGACTACCGGAAACCTGCACAAGATCTAAATGTCTTCATTTCACTTTTAGAAAGACTTTCCAAATCATTAAGTGAATTAATAGTAACATGGTGAATTTATCGTAGTAGTAATAAATGACAAATTGGAATGGAGGCAGAGTTGTGCAGATTGGGGGAGGACATACCAACCTTAGTGGACTACATTTAGCCTGGTTGTTTTATCACCATAACCCAGTTATCACCATAACCCAGATTTCACCATAACCCAGATTTCACCATCTCCTCAACCCTTTCAACTTCAAGTCCTGGATCTTCCCCCAAAAGAGGTAAAACACCGCACAGTAATGTTCCTCATTCTCCATGGTGTACGTTTCAGGGACTTTGAACACTTTGTCAGCTCTGGGTGGGAAGCCATTAGTTGGGCTCTGTGTGTGTGGGGAAGCCACTCATGGTGACTCATCTAGTTATCTGAACATTAGATTTTTGTTCTGAATGATTTTAGCATCGTTTAGGCTAACATAGGCAGTGCTTTTATTGGGCATTTAAATGGGCTATATTAAGTCCTAGATAACTAACTAACATAGTCCAAACCACAGGGAAATATTATTCTTATTATTCTGCATTTATTAAGCGCCACTATAGGATGACTAAGAACAAGTCGATGGCCCTGAGCAACTGTGAATGAAAGAGTTGTTCAAGGTCCCTACACAGTAACTGTCTTAGGAGAGGCTTGAACCCATGCTTTCGGTATTACAAGCTGAGCATCCTAACCAATGAGCTAACGTTGTTGTCTTGTGTTTCTTCCTACCATCTGATGAATTGAAATTTTAGTTGCCTTCCAAGTGTATGACATTGACCAGGACGGATTCATCTCCAACGGAGAGCTCTTCCAGGTCCTGAAAACCATGGTCGAGGATAACCTAACAGATATCCAGCTGCAGCAGCTGGTTGACAAGACACTCATCTACTTTGACAAAGACAACGATGGAAAATTGTCCTTTGCAGAATTCTCTCAGGTTCCCATTTAAATATCGCTGGCTTCAACTGTAGGCACAAACCCTTTTCATCTAAACCACAATCCAGTACTTGTAACTTCCTCTGTAATCTTGTTTCAAAGCCTTTATTGCATGAGACTTTCTTATCAAAATTTCCGTTCAACAATAGATGGTTTTAGTTTAACAATATGGTTCAACAAGATGGTTTAACAATAGATGGTTTTAGTAATGTGTTATAAGTAAGACATGTGCATCTATGTTAATTGGTAACTTCTAAAGCGCCAGTGTCAAATGCACAAGGCAACAAAACCAAACCGTAAAAGGTCAATATCCAGAAGGTCATTCTGCAAAGACAGAGAGACAGCCACTGGTGGATAAGGCAGCTGGAAAAGGTTTACTTCTTAACTTGAGAACGAAATGACACGAGCAACTGAGCAGAACGAACAGATAGAGGGAAAGAATTCAAAAATTTAGGTCCAACAACCAAAAAAAAGCTCATTCACCAAAAACTGTTCAAGTTTAGGTATAACGAGAGAAAGGCAATTAGATGACATAAGGTTGAATAGTGATAAGACTGGAACAAGGACTGATTATAAATACTGCGGTTGGCTTATCTAATAATTCACTCATTGGGGAGCTCTTGTTTTGCGTTGAGCCAGAACAGTAATGGTTGCTCAAGAATTCTCAGTCGCTGCCCAAGACTAGAATTTGCTGCTTCTTTCTGCCTACTTACTCTTCAAGTGCTGTAATGCTGTTCCGGTCTGAGCAAAAATCTTTCCAAGCCTTCCTCTTGTTTCTGGTCTCCTGGAGCTTGACTACTACTTTCCAAAAGGTTACTTTTGAAATTCAGTTTAGCTTAGAAGCGACCATCAATTGATGGCTTGTCAGTTGCAAAACGGCGCTATAGAAGTTTACAAATTAGATGAGATTACAACTGGATGGATGGAACAATCAAATGATGGGTTGGCTGTCTG
Source organism: Norana najaformis (assembly GCA_964023275.1). NCBI lineage: Eukaryota > Metazoa > Annelida > Clitellata > Crassiclitellata > Hormogastridae > Norana > Norana najaformis. Next base: position 22,578,459 of record OZ029924.1, read on the forward strand.
TTTTTATTGCAGGCTCTCAGTACAATGACTGGTCTGATTGAAATGTCGAAGCACATGGCCTTTAGCGTGTAGATGATTATGCCACTCGTATCAGCCGAGCTATGGGGTTTGTACGCTCGACTCAGTCAATGAAACCTGAAGCAGAGCTTTCAAAAATACCTGTCATTTAGTCTTTAAGTGTAATATGTGGATTCGATTCCAAAAACAAACTGAATCTTGTTAAATAAGTTTGTTGCATTAAACGAACTTGTTGTCTGTGTGTGAATAATAGTTGAAGTGACTCGTTGAGCCGTTTTTAGCATACTGTCTTGCTTTTGGTAGGCCTGTTTTTTGACTTCTCGTTCATAGAAAAGTTGTTTAAAGTTCTATTTTATGTTAGATTGGTAGTTTAAGGGCAGAGTGGTCGATGTGTGAAAGCCAGTATGGGTTAAACAAGACTGCAATGATACCACCGTACATAAAGGTTTGCCTGATATTTTGGTACTTCTGCAGAACATACTTTTCTAATTTGTTAAGTTAGTTGTGTTTATTTCGGCACAGCATTGATTTGCAAAGTCCGATAAAATTGTTGGTCTCGTCGTAAAAACGTTTGTTTTAAAGTAATGTTTGAACTAATTCAAGATGAATTGTATTTGAATTTAGCCAATAATAGTGTGATGACAGCAGTAATTGTCGTTAATTTGATAGCAGCAAGAGTGCTTTTGGTTTAAGTCTACATGCTGACACTGCGTATACAACAGTAAATGAAACAGGTCCTAAGCAAGTACGTTTAAACTTGATTGGTTCAAGCAAGTAGCAGGATATGACAGTCGATATGCCCAGCCCTTGAAATCTTTAAATGTTTTCGAAGTGGAAATAATAAGGAAAAGAAATAAATATATGATTATTGTTATCACTGATATTGATGTTTAGTTAGATCTGCAGGCAGTGGCGGCTCCACGATTGCTTGAGAGGGGGAGCAAGAGCATTTCCAGAGCGGCGCCGCATTCTGGCAGTCTACCATGCACGGGTCTGGTTTGAGGGGCGCCAGTATGTAACCAAGAGGGGCGCGGGGGCGAACGGCCTCCACGCCTATAGCAAAATTCGCCACTATCTGCAGGAAACCTCTTGTTGAGTCCAGTACTTTGTGTTTGCTGTCATTTCTGCAAAACGTTCGTTGATCTTCCTGCGAGGCGGTTGCAAAAGCTGACACGGGTCGTCCATTAAGGACCCCTGCAAAGAGGGGGATGGATGGATGGATGGATCACCCCAAAGCGGACGTCCGCATCTAAATTTGGTACATACCGTTATTTCAGTTCAGCCTTAACACCAACTTCCGTAAGGCTATTGCGTTGGATCTTATTATAGTCCTGTGATGGACGCGGCAGTATCGAGTACCCAACCCCGTAGCAAAGTTAGCCCTGCCAGATCTACAGAGTGCCTATGTATGGCAGTGTGTAAGCACTTCTTATCTTGAAAGGTATTAAAGGCGCTATATCAGCGCTATATCTTTATGCACGCGTGCATTGATGTCTGCATGCCTTTGCAAACACTAAGTTTCACAGAATGATCATCCTGGGCACATCAATGTATGTCCTTCTCAGACTTGGGCCTAATTTTAAGTGGGTGGACTCCAGCCACCCTTGCGACACGAGTGCCTGCCCTTATCAGCCATTACTTTTAGTTTTGCGCGTTCGTTGATGTTTCCGTTGGTAAGTAGGCCTAGTCTACCTGCATTTTATTTGACCGTAAGCCTGCGGCCATTCAATGTATGCGAAGTCCTATAGAGACACGTGTTCGCGTATTACAGGTGCGCTATCCACAATTCAATATATAAAAGGCTAGACGAGAATGTGTATAACTGGCGCTATGAATTTATGCCACGCAAATCAATACATTTAGCAAGTAACATATGTCTTCGATTCCTCGCTCAGTCGATGGAGATATGGCATGTTAACAAATGCATTACTTACATTACATACATACATTACTGGGGTATATAAATACATAAAAGTGTAATGGTCTAGCATATACGTGTATATAATATCGTATGGGTCAATGTATATAGGCCTACGCGATAGAATTGGCCTAATTTTGGTGACCGAATCGAACTCTGACCCTGTTATTAGGTCATAGGCCAACGCGAGGACCTTAGGAAAACGTGTACATTTACATTTACGTCCTTAGTATTCAGTCAGTTAAGTTCATTCGATAGAAGTCTTCACTGACGCTCATCGGCTACTGTATCTTAGGGGAGATATGGCGGCGCTATAGAAGTCATTAGACGTCATTAGTTACAAGTATAAGCGGCGCTATAGAAGTCATTAGACGTCATTAGTTACAAGTATAAGCGGCGCTATAGAAGTCATTAGACGTCATTAGTTACAAGTATAAGCGGCGCTATAGAAGTCATTAGACGTCATTAGTTACAAGTATAAGCGGCGCTATAGAAGTCATTAGACGTCATTAGTTACAAGTATGAGCGGCGCTATAGAAGTCATTATCGTCGGTCAATTAGGAAATTTTAGGTTGGTGATGTTTGTCTCCGAAGCCCGGTCTCTCTTTAAGAAGCCTCACGCTCTTCGGGTTCTTAGGTTGAATAGCTGTCTAACAGGCATGACAGGCTGAAGGTCCCTTAAATTATTTCTGCATTTATTAAGCACCACTGTGTAATGACTAAGCATCAATATATGTCGCTAAGCAATTGTGAGTGAAAGACTTGCTCAAGGTCCCTACACAGTAACCCTCTCAGTGGAGGCTCGAGCGTGAACTCCCGAGTTACAAGCCGGGCGCTCTACCAATGGACGCTGTTCACCTACGCTAAGACCTAAATGTAAATAAATATAAATGTACACGTTTTTCTACAGCGACCGTATGGCCTCAACCCTGCTCATTTTCAATGAATTAATCAGGTGAGCTCATTCACAATCCCCCCGCTTTCCGCTTGAATGGGCGCCACGCCATTTGAGGTCCCTAGGTCGGTCCGTACACGGGACCTCAAACAAAGGCCTACATAAATAAACACGGATACATGCATGCATACATGCACACATGCATGCGCAGGCTTACAAAATACATACACACGCGCGCGCACACAGACGCGCACACACAAACTTCTACGGTGTGTCTTGTGTGATGCCATGATTCCCGTGCTTTTCTACCATTTCCAGAACTAATGGTGAAGAACATGGAATGTAGGTCTGCTATGGACAGCCACGTCTGCAATAAATTATTCACCGGCTACACTGCTATGTCAGCTCTTTGGTGGGCTTTCTAAAATCTAAGAAATGATAGCTATATAGTCACGTAATTTTAGGACTCTAGGCTATTTTAGGCCTATACAGTATTTCTAAGGCTAAGCCGCCGATGGCTCGGGGAAGAATCGGTTAATTTGTTGGAGCAATGTATTAGTCTTAACAGACGTAGAAATACGTTAGGACCACTAATAAAATACCTTCTCGTAAAACCTATAAGTAGTACTATATATTATAGCTCTATACGTAGGGCTGTGTGGACCTATTCTTGTGTTGCTAAAATCAAACTGAATCTCGTAGAAATGCTTTAGATTTAACTTGGACTTGAATTACATGTCCGTGGCCAAAATCACGCCATGCCGTCCTATGCCGTTCTTCGAATTTAAAATTGCATAATGCGTGAATTTCTTAATACATATAAATTACATAGACCTTTCTGTACTATGCTCTATATTTGTAGATCTATAATTGTAACTACTAACTATAATATATAACTACAGCTAGATATAACTATAAAATTGTAGAATCTTACGAGCTGAAGAATGTCATATCGATTACTGCTTTCTTTATGACTGGAAAGGCTTTCCATAGCCGTCCAATCACTGCCGTGTAACAACAATAGTAATCGAAGACTGATTGAGATTCAGAGAAGGAGGTTATCGAAGATGGCGAGTGCCGCCGACAGTTCGACGACTTTGAACACAACTACGAATGCTAAACCCGTCAGAGGAATCCTCAAAAACACTTCTAGCTTCGACAAAGATGGACACGCTGTCGAGTATGTTCTTAAGTTCTTGATATCCGCCCGTGTGTGCCAGTTCGGTAGTATTGATCTACGCACAGTTTTTAATGTTTATCGCTGTCAATTTTTGAAATGCCCGGTCGTTCTAGACGAACTGTAGTTTAAATAAATGTCAATCGGAAGGAAAATTATAAAATGATTAAAATGGTGATTAGATTATCAGTTTTTGCGACACCCACAAAGCAAGAAATGACTGTCTTCGTGCTTTGCGCATGCTCAGAGACATACCTTGCGCGATTTAGGATTACGCTTGCGAAATTATAAAAATTATAATGTTTCTCTTAAATTATGGTGAACGATTGCAGTAGATGGGCTTGTTTAAGTAGAACCAATGACTACCTGGCATGTGGTTTGGTTTTTGTTTGTGTAAAACCTGACACCTATCACGTTCCAACAACGCACTCCCCTCCTCCCAACCCTCCTATCTTCGTCATTTATTTACAGTCCAACCACTCGGCTCAACCCGGTCCTCTTCCACCCTAACACTTCTCTAATCTTTTTTCACCTAACCCTTAAATTTGGAAATTGCTCCATAGGATTAAACTCCTACCAGAATTACGACGATTACCAGACCCTTCCTTCAAACTTGCCACCGCTTTGGAATAGTTTTGCTTAACAAAAATCACTGATTGATACATTATGCATTGTGATAATGGTGCTGTGTGACTCCAGAATACAGCCAAGAATTGGAAGTTACCCCAGTTCCAGAAGGCAGCATTTAGATCCTTGTTCCCCAGTGATACCATTACCTTTCGAGCTTATACCAACCGCATTTTTCATGAACACCTGAAAAGATTGTAACAAATGTGAACTGCTAAGTTACTGTACAACAGGACACTGTAGTTACGTTACATTTACAACAGTTTTCATTTTACAACAGGAAACCACCGGCTGAGAAGGAAATGAAATGGGATGAGATGAACATTCTGGCAACATACCATCCACCTGATAAAGATTATGGACACATTAAGATCGACGAGCCGCCAACACCCTATAACAAGATGTCAGATGGAGAGATGGAAGAAGGCAGAAGTGGTGATGAGGGAGAGTCTGGTTTGAACCCAGAAAAACTTGCCGACAGGTACGATTCTTGATTCTAGCCTACCCTGATTCCTCTTCTTCCTCTTATCTATCCTCCAGATCCAATTCCAAACACCACCCACCGTAGCCGTCTGACTGCCTGCCTGTATTATTCTTGGACCTTGACGTGGAACCTATTCCTTCTTCTCTGTCGATTTTGTTTTAACTGAATGCCTGTGAATAAGCTGTGACTTAGCTTTCAGTGGATGCTGTCAAAATGTCAGGTTTACAATTACAATTGCAATCATTAGCGTATCATTCAAACCAAATACAATACTTAATTCATTTATCTCTTATGCTGAAGCATTTCAGATCTTTTGTTTGTAGTTTTAATTGAGCAGCTGAGCGTTGCCAGGTCAGCAATGCGATGCCAAGCAGTTCAGTCGTATGCCTTCTTCCATGCTGCATGGCCAGTTGTGTTAACGCAACTAAGAGAGAGGCCCACTTAGATGGGATTACCACAGTTGACCCTAGTGCATGTGAATTTGTAGATAAGAGTAGAAGCATCGTAGGTAAAGAACGAGTTGTCTGGATCTGATAGAAATGATGAATTATGCATGTTTGACATACTGACTTCTCGTGCTCAGAGAGGATCAGATCCTTGTACAGGGTCACTTCCAGGTCATGCGTAGAAGTGGAGAAGGAGGCATTTGGAGATTTGTAACAGTTCTGTTTTGTGTTGGAGTGGTTCATCTTTTATGTTGGACAGTTAAACTCTTACGTTGAAATATTAATTTCAAAGCATAAATTAATTCAAAAGCATAAACAAAGTTCTGTGAGAGTCTATGTTTACTAATTATTCACTGTGGACATAATTGTTAGATTCTTTGTTTTGCAAGTGACTTAATTGATTAGTTCATTGTTACAATGATCACTGATAGAACAGTATGAATAAGTTGCCTAGCAACCTACAATATGAGTTTTTGACCTTTTTAGCTGTTTTCTGTAAATGATTGAAAACCAGTCTTTTTCTATAGTGGTTTGTGTTGCCGGGTCATTAGCACCTCTTTAGGAGCTCCTGTTGAAGAGATGCTCCACAAATTTCAATTACAAATATGTTATTAGCCCACTGATCAGTTATCATTCTTAGCAAACTCTTTCATAATGCAGACTAGTGAGAAGCTTTTTTGAGATTTTTGTAGAAGACACTTTTAAAAATGTTCAAAAACGTACTTGGCATACTGCATTTCTTCTAAGCAACATATGCTGCACAAGACGCATGAAGTGTTGCCCGACGGCTTGAACTAGATGAAGTAAGGTTGTTGTTTGTTTTGGGTGTAGTTTGAAGAAGAAGACAAAGCCAAAGATTATGACAGAAAAGGAATCGAGTCCAGACGAGGATGAGGAAGAGAACTTAACAGAAGAAGAGCGAGGCAAGTCCTCTTGCTGTTAAAATATGCAGCCGTGATATTATGTGTTTATCATAGCTGTCTGACCTTTGGACTTGAAGCTGAACTTGACCCAACCTGCCTCACCAATTTTGTTTTGACTGTGCCTATGAACAAGCTGGTTCCCATGACTTAGCTTTTTTGGATGCTGAACAAATCTAGAGTTTACAGTTCATAATTTCATATTATTATTACTATTACTATTATTATTATTATTATTATTATTTTAAAATTTTTTGCTCACAGTGTTGACTTTGCAGTGTGAGTTGAAGGCAGACTTATATAAGAAATTAATTAATTATCTTAATTATCTGATCTGTTAAGTTGTTAGGATCGATTAAATTCAATCTAACCTCTTTTGCTAGCCCTCCATGGTCTGTATTCTGGTCTTTAGGACTCATGGATTTCAACTCATTCTGTTGAAAATACAGTGATACAGTTTTGCTTAGGACTGAACATTGATACTTTGTACATTACGATTACGGAAATACAGAAGTTTCCAGATTAGATTAGTACGATTTTTTGAGTCAATTTTACTTCTAAACCATATCAGTGTTTTAATTTTAATGTTGTATGACTGTATTTGTTTTTTAGCTCGAAGGAAGGCCTTTGCCAAGCGACGAAAGTTACACTACAATGAGTTTTATGCAGTAAAACTTGCTCGACAGCTTCTGGATGAAGAAGAAGATGAAGATCCAGTTGAGGGAAAGATGCATCACCCACCAACTGAAGATTACAAGAAAGAGTCAGATCAGAATGCAACAGAAAAACCCAAGAACGCTGACTGAAAATTATTTAGACGAACGTTGAACCTGGTCTACGGTTCCAGTTCTTTTAACACGGCCCTATAAAATTCTCGTCTAGGGTTCTGTTCGGGGTAGCTTCTGTTTTTGGGTAAGAAGCATTGCACATGCGTCACACAAGTCAGTGTGATTTAGATAGATTTTAATGCTGACTCGATTATTTCATGTAAATCATGACCGTTCTGCTTGTTTGCTTGGCATACGGTGCACTACAACTTTATTGTGGTACTTTTGTAAATTCAAATGTGAGATTAAAGCATTTTGAAGTCAAGAAGGTGTGGATGGTTATGTGGAGAGTTGAAGCATCTTTTAGAGATGCCGGAAACTTACCGTGCAAAATCAGCTGCTTAAAACAGCTGAATGATAATAAAGAGGAGGGCGATAAATAGTTAACAGCTGGTTTCACTGAAGTGGCTGTCATTCAGTGCAGGAAATTGTCTGCAAACCTTTCAACTGATTACTTTAAAAACAAAATTTGCTGACTAAGATTGAAAGTCGAGTGGTAGAGTTGTGATGTAGATGTAGATTGTGATATATTTGTAAATTGTTTTGTGTAATCAAACTAGTACTGTGTCAAGAAAGTTTTCAGGCTTGCTACTTTTGACATTCTCAGCGGTCTCTGACAGCCTTTATATGTACCGTGCTTGTGAAAACCTGGCCAAAGTCGGAAAAATCAATTTAGCAGGTAGGCGATTAGGCATGAAATATGTTCGATATTGTTCTGTCGTTAAATTTTACAGAGATGCACAGTATATCGCTCAAAAGTTTTAGTGGTGAACTTAACGCTACATAACTAATTTTTGCATGTGAAAAATCCATTTAACTTACACTAGGCACATAAATCTAAAGTAAACTTAAGTTTTTTTATTTTCACGTGGAGGTGTACGTATTGAATATTTTGAATTTTTTACTGTTTGTGAAAAAATGTGGTTTTACTTCAACATTCTTCAGTTCCAAGCTCAATCCAATGCAAGCAAATGCCGGGTTTTCCTGAGCATGGTAACAAACATGTTTTCTGAATACAGTATTTACTGTATTCGGTAAAGCTACTTGTATCATTCTGAAAATTCTGTGACTACCTTAAATAACAGTTACACAGTGTATCTTCTGAACTCTATGCTTATTCCTTAAATCTGCCCTGGAATTCTGAATAGTGTATGGCCATCGTTAAGCCTCATTTATGATGACTTTGTTTGTTTACTAAGATAGAAAGACACATTATGATTCCAAAGTGAAGCTTGTCTATTTTTTGTTAAGTAATTTCATATCTTTTGTTACATTTGCGTGTATACGTTGTGTCTAGATATGTAATAATGCATCTTTTAACTCTCTCTCAGGAGTGCTGAACACAAGAATGTCTAATGCTGTCACACGGGATTGACACCTTGAGGCACGGTAGCCCATTGGTTAGAGCACTCAGCTTCTAACACAGAGAGTATGGGTTCGAGTCTCTCCTGAGATAGTCACTGTGTAGGGACCCGGAGCAAGACATTCATTCAGTGCCGTCAGTTGATGCTTTGTCGTTAGACATTGGCGCTTAATAAATGCGAAATAATAATATCCTTCTGTAACGTTTGTACAGAGTTTGAATAATGGTATGTCACGTGAAATTGGCTATTCACCCTCAAGCCGTGCAACCTATGAGAAAAAACTGGTCTCGTTGGACTGCTGTTATAGTGTTTCGCTTTTAAAACTTGACTGCGAGACCAGGCTTTTAAAGGCAGTTGCTAAAGTATTGTAGTAAATGAGCGTTTTACTTTACCATTTCCACTATTTGCTGTTCCAACAATTTCGAATGTGGTTGTGTTACGTAGATTTTTGCGCTTGTGTTCCGAGTTTTTTGAGGGCTGTGTTAGAAGAAAAAAGTTGAGGTCACCAGTCAAATCTTTTGAACACGTGAGTCTTGTACAGAATGTTGCCTAGACAGTCAGTTGTTGTACTACATTGTTCCTTTTGAACTGTTAAAGCATTATCTGTTGTTCTTGTTAAGCAACAGTGCAGTTTCTAGTTCTCCCAGATGCACCCCCACTTACGTTGATTTTTATTTAGTGATCAGTATATTTTTATTTTTTGTAAGGGCTCATTTGTTTTCTTTCATCATGGATCTTACTTACTTAACCTTGCCTTTGCAGGTTTGCACATTGGTCAGTGCAGCTTCTCTGATAATCTCTGGCCAGTTTTTCCTTGGTTTTCCCTTCAGGAACCCAGTTCACTGCTTCTTTGGACCTTCCATACAAACTACATGTCCCATCCATTTCTCTTTCTGCTGATATTCCCTTGTCCCTTTTAGTTTTATTCGATATTTTATCATGCTACAAAATGTGCAGAATTCTCCTCACCCATCTAGTAGATGCTCATCAGGTCTATTGTTTGTGACCGTCATTGGCCAGGATTTCAGATCCGTATAGCAATGCTCTTAATACTATGGCTTCGTAGAATGAATCTTGGTCCTCGCCCTGAATCCATTGTTCATCCACATCTTTGAAAGTCTCCCGAATGCTGAATCATGAATATTTACCAGATAACGCTGTTGAAATGTACTTGTTTCATCTGTCAGTGGTTTCGAAACCCTGTGATGTGGCCCATACTTGGGTAGCAAAGCCACTGTTTAGGTTGTAAATAATTAATAATAATAAATAATACTGGATATGTAGTACTGTAATTGCCCATAAAAATTTAAATTAAAAAAACATGATTTTTTTATACCAGTTTAAGGAATTTCGAATAAGGATCACAAAATGAAACAATAACAATAATTATCTGTTATTTAATTAACGGATATTATTTGAGATAAATTTTGTTTTTAAACACAGATTAAAAATGTTGAATGATGATTACAGAATGTGACAGGAACAATAAATAACAATTCTTATGTATTTACATAAATAATGGATAGTATTTAGAGATTTTGTATTCGAATAAAGATTCCTAATTTTAAGGTACATGATGAACGTGATTTTAAAAAAATTTTGATTTGTGGAAAAACGGGAACCACTGTCAGAGGTGACTTTCTTATTTTTTGTATCTGCTAGTTTAGCCTTTTGCATATCATCAAGTTAGTTGTTGCTTTTTAAGTTTTGTTTTTGTCAGGTAAGCAGCCCTGTTACAGTCTGCAAATGCAAATTTGTGATGCAAAATATAAACGTTTTCACCTACAGCTGCTGGTTTTTTCTTGAAATTTATATTAAATAACGACTTATTAGGGATCATCCATAAAAACGTCCGCAAACAAATGATCTGAGGCTTGCCTTGTCTGCATTTGGCATTACTCTTCCCAACCCCTTTGCGGGCTTCCGCACTCCAGCGGAGCGCTAAGGCCAGAAATGGCCTACCCTGCTGATCTTGCAGGGCTATCCTGCTGGCCGCATTTCGGCGACTCCTCCGTTCCCTTATTTGCGGACGGGTCGTCTTTAAGTGACGACCCTCTACCAAAAGCGAATAAGGCCCATAATTCGATGACATTCCGTCATATCCTCCTAGTTAGCTGCATCGGTAAGTGCGTACGCCAAGGAGCCTCTGTGCGTGAGGATCCCAGGTTCGCGTCCCGGTCGTGGCTTATTTCAGAGATTTAAATCTCGGGCTAGTACGGTCCGTGCAGGGGGACCTTAAATGGCGTGGCGCCCATTCAAACGGGCAGCGGTGGTGAAGGCTCTCACCCGATAAATTCATTGCAAAATGAGCAGGGTCGAGGCCATACGGTCGCTAAAAACCTATACATTAAGTCTATTGAAGATATAAGTTCTTCGATCTTCCATAAGATAATGAACAACGAATTAAAGACATGCGTTGTAGCAGAGGTAGAAAGTAGCAATGTTATTTTATAATAGCAATGATCATGTGATCTGGAGGAGGAATAGAATGAAGAGAAGGACTTGAATGCTGTTTAAACCCGTCTTTATCTGTTGCTCGCGATAAGGGCTTTTTATGCCCTGAAGAAAGTCGAAGTTTGAGTTTTCAGTCGAGTGAAAAACTGCAGGAGAGAGGGCAAGCAGGGGACTGCTGGTATTGACATGCGAGAAAGGGGGATGAGCGAACTGGGGAAGGTCTCGTGGGAGTTCGTTCCAAATTGTCGCAGCGTTGATTGAAAAACGAATTTCGGTGAAGAAGGAGGAGACGGGAGGTCGAAACAGAGAAAGGTATGAGGAAGAACAAGTAGATCTGGGTGGTTTGATAGTACTGTAACTAGCTGGCGAATAAAAGAGGTTTGAGAAGTTTGAAAGGCATTGTAGGTAAGAGATACAAATTTGTAGTGGATGCGCTGAGGGGCCTGAAGCCCACGAAGTGTTTAGAGCATTGGGGTTATGTTGTGGTGATTGGGGTCATTGGTAGCTGCACGGATAAGAGCATTCTGGATTCGTTTGGACGTTTATTTTATGACGAGTCAGTGTTATAGCAAAGGGAGTTTCAGTAGTCAAGTTTGGAGCGAACAGTCGTGGTGACTGTTGTGCAGGCAATTTCCTAATCGAGTATGGAGCAAAGTCTGCGGATGTTTGCGAATATCCGAGTCTTGTGATCGGCAAAGATGAGGTGTTTTTCGAAGATAATTCCGAGATCGCGGACTGGAGAATAGAGCAGGTGAAGTGATATTCTTTGGAGAAGGGTCCGGAGGATAGACGAGTTTGTTAAATTATTCACGGAGGCCAATAATGAGACATTCTGAAAACTTCTAAATAATGAAAAATACTGTTAATAATTATTTATACAGCTACTGTCGGCTAGGTCAGTGTGTCATTGAACACAGCCTCCGCTCAACGCTTTATGGCCCTCGTGTAGCGTCGGCCAGTGATGCCACTAAAGGCCTTCTTCAGGCACATAGGTAGATACAGTCGTTATAAGAAGTCAGCGCGACCGTAGGGGCGAGCAGTGAATTAAATAACAGCATCGTCTGTGAACGCGCTATGCTGTGAGGTGCCAACTTCTCCGGTGCCAACTTGATTGGTGCCATCTGTTGGTATGGCTTTGCGTGTGTGCGCGAGCTTGCCATTGGTGACTCTTCTAGTTGTCTGAGTTATGTTCACTTGCAGGATACTGCTCTGTTCTTAATGACACTTAACATCATCAGTGACTTTTAACATCAAGTCTAGCGCAGTGAGCGCCACTGATTAGTTTTTGCTTGAAGAGGCGCTATACAAATTTAAACTTACAATTACTTACAATTACAAACTTACAATCTTGGCTGGTGCCAGATTACGCTGTTCCAACTTCTTTGTTGTCAACTTAACCAGTTCCAACTTGGCTGGTGCCAGCTTCGCAGATACCGAGCGTTGCTGATGCTGGATGATGACTGCGACGTCGAAGAAGGAGGATTCTGACGACGGCGGGAAGAGGTTGTCGTCTGCTCTGTCCAGACTCGAGTCTGACCTTCGCAGGCACCTCGAGAGCGTCCAGGGAGTCATGCGCGTCGCCTGTCGCGTCCCTTCTGGCGCTCTCGGCTGCCGGTCGTCGAGCTACCTACCCAGCCACTCGCCGTCCAGTCCTCCTCCCTTGAAGACCAACGGGTCCTGCAGGACGAGAAGGCAGACGATCAACAGAGCAGACCATCAGAACGAGGCCATCAAAATATCTCCGATCAGAACGGATAAGGTGGGGGTCATTCATACTGCGCCGGGTTTTTCTTTTTCATTAAGATCATTTATATTGCGCCAGGTTTTTCTTTTTCATATAAGGGCTTACCGGTGGCGGATCCAGGATTGCTTGCGTGGGGCCAGGGCATTTCCAGAGGGGCGTCATAGTCTGGCGGTCCACCATGCACAGGTCTGGTCTGAGGGAGCCCGGCATATACTGTAACCAAGAGGGGAGCGGGAGGGCAAACCGTCCCCCACGCCCTATAGCTAAATTCACCGATGGGTGTTACTTAGTTTTGCTATTGATGCAACGCCGTGTATATTTGTCATTTATATAGCGCAAGGTTTTTCTTACTCATAAAGCGCTATGAATTTTTTATTGATATAGGGCAAGAGTTTTTCTTACTTCATACAGTTTTTTTCTTATTTCGTATAGTTTTTTCTTATGTCATATAGCGCCATGTTTTTCGTGTCGATAAAGAGCAAGATTTTTCTTATTGATATAGCTTCAGTTTTATTTTGTTATTGACACAAATGTACACTGGTCCATATACAAGCTACACTCTAACGATTATGCCTTTTTATGGTACGTACATATGGACAGTATTCAGAATTTTTATGGCCACCCTGTATGTGAGCCATGGAGCTTGTATATGTTTGCCTCTGTGTGTGTATGTGTGAGAGACAGACAGACAGACAGACAGACAGACAGACAGTCAGACAGAGCTATACAGACAGACAGACAGAGCTATACAGACAGACAGAGCTATACAGACAGACAGAGCTATACAGACAGACAGAGCTATACAGACAGACAGAGCTATACAGACAGGCAGATAGACAGATACACGACCATACACTAGAACACACAGACAGGCACATACAGAAAAACAAGATCATTTTCCATATTTCTTCTGTCTGTCTGTCTGTCTGTCTGTCTGTATGTCTGTCTGTCTATCTGTTTCTCTCCTGTACACTCCGTTACGTGTTTCATTAGCCGACCAGGGTAGATGTCAATGACGCGGCGTTCTCAGATAACCACGCAGATAACACCCACCCAAACCCACCCACCCACCCACGTTCACGCTCACATACACGTAGGGCTCTGAACAACAGGCCTATGATTTTTAATGCGATGTAGGCCTACAGATCTAATATTACTTTTAACTGTTTAGATAAACTAATTTTATTACGACAAACTTGTTTTTGCAGGAAATGTCACTCGCCATTAATAATTCGTTTCTCTAGATGACAGAGCACGTGAAAATTAGTTATTATGAAGCCATTCGAATTACTGTTGATCGTGGATTTTATTATGACGGACGGACGGACGGACGGACGGAAGGACGGACCGAAGGACGGACGGACGGACCGAAGGACGGACGGACGGACGGACGGACGGACGGAAGGACGGACCGAAGGACGGACGGACGGAAGGACGGACGGACGGAAGGACGGACCGAAGGACGGACGGACGGACGGACCGAAGGACGGACGGACGGACGGACGGAAGGACGGACCGAAGGACGGACGGACGGAAGGACGGACGGACGGAAGGACGGACCGAAGGACGGACGGACGGACGGACCGAAGGACGGACGGACGGACGGAAGGACGGACCGAAGGACGGACGGACGGAAGGACGGACGGACGGAAGGACGGACCGAAGGACGGACGGACGGACCGAAGGACGGACGGACGGACGGAAGGACGGACCGAAGGACGGACGGACGGACGGACGGAAGGACGGACCGAAGGACGGACGGACGGACGGACCGAAGGACGGACGGACGGACGGACGGAAGGACGGACCGAAGGACGGACGGACGGAAGGACGGACCGAAGGACGGACGGACGGACGGCTCATAGGATCAGGATACGATTTGTAACGGAAGAGGGATAAACTTCCCTTTAAGGTCTGCTGGTTGAGATTATCACCACTGCAGTGGTGATAAACCCCATGGGGTTTCCCTATTCAGTTTGATCCTACCCAGAGATTTATCTCTCACTGCTTCCAAACACGCTTCGCCGCTCCCCTTGACGAGACAGAGGGAGAGTGATTTTAGAAGTCTAATTTCCAGGAGTTTGGTTTGAGAGGCCTGTAAAATAACTTTTAAGGGAAGATGGGCCAATGTATCTGCCGTTGATCTAACATGACCTTGTGTTGTATTGTTCAATTTATTTAGCGCCTCAAATTACTGAGGGGCGCTCGATCCCGACATAGGAGCCTCGAAGAAATAGGTGAGTCTTAAGGCAACGAGAAGGAACAGTCGTACCTTGGGGGTGGGGATTTGACCAATGTTGTTCACTGACTTACTGACTGACTGACTGACTGATTGACTGACTGAATGAATGAATGAATGAATGAATGACCGATGATATTAAGAGTACCGAAGACAGAAAGCGAGAGAGAGACGCAGAAACGTTATCTTAGAAGACAAAGATACTCTTGGTGGTATATCCTCTGGCTCAAGCCGTCCTAGACGTGGACTTTTCGTTGATAGCTACAACTTAGCAGCGCAAAACACAGAATATTCAATAGAAGAGTACTGGTTGGAGCCTCCCTGAGACGGTTACTGTGTAGGGACCTTGAGCAAGTCTTCGCTCACAACTGCTCAGAGCAATCGATTGATACTAGTCATTAGATAGTTAATAAATGCAGAAATGATAATAATAATAATAATAGGCCTAATAATAATAGGGCTAATAATAATAATAGGCCTAATAATTTAATAATAACAGACCTAACAATAATAATTGGCCTAATAATAGGAATAATAAGCATAATAATAATAATAATAATAATAATAATAATAATAATAATAATAATAATAATAATAATAATAATAATAATAATAATAATAATAATAATAATAATAATAATAATAATAACCTTCCACAGCCACCTGAGCTCCAGGAGTAGGCGGATGGCTGGCTATTCAAGGTAACGGGGTCATCTCTGGCAAAGCCTTATGCTACGCCAAGGAAGTTCTGGCCCAGGGAACAAGCAGGTCACCCGGTCAGATGATCTTTGAAATGTACATACAGATCCTGGTGGTCAAATGAAACGGTACACAGTTTCAGAATCTGGTTTCATACGGACACATAGACAAGCGAGAGTGGCGCCACCTATTAAAAGCGGAGACATGATCAACTGCGAAGGGCAGTCGTGATCGTTGCTTTATGCGGGGTCACGTGTATTTGGGCCAAATAACACATAAGGTCGGTTGCATGCAAAGAGGTTATACTACTATATATCATTGGTTGCATGCAACAGGTGTATCTGCGGTTAATATATTCCACCGACGTAATATATCCCTTGCAGGACAGTTGCTATGGCATTATCGGTCACGTGCTACCTAATATCGCAGACGTATTGAATATTAATTAGACGCATGATTCCATTAAAGATCTTTTTGATTCCATGTAACAGTTTTGACTAAACTTCCGGTTTCTTTCAGACGCCAAAAATCTGGCAGTAGATTTGAATAATTAATGCAGCGACGATAAAAATAACAAATGATTGATAACGATTTATGGACAGTAAGAACACAGTGATAGCTTCAAATTGGTGACGGATCGCACAGCTGCAAAAGCTCATCTATAAAAAGCTCATCTATAAAAGCTGCTCTGAGATCCACTTTTTACATGCAAATTTTCCGTAGGCGTATGAGATTTCGGTTATGGTTCCATGCTATAACCGCCTCGCCTTTTTTGTTTGTGTGTATGCTTTATTTTGCATTAAGCAGACTGAAAATGCAACCGAAAACTCAAAAACTCAAAAGAAAAATTATAAAACCAAAAGAACACTCAATCAGTCTTCTAATAAAGACATGAGTTCTGTAATTTAAGAAACTTTTGTCAGACGTGACTTGTAAATATCCCAGGTTTGCTGTGGAGTGGACACATGAACTGGAAAGATCATTCGAGGATGTGAAGAAAGCCTCCGCTCAGGCGCCGATGTTAAGGTTTCTGGATTATGATTCAGAATTTTATAGCATACTGTAAATTGACACTTCAAATATAGGTATTTGGTATATGCAGAGGTACGATGGAGTGAGAGAGAGAGAGAGAGAGAGAGAGAGAGAGAGAGAGAGAGAGAGAGAGAGAGAGAGAGAGAGAAAGAGAAAGAGAAAGAGAAAGACAGACAGACAGAGTACGCCTCTAAGAATTCGCAATTTGCAACTCCGTTCCCTTGACTAAATTGTCGAATTTTCGCCCTCGGGGCCATGGCTTTCAGATATAACCTGAACATTCGGAAGTTTAGTGAAAGCATTGTCTTGGAGTAACGCAGTTTATGAATATTCATGAATATTCAGACGCTTGTTATGAACGACTAGCGTAGTTAACGCATAGGCGAGTGGCCATAGTTATATTAACACATATAATTTTATGGATCAATCTTGCTTGGGTCTGCCTTATATTAAGTTACCTAGTTAACGCTGCGACTTTGTTGCAAGGATGTGTTACCATGGTGATGAGTTACCACGGCCATGAGTTACCACAGTGGCGAGTTACCCTGGTGGCGAGTTACCATGGTGATAGTCCACATGCATGCATAGTCCCTATTCTGCTGATTTTTAACAGGTGAAACGAGTTGTTGGCCGTTAATTGTTGTTAATTGTTGCCGTTAGTTGTTGGAACTGGTCAGCTTGATATTCGTTGTCGGCATCATTATCGTCGTCTGTGTTCCACTGTCAGCAGATCTGCTGACTGATGGCTTCGTATTTCTCCACACGGCTTTTGAGACTCTTGTTCTCCATGAGTATCCGCTGCAGCTCTGTCTTCAGAAACGCGCTCTCCTTCTCCAGAAAGACCGTTCTCATCGTTATCTGGTTCTCCTTGAGAATTCGTTAAGCTAAGATTATGATATTGATGATGATGGTGACAACGACGATGATGATGACGACGATGACAACGATGATGATGATGATGACGACGACGATGATGATGATGACGATCATGACACTTTGTTCATCTTCAGGTGATTGTAGTGATTCGAGTCGTGTTCCTGAAGATCGGACAGATCGATACGATGCGAGATCGATATGCGGCCGAAGTCCTGATCCAATCGAAATGGATCGAACCCAGACTGAGTGGAAAGAAATTGGTCAGTATGCAATCACACAAAGAAGACATTTATATAGCTCAACTTTACTGATTATGGAAAAATACCTGATGGAACTGAATATCATATATAGATGTGTGCGTGTGTGTACGTTCGTGTGTGTGTGCGAGTGTGTGAGAGTATGTGATGAAATGGAAAAAAAACATTTAAAATATTAAAATTTAATATTAAAATATATTTAAAACCGTTTGAGATGCATGCATTGGGGGTAATGATGCTTTGATTAAGCGGAACAGGTATAAATAAGGGACTGTACTGTACCCTCCGCAATAGGAATGCGGCAGAGGCGTCCTTTGATCTCTCTGGCTGCTGCCGCCTCTTTGATCTGCCGCCTTTAGTTCGGCAATTCCGTTTTCACCGCCCTGAATGAAGACCCGAATAAAGCACTAATGATGGGAGTGGCGTTCATCGATCTTTCTAAAGCCCTGGCTCCACTGGATGTCTAAATGATTGGAAGCCACGAAATGGACTTAATCAGAAGCTAATGTCTGGTGGCAACGAACTCATAATTTTCAGCAGATGTAAAATAGTGCAAGGCTACCGAAAAGACCGGATTTTAGATTTATAGTTTAAATCATCATCGTCGTCGTCGTCGTCGTCATCATCATCATCATCATCATCATCATCATCATGAAATACAGATCTAAGCTTAAATGTGGTTTCAGATTTCCGAGATTTGTTGATACCTATGAAAGCTTTGTTCTAATCCTCCTCCTCATCATCGCCTTCATCATCGTCATCATCATCATCATTCTCGGCATCATGATGATGATAATTTATGATTATTATCATCATAATTATCGTAATCCTCTCATCATTATCATCGTCAGCATTTTCATCATCAACTTCATCATCCCTTTTAACTTTAAAATTTTGACGGTACCCCACCCAAACAATCTGCAGGAGCAACTCAAAGGCGTGGCTCCTTAAATCAATCGAAGACCAATTCCAGATTCCCTTCCCCGGACCCGCCTTTGATCTTCCTCCTCCTCCTCCTCTTTCTCTTCTTCTTCCTCCTCCTCCTCTTCTTCTTCCTCCTCCTCCTCTTTCTCTTCTTCTTCCTCCTCCTCCTCCTCCTCTTTCTATTCTTCTTCCTCCTCCTCCTCCTCCTCCTCTTTCTCCTCTTCTTCTTCCTCCTCCTCCTTCTCTTCTTCCTCCTCCTCCTCCTCCTCTTTCTATTCTTCTTCCTCCTCCTCCTCTTTCTCCTCTTCTTCTTCCTCCTCCTCCTTCTCTTCTTCCTCCTCCTCCTCCTCCTCTTTCTATTCTTCTTCCTCCTCCTCCTCCTCCTCCTCCTCCTCTTTCTCTTCTTCTTCTTCCTCCTCCTCCTGCTCCTTCTCTGCGTCATCATTATCATCACCACCATCGACATCAGGTATCCAGTACTGACTCACATATCTTACACATGCAGTTGTACGTTTGTGCAGGTACGCATGCGCGTGCGTACATACACGTGTGCATAGAAACCTATTCATTTAAGAGTTCCTTATTACACATAATAGGGATGCTCGATAGCCTAGTGGTTAGCATGCTGGAACATCAATCCACATATGGTCACAGGTTCGAATCCCCACCAGGGAAAACATTTGTTTCAACATTTCGGCTTTTGCGACTTTGCACCCAGAGCCAACTTAGCTACAATGAGTACATTGACCATACACCGTCAGTGGGAAGATCAGACACTGATGGAGAGGGGTGGCCAACCGCCTTCGTATGCCGAGGCTAAGAAAATGAAGTCGCTAACACTTCAAACGCATGGCTGCCTCTCAGGGTTAGCTTAAGGGACTACTCTTCTTCAGTTATCCATGTATTTACATACATATGTTTATATATGTAGATTATATGTAGATATATGTGTATATTGATATATAGTTCTGTGTATATATGTATATGTGTATATTTCTTCTGTTATCCATGTATTTACATATATATGCGTATATATGTAGATTATATGTAGATATATGTGTATATTGATATATAGTTCTATGTATATATGTATATGTGTATATTTCTTCTGTTATCCATGTATTTACATATATATGCGTATATATGTAGATTATATGTAGATATATGTGTATATTGATATATAGTTCTATGTATATATGTATATGTGTATATTTCTTCTGTTATCCATGTATTTACATATATATGCGTATATATGTAGATTATATGTAGATATATGTGTATATTGATATATAGTTCTGTGTATATATGTATATGTGTATATTTCTTCTGTTATCCATGTATTTACATATATATGTAGATTATATGTAGATATATGTGTATATTGATATATAGTTCTCTGTATATATGTATATGTGTATATTTCTTCTGTTATCCATGTATTTACATATATATGTAGATTATATGTAGATATATGTGTATATTGATATATAGTTCTGTGTATATATGTATATGTGTATATTTCTTCTGTTATCCATGTATTTACATACATATGCGTATATATGTAGATTATATGTAGATATATGTGTATATTGATATATAGTTCTGTGTATATATGTATATGTGTATATTTCTTCTGTTATCCATGTATTTACATACATATGCGTATATATGTAGATTATATGTAGATATATGTGTATATTGATATATAGTTCTGTGTATATATGTATATGTGTATATTTCTTCTGTTATCCATGTATTTACATATATATGCGTATATATGTAGATTATATGTAGATATATGTGTATATTGATATATAGTTCTGTGTATATATGTATATGTGTATATTTCTTCTGTTATCCATGTATTTACATACATATGCGTATATATGTAGATTATATGTAGATATATGTGTATAGTGATATTGTTCTGTGTATGTATGAATGTATGTATGTATGTATGTATATAAACATATATATAAACATATATATATATATATATTTATGAGTGACATGTCTGTAGGATTCGGAGGCTATAGACTGGAGCGAGTACTGGAGTCCTCGTCTGTCGGTGGAAAACGTCGTCGCTGAGACGACAGATGTCGCTTTCTATTCCGTGACCTACGACCCGACTCACCATCTGTCGGCGACCGTTTGCGAGACGAGACGAGTGCGAGGGGCGTTCTTCGAATTCATGGAGCTCAACAAGTTCCCGTTCGACAGCCAGGCAGGTGCTCTCCCACCCTGGTAAATTCCCCCATCAGGTATTAGGAGTGGGCTTGAATCCGCCCCATTTTCCTTGGGATGGCTAAACCGGACTTTTGCGTAGGGTAGGGCATAGACTGCTAGATAATTAGCGATCGAACATGCAGGCTGATAACGGGCTAGACGGGTTTCAGCATGGACTCCTCTATAATACCACACAACCGATTGAATGAATGAACGAAAGAGCGAACGGACGAATGTCGGTGTCTGTCTGTAGGACCTGACCGTGACGGTGACCAGTGGCCATGACCGAGCGGAAGTGGAGTTGGTAGAGGACGTCGTGAATCCGAGTGGGGTCAACGTCGAGACGTTCAGCTGCGAGCAGGAGTGGCGCTTGCATCCCCTGGTCAACGTCTGGCATAAGACGACCGTCAAGAGGTCCGGAGGCAGCAGCAGCATCCTTCGTCAGCCGGGATTCTGCGTCGCTGCCAGGGTCTCCAGGAGACCGCAGTTCTTCATGTGGAACATCATCGTTGTCATGGTGATCTGTTGTCATGGTTATGCATGCTTCTTCTTCCTTCTCCTCCTCCTCCTCCTCCTCCTTCATCATCATCATCATCATCATCATCATCATCATCATCATCATGATCATCATATTTTCTTCTTCTTGTCGTCGTTGCCATTTCAGGTTGTCACCTTCATCAAAGTCTTAATGATGATGATCATCATCATCATCTTCGCCGTTGTCGTTGTCATCAACATTTTCATCGCTATCATCATAGGTGGCCTTGCCGTAGCGCTCTTGTGAGTTACTTAAAAAGCGCTATATGAGGTTTTCGATGCATACATACATACATACATACATACATACACACATACATACATACACACATACATACATACATACATACACACATACGTACATACATACATACATACGTACGTATGTACGTACGTACATACATACATACATACATACATACATACATACCTACGTACATACGTACGTACATACGAACATACATACATAAATACATACATACATATATATAGGCATACATACATACGTACATATATACGTATATACAGGCATACATACATAACTACATACATGCATACAAACATACATACATACTTACGTACACTGTCATTATAATCACCATCATTTTTATCATCGTCCTTACCATCGCCACTATCAACAGCCGTCATCATCACATTCGTAAAACCATCATGACGGTCATCAACACCATTGCGGCATTATCACAGTCATCATCATCGTCGTCATCATCGTCCTGCTGCGTCTGTAGGGTGTCTTATGCAGCATGGCTTTCATGACCTTTGCGGTCGACCTGGAGACGCCCGAGCATCGTCTACCACTGACCTTCATTCTGCTACTGACCACGGTCACCTTCAAATTCGTCGTCAACAAGAGCCTGCCCAGGATCTCCTACTTAACATACGTGGTGCGTTTGTAAACAACCTTCATTTTGCAAGAAAGGCAGACAGAAATAAGCCATTGTATTGTAGTGTATTTGATAACTTATATAGCGCTTCTCACAGAACGAACTAACTACTCAGAGCTTCTTCCAGCATGAGAACCCCGGGGGAATAGGAACGTCTTTAAACAACGAGCTGACTCAGCCCTATCACCAACAGTGACCCTTGCACGAAACGATAGCGGAAGTTCATTCCACAGAGAAGGGTTAACAACAGCAAAATCCCTCTGCTGAAGGCATCTTTCAAAACTTCTTTCAATGAGGCTAGCAGCATGGCTGTCCAGTAGTCCATTTGCCGAACACTTTTGCCTATCGATATTGTTTCTGCCTGTTTCGCTGTTTGTCTGTTTGCCTATCGCTGTCTCTGTCTTTATCTATCTATGAGCGCCTGTGAATAAGCTGGTCCTCGTGACGTGGCTTTCATTGGGCGCTGTAGAAATCTCGGGATTACGATTTAAGTACAACTCGCTGTGTACAGGTCATTGAACTAGCAGGAAAACTGCATTGTTAATGACCTCGTGTTTTTATAAATATAAATGCCTACCCATATAGGGCAATCATACCTTAATTATCAATTATCAATTAGCTACGTTGGTTATTGCGTACGTCATGGCGCTTCACTGCGTGAGGATTACGATGCTGGTGAAACTGAGTTATTTCTGTAGGTTCTGAGCGTTGAGCTCCTTCCTCTCCCCCTCTCAAATGTTCCGCAGGCGCCTGGAGACTGTACTGCTCAACAGTGATTTTACTTTTTCGGATCGGAAGCACCTCTGTTGAGTTCATCCTCTAAGAGGCGCTAAATAAATCTCAAATTACAATTACAACTACAGTTATTGTTTGAACGCAGGACAAGTATATACTGACGACGATGCTAATTCTGTATTGCGTGTGCGCCTGGCACGCAGTCATTGGATCCGTCATCTACTCCCTGTCCAAGGCCGATCCATCCCTCCACACCACCACCACCATCATCACCACCGCCAACTCACCCTCCTCTGTGACGTCAGCACCACAACCAGCATTCGCAGCAACCTCTTCGTCACGGTTCAGCGACGCTTCTGATCAGCCCAGCGCTGCAGCGACCACCGCAAGCTTAAGCAACAGCGAAGCGGGAGGAGTAGGAATAGGAGTAGAGGTAGGAGGAGGAGGAGGAGAAAAAAGAAGAGGAGGAGGAGGAGGAGGAGGAAGGGGCACTGACGCAGTCGTTGAACAGTGCAATAGTAGCAGTTGCAGCACCACCAGCAGCAGCTCGACTCATCCGGATTCCTCCTCTGCCACTCCCACTCGGACTGATCCTGTTCTTGCTTGTCCCCCGGGTTTGTCGTCGAATGATAATCCCCCTCCTCCTGGACCCGTTGCCGAGATGGCAGACAAGATGGCCTTCGCCATCCTCAGCAGCATCTACATCGCCGTCCACATCGCCTTCGTCGTCATCATCAAGTGTTTCGTAAGCAGTCTATCTCCATATACGTAATGTAACGCAAATTTTATAGCGGCCCATAAGGGACTTCCAGACCCCAGAGACATTCACTCGACCGAACAAAGAGTAAACCCGCACAGCAAAAGCCAGCAACATTCACGGAGCCTTCACTGTGAACGGGGAAAACGAACCACTAGATTTTTTTCAACGACTAATGGAAATTATTATTCAACTTTAATTCAGACTAGAAATATTATTATAATTAATGTTATATTTACCCATTTCATTATATAATATATTATATGAATCGGTGAATACAGGTTTAATGTAACTATATTTTACCTATAATACTAGTTCGGCCTCGACATAGGCCTCAATGCGCGCACTTATGACAGCATCGATTACCAGCTAATCGCCATTTTGCACTACTGATTTTTACAAATGACGTCACTGTGACATTATTTTTAGCAGGGACTTTATAATTTTGATTTTGAATTTAGTTGCTAATAAAGTCACCATTAAAAGTTTTAGTTTTATTAAAATATTCCGATAATTTAACAATAATTTCAAAATTCGTCATTCCGTTCACAGTGTAGTGCATGCGGTGTTCTGTGGTTCGTGTTCCTCGCTGCTATTATAGAAGTCCGCGACCTAATTCCGGTTCGTTTACTATAGTGGGGAAGTCCGCCAGACCGCGAACGTCTGCGTTCTTGCCATTTTGTGACGGGACAGATATTCGCGCCCTCTACTGAACTGTTGCCAATGACCTCTAGCGAGCATTTTATCGTGTTCTCGAGTTTTCTACAGCGCCCATGTCGGGGGAACCAACTTAATCACAAACGACTGCGCGTCATACCCACTGACAGCCGTCACGACACCTAGCGAATGAAAACTGTCAGTTAATTCCGAGTCACGCGAGCGGTATGTGTAGGATTTAAACGCAATGACCTTTTGGCGATGGATTCTAGGATCCTCGTCGTTCGTCGTGACACAAACAAAGGAGGCAGGGGGCGATTTGTGGACTAAGGGAGGAAACGGCTGATTCCTTTCTGTGTATGCATGTATGTGGGCTAGGCATTTATATATTTCAGACGGGCAGACAAGGAAAAGATACAGACACGCACATAGGCTTACTCTTACACATACATAAATATACATATACACCTATTCATACGAGTACATACACATAGACCTACACTTACATACATATTAGGTGGGGCCATTAAACTTGTGCGTGTTGAAGCCCTTATATATATAATATATATATAATATATATAAGGGCTTCATATATATATAATATATATAATGGCTTCATATATATATATAATATATATAAAAGGGCTTCATATATATATATGATATATATATATAAGGGCTTCATATATATATATATATGATATATATAAGGGCTTCATATATATATATATATATATATATATATATATATATATATATATATATATATATATATATATATATATATATATATATATATATATGTGTGTGTGTGTGTGTGTGTGTGTAAACAGGAATGCATTTCAATGTTGGTGTATAAATTATATATATATATACATCCACGAAAGGCAGACATATTCAAGATAGATGTATGCTTTTGTTAGTTTGTTAATTGTGTTACTTGCAGAATAAGGGGAAAGACGAGACGCGGCCGAACATCGAACTCGACTCAGAAAAAGTCAGTTAAACTAACTTAAATACGCCCATAATATAGTCATTTATTTTCAATTATCTAGGGCCATTACGTCATATCCACGCATGGGTTGTCATGCGCAAAGGCTTGCCCAAACACGGGCAGCGTCTAGAACCTTCGTCTGTTGATGCAAGCATGCAGTCTACAGTTTCTGTCTCAGTCTGTTTGCGCCTGTCTGTCTGTCTGTCTGTCTGTCTGTATTTATCTCCGTATGTACCTCTGCTTCTGTCTTCGTTTGTCCGTATATTTGTCTGTCTTTCCCTGCTTCGCTGCTTGTCTGTTTGCCTGTCGCTGCCTCTGTTGCTCTGTTGCTAGCTGTCGGTCTGTCTGTCTGTCTGTCTGTATATCTGTCTGTTTCTGTGTTTGTCCGTTTGCTCGTCGCTGTCTCTCCTTCTCTATCTTCCTGACCCTATTGGTATACCTGGTTGTCTTGCATGGATTTGTCATCATGTCTGATGTCGTTCTGTTGTTCTAATCGTCAGTTCTTCATTTCTAATAACAGGATTCATCATCGAACGCCATGAACAGCAAAGGTCGCATCCACAAAGGTGGCATTTCATCCTCACTGAAGATTGGAGGAGGAAACGGAAAAAGAGGAGGGATAAGCAGAGGAGGAGGAGGAGGAGCAGCAGGAGGAGCAGGAGGTGATGGTGGTTGTGGTGTGGAAGGAAGAAACGAAGCAGGAAGGATAGGACAAAGAACCGTTTCGGGTAATTTTACAGAACTCCTCTGGAACAGCAGTGAGGCGTCGCTGACCATCTAAAAACGATTCATTCGTTTAATCCATATAAATTCTGAGTCGTGATGAAATTGCCGAATGGACCGAATCATAATCACGTTTTAATTACGATTTTTGTTTCTTTGTCAGCCTTTGACAGTAAAGAAGTTTTCCGCTTTCCCTCAATTTCATGCCTTCGGCCACTTTTTGTATTCATGTGCGCAACAGTCTAGTAGTTAACGTGCTGGACTGTCAATCGAAAGGCCATGGTTTAAGTCCAGCCAGGGTAAAGATATGTTTCAGAATTTCAGATCCATTTGCACCCCCAGCCAACTCCGCTATCTTTGAGTACACTGACCGTACAGTGTTATGGGAAGATGAGGCGGCGCAGTTATATGCTGTGGCTAAGAAATTGAAGTCGCCAACGCTTCGTACCAATGGCTGCATCTCGGGACTAGCGTATAAGATTGTTCTTCTGCATTTGTGTTCATGATGTTCTTGTACCACGATTTCAAATGTTCACACAAATCTAGCGAATGCAACGATCATGATTACCTTATTGTCATTTTATTAAATGAAAAAATGTCAACGCTTAATGAGCTAATTAATAATAATAATAATAATAATAATAATAATAATAATAATAATAATAATAATAATAATAATAATAATAATACAATTTATATAGCGCCGTAGCACAGCCGAGGCATGTCCTTTGTATGTCTAGCATCGGCATAAAATCTGTTTGTTTTATAAAGTAATCAAGTGGCATCAATCCTTTCGGTGTTACCGGGTATTATAGTGTTGCTATGGGTTTTGAGCTTCCGACGCTAAGAAACCCCTAAGAAACTCTAGCCGTCAAAGCTCTGTCTGTCTGTCTGCCTGTCTGTCTGTCTGCCTGTCTGCCTGTCTGTATGTCTGTCTATCCATACCAGTCCTTCTGTCAGTCGATTTGCATCGCGTAGAAGATGATGGTTGTCAATGAACGGACCTCATTGCAAGGATTACATATGACTGCATTCCTGTCCTTGTTACCACAGGTAAACAAATTGTTTCTATCTCATCGTCTGTTTGCAATCGATGCATTTAAGACTGTGTCCATATGAGTCTGACTGTGTGTCTGCCTGTCTGCATACGTGCGTATGTCTGACTGTCTGTCAGCTACTCGGTCAGTGAGTCAGTAAGAAGGTCTTTTATACTGTATATCAGTCCATTTAATTTAATTTAGTCTAATCTAAGAACTTCTATGACGCCTCCGTAATAATACTCAAGGCATCAGTCGATGGTCGCTTCTAAGCAATATCGTTGTCCAAGCCAAATTCCATGGCTAGTCCGGGTCAAAAAGCCAAAAAAAAAGCCAGGAGGAGTCCAGAAGACACAGAGACAGCCTGCGGAGGAAATGAGCTCAGGAAGATATGTCTGTCAGTTTGTCTGTGTGTCGCGTATTAATAAATTAGTAAACTGTTGGTTAACTGATTGTTTAGAAAAATATGATACATAGTTGAGATGAAGCCGCCATAGCTCTTCATAAATGTAAAATGTACACGTGTTTCGATAGCGACCATAAGGCGTCGACCCTAAATTTAATATTTAAATGAATTGGTCGGGTGAGATCTTTCACCACATCTGCCCGTAGGAATGGATGCCACACCATGTAAGGTCCCCGTTTACGAATCGTGCTAGCTCGAGATTCAAATCTTTGAAATAAGTCACGATCGGTATGCGACGCACAAAGGCGCTTTGGTGTATGCTTTAACTGAAAACCCTCCTGTTCTGCAGGTCCTATTCTGATTCCTCTTTTCCCCCTTATCAAATGCCGCTCCAGTTCCAAACACCATTCACCATAGCCACCTGCCTGTCTGCCTTACTTGGAACCGATTCTGACAGTACTGCCTCTCGACTTTGTTTTGAGTGAGCGCCTGTAAATAAGCTGGTTCCCGCAACTTAACTTTCTTCGAGCGCTTCAGAAATCTCGAGTTTACGATTACGATTATGACAACCATTGTAGGCCTATCACGTCAGTTTTTAATTAGGGTCTTCGTAAAGCATTTCGTGACTTCGGTCTTCGTTAGGTCGTGCCACGATAAATAGTCAACTTCCCCTCAGAAATGTTTGCAGGTAAACACACCAAGCATTCAATTATTAGGCAAGCTTTTACGGACATACCTAAGTTCTTACTGTATGTGAGCATAAAATTATTTTGGGCCCCCGCGTACCATGTGTGATTATCTCTGGCCAACACAATACAATGAATAAAATTTGTATACAAAAGGCGATGCAAGGGCTAGGCTACACTTACTTGTCACAGCACATTTACATTTTACATTTACGTGTTTTACAACCTGCGCTGAACTTTCATCACGAGCGCACTTTTGTCTGGAATCATAACCCGCCCATCGTGATATCCACACAGAGTACTTCACTTTTCTAGTTTCTTCCAAATCTCATTTTGTACGTCATTTGTCATCCGTTTTTGCAGCAGCCAATCAGAAGATTTAACCATTGTTTATGTTTATTGGTTGGAAAACGAAGACATTAACCAAACGATGACAAAGATTAACCTCTGGCGTCCATTTGGCAGGGTATCGAGGTGATCACACCCCATGCAGTATTTTATAGACGAAAACAAGAGTGGTGTGTTTTAGCGAGGCTTCTGCTGCACGACCTGACGGTGGGTCCCAGTTGACGGACTGGTGTGACTAGTAGGACTAGTATTCTCAACGGTCCAGTGCTCACCACGTCGACCACTGGTGGTGCTTGGCACTATTTGAGAAAGCGCCCGACGGGTAGTTTCAGTCTGAGGATCAGGCGTTGTCTAAGTGCAAATTAGAGCAGGTTTATTTCATTGCTGAATCGTCGTGGTGAGTTCTAGTCAAGGACTATTGGTCGTCGGAAGGTACAGCATTATTCATTTGCAATTTCTGCAGCGCTGCTATATAATGCACAAGGAATCTACCGATGGCAAGAGTGAATGGATATAAAAGAATGTTCCGAATTTCATTTCACCCGGTAGTAATCAAGGTAGAATAAAGTGGTTCGTAATTCCGAGATTTCTGCAGCGCCCAACGAAAGCCACGTCACAGACGCGGTTCGCGCGACTTAGTTTTTGTTGGGCGCTGTAGAATTCTCGAATTACGATGTTTAATTTAACCACATTTAACCATACTTCGATCTTGGTTTTATTGTGTAAAAATTGCCAAAACTGTTTCATTGTAATAATGTAATTGGACATTTTGTGCAGACAGGCATTGTAATGAGAATGTAAATTCCAGGTTTATTTGAGTTATAAAAAAATCCTCATAGCA
The DNA here is from genome assembly GCA_964023275.1 of Norana najaformis. Taxonomy (NCBI): domain Eukaryota; kingdom Metazoa; phylum Annelida; class Clitellata; order Crassiclitellata; family Hormogastridae; genus Norana; species Norana najaformis. The sequence goes on from OZ029924.1 coordinate 22,608,209, forward strand.
TACCCTCATTACAAGACATTGTTGATATTGTTGACTAGTAGTATCATTGCCTTCTGTGGCACCTTCACAGAGCAAAGAATAAAACTTTCAGATCAAATATTTCTCTAATATAATTCTAGTAATATAGTAATACCACCTTATGAAACGGCATGAGTGAGTCACACTGGTCTGTAGTGGCACTAAGGCCATTCCCACTGTCTACAACTCTGTTTGAAAAGACTTGGTCACATTTTTTATTGTGCTAGGTTTAAAAGTTATAATATTAATAACATTAGGTGTTGTTGTCTGTGCACACAGGTTTAAAATGAAGGTCACATGTGGTCTTGGTGTTGTCGGCACTTTGATGCTGGTTTACCTTCAGTGTTGTGTGGGTTCTGGACCTATTAACTATGATCCAGTCGTCACAGAGGAGGTACAACAGTTCAAGATGTCTCTGCAGTTTCCTTCTGCCCCTTTACTTCTGTGTATGATTCAGTTTTCAAAAATTCTTCTTTCACCTCAGTGGATTATTCAAGTTTAAAAAAAATTCCCTATGTCCAATTACCAGTTCTTCTGTCTTTTGAATTGTTCCCATTTTTGTTTCTGAAATCTTCCTTCATTTAAACCTTTCTTTATGTGTGTGTGTGTGTTTGTGTATATAATTATGTATGTATGTTTATATGTATATATGTATGTTTGTATTTATTAACCACAGGTATGTATGTATGTGTATATCTATGTGTGTGTGTGTGTTTATATGCATGTAAGTAATGTAGGTATTTATCTGGATTTGTATATTGCACCTTTAAGAACATTTCATATACAATGAATATTGTGTTTTTAAACAAAACTATAGCCATATGACTTAACATATGCTTAAATGCTTCTGAAACTGCTTTGAGTGGAACAGTTAGAATATTTAATCAAAATTGTTGCATAAAGACAACTGTTTGAAATTCTTTGCCTACTATTTAATTTTTTATTTCTTGCATTTATTTAATGTCAATATCTTGTAACAGAACATGTGCAATTGTGCATTTAAGAACTTGCTTAAGTCTCTAAATGGGATCCATTTCAGGGATGGATTATATGTTTACACGGTAGCTGATTGGTGGAGTTCTTTCGTTCCTCATCCACGCCCACGATTCCTCGCTCAGGCGATGGACACATGGCATATTAACAAATGTCTTACTTACTTACATGCATTGCGGAGTGGTCGGATTTGAACATACCTCGAGATGGTTACTGTGTCAGTTAGTACATCGATTGTTGCTTAGTTATTAGAAAGTGGTGCTTAATAAATGCAGAAATAATAATAATAATAATAGTTACTTGGTGAGCCAGCAGGTCACCATATCATACTAATAACTTTTTATATGCCATATTTACTCTACTTAGAAAATACCTGTTTCTGTTGTAAAGGTTTTCATGGACATTTCGATTGGTGGAGAATTTGCTGGAACAATTGTTTTTGGATTGTTCGGTGATATTTGCCCAAAGACTGTCCTCAACTTTAGAACTCTCATCATTGGAAACACTGTAATACATCTTTTCATATATATGTATATACATATACATTCATACATACATATACATATATACATACATACACACACATATATACATACATATACATGTACACATATATAAACATTTACTTTTTACATGCATATATAATTTTTATACTTATAATTATTGCTTTAGGTTTCAAACATCACCCACCATAGCTATCTGACTTCCTGATTCTTGGATTTTGACCTGCAACCAAACCCTTCTTGCCTATCGATTTTGTTTTTGATTAAGCACCTGTTAATGAGTGATTCCTGCGACTTAGCTTTCACTGGATGCTGTAGAAATCTTGTGTGACTTCTGCAAATAAGAAACGGTGAATGGAAACTGAAATGTTATAACTTGAAAGTAAAGTTTAAATTAGGTTGTTCTGCATTACTAAATATATATTTATACTGTAATATATAATATATATAATATATGTATATATATGTATATATAACATTACTACATTTGGCGCAATAGATATGATGACTAAGTCAGATTGATTAGACCCACAGTCAATTTATTATATTTTTACTGACTGGCTAATTATTTGAATTGCTTGACTAAACTAATATTGTTAAGATGAGTGTTTATTTGACTAAATGACATTTGAGCTATTTATGATATGACTTCAGTGAAAGCTTCTTTAAACGAGTGTTTGTTATTTTACTTAATTTATTGACTGAATGTTTTATTGTCCATACAGTGTTTCGTTTGTTGGTTATCGTGATTAACATTCTAGTATATTCTTTTACAGATTTTAAACGAATTTATTTGTAAATCATTCTACACTGAGGCTTCTGACTTTTTAGACTAATGCTGATGGTATCCTGCTTTCTTACAAGAAATCCACTTTCCATCGAACAATTAAGAATTTCATGATCCAAGGCGGAGATTTCACACGAGGAGATGGAACGGGAGGTAGTATATTAATTCAAGATTTCAGAGTTTTAAACTTTTGCTCTCTGATAACAAAAATCAAACAAATGCAGAAGTAAACACAGAGCCTACAGTAAACAAATGTAAATTTTAAATACGTTAAACATAAACGTAAATGCCTTACACCGAATGATTTCACCTGAGGACTTTCACCGAACAATTTATTTAAGATTAGGAGATAATGATGTTTTAAGGTGAGAAATTACATGTAGTAATTTCTTTCCTACTTTCCCAAGGTCACCAAAGGACTTCATGTAAGACTTTATTCAATTGAATCGGAGTTTTAGCAACGATGACATTATGTTTTACAATGATGAAATTACGTGTGGTATATTTCCCAAGGTATGAGTATTTATGGCTTCTACTTTCCTGATGAGAACTTTGACATCTACCACTATGGCGCTGGATGGCTCGGCATGGCAAATGCTGGACCAGACACGAATGGATCACAGTTCTACATCACCTGTGTTCTGACTAAGTGGCTTGATGGAAAGCACACCCTCTTCGGAATTGTCACCAAAGGCATGGTAAGCAGAAAGCAGAGATCTGTGTCTGTACATTTCCAGATATTTGTTTAGCACCTTTTAAGAACCTCTCAAAGATGCTATAAAAGATATGAGTTAGCAGATTTATAGTTTCTGCATATATGATTAAAAGCCATGTAATAATAATTAAAAGTGAATTTTACACTGTTACTTTCTTATATTTCTAGCAATTTTTTTATCTTTTTACTATTATTATTATTATTATTATCATAAATATTTTTTGCCCAAGGTTTTTATCTGAGATAGATGTGATTCCCAGGACCAAAATCTCTGGAAAATAAAGAAAATGTTTTGGAACAGCTGAAACTCGCCAAGATTTCGGCAAAACATTATTACTGTTTTTTGTTTTATCCTAGGTTGAAATGATCCCTAAAAGAATGAGCACAATTACATCAAGAGCTTTTGATAAATGCATTACAAATTAAGTTTCATCCTCTGTGGCATAAATAATAGTACCCTAAAATTATTATTATTTACTATTGTTGTTGTTGCAGTTTGCCACTGTTAATTTTTTTTTATTACATGTATTAATATTACTAAAGTGATTATTGTTGATCTTTTAGGATGTTGTACGAAAAATTGAGAAGAACCCAACAGACTCCAAAGACAGACCACTTAAACCAGTCATCATTGAAAATTGTGGTACCTTGCTTCTCGACAAACCCTACTCAGTCCCCAGGGCACCAGTCCAGGGTTAAGTCCAGGGTTAAACTATAAATCTGCTAACTGGCTAGCAAATGATCACATATCATAAAACGTAGGCAATTGTTTCATGACAAAGTTGTTCATGTTTGTATCTAAACAATACTGTTATGCAGTTTTTAATAAGCCTCAAAATTGAGTTAGTTTGCAAATAAGTTCATCTAAAATGTGATGGTTTTGTGTCTTAACCATGCATTCGTTGCTAATGGAAAATGAATTTTTTGGTTACCAATAGTGATACCAGTTTTCTAGGTTACATGTTCTTGTTTTACTGCTTTGAAATGAGAAGAAAACTTACAAACTTCACTAAAATCCGCCTTCATACAGTACAAGTTTCTGTACAATTTTAATGCAGTGACTTGAGCTACAAGGCTTTTCTCATGTCTTTCGTTATTGCCGACTTGCTTACTTACTTTGGATGTAGTTAGGGACTTTCAAGCACACTTACATCGTTTGCAGTTTGTAAGATGATTACTGTTGTTTCTTAGGGACTTGTTGCCACAGGGGTCGTCCATATAGGGTGTTCACAAAAATGACCTACTTTGGACCCCTCCCTTCGCATTTGGAATTATCCTCCCAATTCTCCTCTGAGGACGTTTGCACTTCAGTGGAGTATCACGGTCTCGATTAGACCGCTGTATTGATCTTGCAGGGCTAACTGTGCAATGGGAAGGGGTGCTTTGATACTGCTGCATCCAGCAAAACAGACTCTGCTGTTTGACTGAAGTTGGTTTTAAGGCAAAGGTTGTGCTGAAATAACTGCAAGTACCAAATTTTGATGTGGACGTCCGCATTGGGCTTACCATCCCCTTGTCTGCATTTGAGCAAGCCCTCCTTCCCCATCTTTGCAGACGTCCTTAATGGACGACCGTCTGCTCTCTTTTGGAATACCAACATACCACTAATGTACTTTAGACTTTAAAAATAATATAATAACACTAATTAATAGTAATAATTAAAAAAAAATAAGTATGTGGACATGCAGATCCGTGTTTTTTCATGTTCTTTCTTGATTTCTATCTGCAGCAGCTTGACATCTGCTGAGTCATCACTGCTTAATTTGCAATCTGCTGGCTTCTAATTTGTAATTTTGGTGATACAGATGTTTTGAAATTAGAATGTTTCGAGCCGATGTGATAATTTTTAAGGTTCATTCCGTCCAGTACTTCTTTAAATTTTCGTCAAAATTCCTTATACCATTTTGAAATTTCAATGGTGGTGGTTTTTTCATTAGTTTTCTGGTTGAACTTTAGCTTTGCAACTCTTGTTTTAGTTTCTGATAACTTATTTTAATTTCATTAGTTTTAGTTATGCTGTATCTGTAATATACGGCTATGCTCAACTTTCTCTGATAATAAAAGACGAAAAGTGTAGACATTATTTCGAGCTATTTTTTTTTGTCAAAACCGGATAATGACTACAGTTGCCTATAGCTAACCGTAAATATTTTGTCATTTTCGGAGTCTTTGACCTCAAACTGATCAAATTGCATGATTGGACTAAATCTTTTAGTGTTGGTGTGATTTAATGGAGAACCAATCCATCTACAGGACAATCGGTGCCGATTTTTAGAATTAATGCGATGATGCATAACGAACGTCTGTATGGGGTTCCGTAGTTATTACGCTCAGTCAGATGACTTCATTCCAAATCATATTTACCAAAGAATAAACGATAAAAAACTAGGAAATTTGTGCAATAATCAGCTTTTTCCACAAACACTAAAGTTGCCGTAATAAACTTATGCGTTACCGGACTTTCAATTAAGTTGGCGATGAAAAATTGCGTAGCCCTTTTATGTACGTATAAGGTCTCACAACTCGAGATGGGAGGGCAGGCAGGGTCATTCCAGCTCAACTCAACCAATGCCTCCCACTCGATCATCTCAGAATTGGCTGAAATTTTAACCACGTGTTACAAGATGAATTGGACGGAAAAGGACAAAATTTTTCTGCAATATTTAAAAATACTTTCCAAGATACGTTGATTCCGTGACCCCACCCTCCGAAGGCATTTCGCGAAACATCGTGATGTCCAGCTTATAATCACAGGCGCTCAGTCAAAATAAAATCGTTAGAGAGGAAGGGTCTGATTTGGTTCCAGGTTAAAATCCAAGGATTAGGCAGAGTCTGGTAGTTACAAGTGAATGGTGCTTGATATTGGAGCGGTAGAGGAGAATTTTCAGTTTTGAGTAAAAGACCTGTCGGACTTATTACAAGAGGTGAATTTTTGGCGAGTTTGTAAGATGGGTCATATAATTGTCGTAATTCTGATGAGAATTAATCTTATATTTTTTCGTATTTTATTCAAAAAATGCGCGAGTTTAAACAGCGCGGGTTCCTGTGACAGAATTTTGCCGGTTTGAATTAAACCACCTTCTACCCAAATTAAGCTTTTCAGAACTTTCAGTGAAAGAGTTTTCAGTGTAAGTCCAGTATGCATTTTCAGTAGGCTCCCCTTCCCTTCTCTATCTGACTCTTGTCACTTCGGAAGAGATGTATTTCAGTTACGAAGTAGACCCAAAACATAGGCCTTAAACAAAATGCAACAGAAAATTTATTCGGATTTAGGAGCACGGGGCCTTTGTACTCCCGAGATTCTGACTAATCTTTTTCTCCTATGTCCTTGCCCACGAAGAGAAATCTAATCTAATCTAAGAACTTCTATAGCCCCAATGTAATAATGTTCAAGGCATCAGTCGATGGTCGCGCTCCTTGGCAAATCATTGTCCAAGCCAAATTCCATGGAGTCCGGGTAGAAAAGCCAAGGGAGAATCCAAAAGACACAGAGACAAAATGAAAGGAAATGAGCTCAGGAATACATGTCTATATGTCTGTCAGTTTGTCTATATGTCACATATTAAGAAATTAGTAAAATATTGGTTAATTGGTTGTTTAGAAAAATATGGTACATAGTTGAGCTGAAGACGCCACAGATCTTCGTATATGTAAAATATGCACGTTGTATGGCGTCGACGTTGTTAATATTTAAACGAATTTGTCGGGTGAGATCCTTCACCACCGCTGCCAGTTTGAATGGGTGCCACGGCATATAAGTTCCCCGAACACGAATCGTGCTAATCCGAGATTGAAATCTTTTAAATAAGTCACGATCAGTATGCGAACTGGCATCTTGATGCACAAAGGCGCGTTGGTGTATTCTTTAACTGAAAACACTCCTGTTCTACAGGTCCTATTCTGAATCCTCTTTCCCCCCTTATCAAATGCCGCTCCAATTCCAAACACCATTCACCATAGCCATCTGCCTGTCTGCCTTACTTGGAACCGATTTTGACAGTCCTGCCTGTCGACTTTGTTTTGAGTGAGCGCCTGTAAATAAGCTGGTTCCCGCAACTTAACTTTCTTCGGGCGCTTCAGAAATCTTGAGTTTACGATTACGATTACAACCATTGTAGGCCTATCACGTCAGTTTTCAATTAGGGTCTTCGTAAAGTATTTTGCGGCTTCAGTCTTCGTTAGATCGTGCCACGATATTGTCAACTTCACATCGGAAATATTTGCAGGTAAAAACACCAAGCATTCAATTATTAGGCAAGCTTTTGCGGACATACCGAAGCTCATATGTCAGCATAAAATTATTTTGGGCCCCCGCGTACCATGTGTGCTTATCTCTGGCCAACACAATACAATGAATAAAATTTGCATGCAAAAGGCGATGCAAGGGCTAGGCTACATTTACTTGTCACAGCACATTTACATTTTACATTTACGTGTTATACAACCTGCACTGAACTTTCATCACGAGCGCACTTTTGTCTGGAGTCATAACCCGCCCTCTGCGCCTGTGAATAAGCTGGTTCTCGCGACTTAGCTTTCATTGGGCGCTGTTGAAATCTTGAGAATACGATCGTGCTTTCCACACAGAGTACTTCACATTCTTGTTTCTCCAAATCTCCTTTTGTACGTCATAGGACGCATGTCCTATTGGCAGCAGCCAATCAGAAGACGGCGCCATTGTTGATGTTTATTGGTGCGAAAACGAAGACGTTAACCAGACGATGGCAAAGGTTAACCTCTGGCGTCCATTTGGCAGGGTATCGAGGTGATCACACCCCATGCAGAATTTTATGGCATTTAGTTTATTTATAGACGAAAACAAAAGTGGTGTGCTTTAGCAAGGCCTTCTGCTGCACGACTTGACGGCGGGTCCCAGTTGACGGACTGGTGTGACTAGTATTCTCAACGCTCCAGTGCTCACAACGTCGACCGTGTTGGTGGTGCTTGGCACTATTTGAGAAAGCGCCCGACGGGTAGTTTTACAGTCTGAGGATCAGGCGTTGTCTAAGTGCAACTTTGACAAGGTTTATTTCATTGCTGAATCGTCGGGGTAAGTTCTGGTCAAGGGTTATTGGTCGTCGGAAAGTACAGTATTAATTAGCAATTTCTATAGCGCCGGTATATAATGCACAAGGAATCAACCGATGTCAAGAGTGAGTGGATATAAAAGAATGCTCCGAATTTCATTTTACCCAGTAGTAATCAAGGTAGAATAAAGTGGTTCGTAATTCTGAGATTTCTGCAGCGCTCAACGAAAGCCACGTCGCGGGAACCAGCTTATACACATTCGCGGTTCGCGCGACTTAGCTTTCGTTGGGCGCTATAGAAATCTCAAATTACGATGTTTATTTTGACAAAATTTATTGTTGGTTCAATCTTGGTTTTATTGTGTAAAATTTGCCAAAACTGTTTCATTGTAATAATGTAATTGGACATTTTGTGCAAACAGGCATTGTAATGAGAATGTAGATTCCAGGTTTATTTGAGTTAAAAAATTCCTCATAGCATACCCTCATTACAAGGTGGTTCTTAATATGGCTGTGAAAGACAGTGTTGATAATGTTGGCTAGTATCATTGCCTTTTGTGGCACCTTCACAGAGCAAAGAATAAAACTTTCAGATCAAATAGTTCTCAAATATAATTCTAGTATTGTAGTAATACCACCTTATGAGACGGCATAAGTGAGTCACACTGGTCTGTAGTGGCACTAAGGCCATTCCCACTGTCTACAACTCTGTTTGAAAAGACTTGGTCACTTTTTTATTGTGCTAGGTTTAAAAGTTATAATATTAATAACATTAGGTGTTGTTGCTGTCTGTGCACACAGGTTTAAAATGAAGGTCACATGTGGTCTTGGTGTTGTCGGCACTTTGATGCTGGTTTACCTTCAGTGTTGTTTGGGTTCTGGACCTATTAACTATGATCCAGTCGTCACAGAGGAGGTACAACAGTTCAAGATGTCTCTGCAGTTTCCTTCTGCCCCTTTACTTCTGTGTATGATTCAGTTTTCAAAAATTCTTCCTTCACCTCAGTGGATTATTCAAGTTTTAAAAAAATTCCCTATGTCCAATTATCAGTTCTTCTGTCTTTTGAATTGTTCCCATTTTTGTTTTTGAAATCTTCCTTCATTTAAACCTTTCTTTGTGTGTGTGTGTTTGTGTATATAATTATGTATGTGTGTTTATATGTATAAATGTATGTTTGTATTTATTAACCACAGGTAAGTATGTATGTGTATATCTGTGTGTTTATATGCATGTATGTATGTAGGTATTTATCTGGATTTGTATATAGCATCTTTAAGAACATTTCATATACAATGAATATAGTGTTTTTAAACAAAACTATAGCCATATGACTTAACATATGCGTAAATGGTTCTGAAGCTGCTTTGAGTGGAACAGTTAGAATATTTAGTCAAAATTTTTGCATAAAGACAACTGTTTGAAATTCTTTGTCCACTGTTTAATTTTTTATTTAGTTCTTGCATTTATTTAGCGTCAATGTCTTGTAACAGAGCATGTAATTAAGGAGCAACAGTGCTTAAGTCTCTAAACGGAATCCATTTCAGGGATGGATCATTTATTTACACAGTAGCTGATTGGTGCAGTTCTTTCTTTGCTCATCCACACTCAGCCGATGGACACGTGGCATGTTAACAAATGTCTTACTTACATACTTGCATTTGCAGAGTGGTCGGGTTCAGGCGTCCCTCGAGATGGTCGCTATGTAGGGACCTTAAAGCACAAGTGCTCAGTGCCATCGATTGTTGCTGAGTTATTAGATATTGTTGCTTAATAAATGCAGAAATAGGTCACCATATCATACTAAAATGTTTTATATGCCATATTTACTCTAATTAGAAAATACCTGTTTCTGTTGTAAAGGTTTTCATGGACATTTCGATCGGTGGAGAATTTGCTGGAACAATTGTTTTTGGATTGTTCGGTGATATTTGCCCAAAGACTGTCCTCAACTTTAGAACTCTCATCATTGGAAACACTGTAATACATCTTCATATATATCTATATTTAGATGTACATATATATAAACATTTTTACATACATATAATTTTTATACTGATAATTATTGCTTTAGCTTTCAAACATCACCCACCATAGCCATCTGACTGCCTGCCTGCCTGACTCTTGGATCTTGATCTGGAACGAAACCTTTCATGCCTATCGATTTTGTTTTTGATTAAGTGCCTGCGAATGAGATGGTTCCTGCGACTTAACTTTCATTGGATGCTGTAGAAATCTTGAGTTTACAATTTTATGATCTTGTTTGACTTCTGCAACAGATAAGAAATGGTAGAGGAGTAACTGAAATGTTGTAACTTGAAAGTAAAGGCTAAATATTATATTATATATATAAATATTATATATATATATAGTATTTTTACATATCTGCAATGGAAATGATGACTAAGTCAGATTGATCAGACCCACAGTCAATTTATTATATTTTTACCAACTGGCTAATTATTTGAGTTGCTTGACTAAACTAATGTTGTTATTAGATGAGTGTTTATTTGACTAAATGACATTTGAGTGATTTTTGATGTGATTTGAATCAAAATATCTTTGAATGAGTGTTTGTTGTTTTACATAATCATTTGTTGACTGAATGGTTTATTGTCCATAGTGTTTTGCTGGTGGGTTCTTGTGATTAACATTCTAGTAAATTCCTATTACAGATTTTAAGCGAATTGATTTTTTAATCATTCTACGCTGAGGCTTTTGACTTTTTAGACTGATGCTGAGGGTGTCCTGCTTTCTTACAAGAAAAGCACTTTCCATCGCACAATTAAGAATTTCATGATCCAGGGCGGAGATTTCACGCAAGGAAATGGGTGGGGAGGTAGTAATTTTATTCAAGATTTCAGAGTTTAAAATTTTCGCTCTCTGATAAAAAATAAACAAATTCAGAAGTAACCACAGACCCTACAGTAAACAAATGTAAATTTCGAATACGTTAAACATTAACTTAAATGCCTTATACCGAATGATTTCAGCTGAGGACTTTCACTGAATGATTTATTTAAGATTAGGATGCAATGATGTTTTAAGGTGAGAAATTACATGTACTAATTTCTTTCCTACTTTCCCAAGGTCACCAAAGGACTTCATGTAAGACTTTATTCTTAAGAGTCGGAGTTTTAGCAACGATGACATTATGTTTTACAACGATGAAATTACGTGTGGTATATTTCCCAAGGTAAGAGTATTTGGGGCAAATACTTTCGTGATGAGAACTTTGACATCTACCACTACGGCGCTGGATGGCTCGGCATGGCAAATGCTGGACCAGACACGAACGGATCACAGTTCTACATCACCTGTGTCCTGACTCAGTGGCTTGATGGAAAGCACACCCTCTTCGGAATTGTTACCAAAGGCATGGTAAGCAGAAAGCAGAGATCTGTGTCTGTACACTTCCAGATATTTGTTCAGCACCTTTTAAGAACCTCTCAAAGATGCCATATAAAATATGAGTTAGCGGATTTATAGTTTCAGCGTATTTGATTATAAGCCATGTAGAAATAGTTAAGGCGAATTTTACATTATTTTCTTATATTTCTAGCAGTTGTTTGTCTTGTTACTATTATTATCATCATAATTATTTTTTGCCCAAGGTTTTTACCTGAGATAGATGTGCTCCTCTGGTCAAAATCTCTGGAAAATAAAGAAAATGTTTTGGAACAGCTGAAACTCGCCAAGATTTTGGCAAAACATTATTACTGTTTTTGTTTTATCCTCGGTAAAAATGAACCCCAAAAGAATGAGCACAATTACATCAAGAGATTTTGACAAATTATCCTCTGTGTCGTAAATAATTATTATTATTATCTACTATTGTTGTTGTTGCAGTTTGTATATTTTTTTTGTTATTATTAATATCACTAAAGGGATTGTTTTTGATCTTTTAGGATGTTGTACGAAAAATTGAGAACAACCCAACAGACTCCAAAGACAGACCACTTAAACCAGTCGTCATTGAAAATTGTGGTACCTTGGCTCTTGACAAACCCTATTCAGTTCCCAGGGCACCAGTGCAGGGTTAAGAGACGCTGTTCTGGTTAGCAAATGATCACATATCATAAAACGTAGGCAATTGTTTCATGACAAAGTTGTTCATGTTTGTTTCTAAATTCATTTCATTTAGAAAACAATACTGTTATGCAGTTTTAATGTGCCTCAAAATTGAGTTAGTTTTCAAATAAGTTCACCTGAATTTTTATGTCCCACTAAAATGTGATGGTTTTGTGTCTTAACCATGCATTCGTTGCTAATGGAAAATGAATTTTTTGGTTACCAAGAGTGATACCGGTTTTCTAGGTTACTTGTTTTACTGCTTTGAAATGAGAAGAAAACTTACAAACTCAACTAAAATCCACCTCAATACAAGTTTCTGTACAATTTTAATGCAGTGACTTGAGCTACAAGGCTTTTCTCATGTCTTTCGTTATTGCCGACTTGCTTACTTACTTTAGAATTAGTTAGGGACTTGCAAGCACACTTACATCGTTTGTAGTTTGTAAGATGATTACTGTTCTTTCTTAGGGACTTGTTGCCACAGGGGTCGTCCATATAGGGTGTTCACAAAAATGACCTACTTTGGACCCCTCCCTTCGCATTTGGAATTATCCTCCCAATTTCTTTCCTACATTTGCACTTCAGTGGAGTATGACGGTCTCGATTAGACCGCTGTAATGATCTTGTAGGGCTAACTGTGCAATGGGAAGGGGTGCTTTGATACTGCTGCATCCAGCAAAACAGACTCTGCTGTTTGACTGAAGTTGGTTTTAAGGCAAAGGTTGTGCTGAAATAACTGCAAGTACCAAATTTTGATGTGGACGTCCGCATTGGGCTTACCATCCCCTTGTCTGCATTTGAGCAAACCCTCCTTCCCCATCTTTGCAGACGTCCTTAATGGACGACCGTCTGCTCTCTTTTGGAATACCAACATACCACTAATGTAGTTTAGACTTTAAAATAATATAATAACACTAATTAGTAATACATGTAATAATTAAATAACTACGTGGACATGCAGATCTGTTTTTCATGTTCTTTCCTGATTTCTATTTGCTGCAACATGACCTCTGCTGAGTCATCATTGCTTAACTTGCAATCTGTTGGCTTCGAATTTGTAATTTTGGTGATACAGATGTTTTGAAATTAGAATATTTCGAGCCGATGTGATAATTTTTAAGGTTCATTCCGTCCAGTACTTCTTCACATTTTTGTCAAAATTCCTTATACCATTTTGAAATTTCAACGGTGGTGGTTGTTTCATTAGTTTTCTGGTTGAACTTTAGCTTTGCAGCTCTTGTTTTATTTTCTGATAACTTATTTTAATTTCATTAGTTTTAGTTATGCTGTATCTGTAATATACTGCTATGCTCAACTTTCTCTGATAATAAAAGACGAAAAGTGTAGACATTATTTCGAGCTATTTTTTTTTTGTCAAAACCGGATAATGACTACAGTTGCCTATAGCTAACCGTAAATAATTTGTCGTATTCGGAGTCTCTGACCCGAAACTAATCAAATTGCATGATTGGACTAAATCTTTTAGTGTTGGTACGATTCAATCGAGAACCAACCCATCTACAAGACAATCGGTGCCGATTTTCAGAATTCATGCAATTATGCCTAACGAACGTCAATCTGGGCTTCCGTAGGATAACGCTCAATCAGATGACATCATTCCAAGTCGTATTTACCAAAGCACAAACGATAAAAACTAGAAAATTTGTGCAATAATCATTTTTCTAAAAGCACTAAAGTTGCCGTAATAAATTTATGCGTTACCAAATTTCAACTACGTTTGCGATCAAAAATTGTGTAGCCCTTTTATGGGTAAGGTCTCACAAGTCTCACAACTCCAGATGGGAGGGCAGGCAGTTAAACTGTGCAGTTATGTTCCCCTCCAAAATCGTGGAAAAGTCAAAGTTTTTCATACAAATCCAATTCTGAAGTGAACTGTTAAAAGTGAAGTTCGCTAGCAGACAAATGACCCCCGTCCTTCTATTGTTAAAAACATCATTCTTCCAGATCTGTTCGGCACAGGTCAGGGTTTGAGGATAGCTACCGAATCTCATCAAATTTTACCTGATGACAGGTGTGTACATAAGTATTTGTTCGCAGAAATTTCTCAGCATCTTACAAAAGCGCTGCGTCAAGGATCGAAATCAACTTAGGGCGCTTAGTCAAAGTCAAATCGGCAACAGTCAATTGATAACGAATTGTTGGGTCAGTTTCCGTAACGTGTCAAAATCCAAAGAGGTAAAGCTAGTAGAGTCAGTAAGTAAGTAAGATGCCCAGTAAATGTACCCGTAATCTTAACTCGAGATTTCTACAGCGTCCAAAGAAATCTTAGTCGCGGGAACCAGCTTATTCACAGGCGTTCAGTCAAAACAAAATCGATAGAGAGGAAGGGTCTGATTTGGTTCCAGGTTAAGATCCAAGGGTTAGGCAGACAGTCAGATGGCTACAGTGAATGGTAGGCCTATTTGGAATCGGTGGGGGGAATAGAGAAGGGAAGTGGAGGAAATTGGGCAGGATATGGTTTATGGAAGAGGAGTGTTTTCAGTTTTCAGTAAAAGACCTGTCAGACATATTGCAAGAGGAATTGTTCGTTGATTGTAAATTGTAAACGAACATTTATAAAGCGCCACTTAGGAAACAGTGGCGCTCCCGACTTGAACAAACAAAAGGATTTCAGGCGTTTGCGAGACTTGGTAGGAGAGAGACTAAGTAACTGAAGCCGCAGTTCAAGAGGAAGGGAGTTCCCGATGGAAGGGCCAACGAAGGCAAAGCTCCTGGACTGCGCAGTCGTAGTGCGGACGCGAGGGGCTACCAAGAGACCTCGGGTAGCTGAGCGAAGGGAGGCATGGGCAGGCAACGAGGAAACCGGATTACAAAAAGAAGTTAAGTAGGACGGAGCAGAGCCTAGAAGGCAGTTGCGCATAAGGATTAGAATCTTAAACTGGATGCGTTGACTGACAGGAAGCCAATGAAGCGAGTCACGAATAAAAGTAGGTATATGGGCAGACCTTGGAAGACCACCGATAAGGCGTGCAACAGCATTAAGTATAGACTGAAGCTTGAAGGTGTTAATTGCAGAAAGTCCAATATAGGCAGCATTGCCAAAGTCGATCCTAGTGCAAATCAGGGCATGGACCAAGGTAGTGATGGCACGAAGAGGAAGCGAGTGACGAATAGAGCGGAGTTGTCGTAGGTGGTAAAGACAAGAGCGGGATATATTATTTACATGGTCAATCAGAGAAAGAGTTTGATCCAGGATGATTCCGAGGTCACGGACTGAGGAAGAGAAGTGGATATGAGGGAAATTAGAGGAAAGGGAACTAAAGTCAATTTTGGCAAGCTGGACACGGCCACCTAGCCAGATATATTGAGTCTTATCAGGATTAAGACAGAGGCGGTTAGAAGACATCCAGAGATCTAGAACAGAGGTGGCCTTAAGGATCCGCTCAACCATCAGAGTGGCTGAGGCAGCCGGGCCATGAGTAAAAGATTGAGTGTCATCAGCATATTGGTGAGACGAAACACCCAAGGGGAGAAGTATGCTGGCGAGGTATTGATGAGTTCCTAGGATGGGTCAGATAATTGTTGTAATTCTGACTGGCGTTTATCCTATATTTTTTCATTCTTTATTTTAAAAATGCGTGAGTTTAAAGAGCGCGGGTTCCTGTGACAGAATTTGCCGGTTTTAATTAAACCACCTTCTACCCAAATCGAGCTTTTCAGGAACTTTCAGTGAAAGAGCTTTCAGTGTAAGCCGAGTATGCTCGGAATACTTCGTGCAGTAAATGCGCATGCGCATAACAAAATGCCACAGAAAATTCATCCGGATTTAGGATCACATGGCCTTTGTACTCTCGAGCTTCTGACTAATCTTTTCCTGATACGTCCTTGCCCAAGGAGAGAAATCTAATCTAAGAATTTTTATAGCGCCACTGTAATAATGCTCAAGGCATAAGTCGATGGTCGTGCTCCTTGGCAAAATCATTGTCCAAGCCAAATTCCATGGAGTCCGGGTCGAAAAGCCAAAGATGACCAAAACGGCCATTAGAGAATTTGAAGCTTTCAACACTCAGTCGCGTAACGCTGCAGCCATATTAGTTCCACTTTAATCAGGTGACCTAGCTTATTTTTGTAATAAAATGAACAAAAAGCGACTTATTGGGGCCGCATCAATTATACTTTTTACAATTTCAACGCTGAAGATTAAGTTGTTGTTCAGAGTATTACGGTAACGCGTGACGCCTTTCGTTTTTAGCGTTGTCACGTGACTACTTTCGTTTTCACCGCCATATTGAAAACTAAAACTTGTTTTTCGATCAAATTCGTGAAAACGTGTTTAGAATTCCTAAAGTTATGGCGACGACATCTAAGAAGACCGTCACAACGACGAAGACCGTTACGACGAAGACTGGCCAAGAGACTGCGACCGCCGTTGCAACTCCTATGTCGAAGTCGGCCACCAAGACCCCTAGCAGCGCCCGGTGTGCAGAGGCGGCACCTAGCGAAAGTCGGCGCGACCGACGATCGGGTTCGCCTGTTCTGATCAGCCGGTTGCAGGAGAAAACCGAACTGGCCACACTCAACGACCGATTCGCAAACTACATTGATCGAGTCCGTCAGCTGGATGTGGAAAACTCGCGATTGAATCGGAGCGTTGAGACCGAGGACACGACGGTGAGAAGAGAGCTGACTGGCATCAAGGGTCTCTACGAAGATGAACTGGCGGCAGCACGAAAACTGTTGGACGAAGTGGCAGGTGACAAGGCCAAGTTGCAGGTGGAAGTGGGCAAACTGAAATCAGAACTCGGTGATCTAGCTGAAAAGTATGCTTATCTGTTTGAATGACTTGGTCAAGTATTCTTGCATTAAAAATTATTTACATTTACAAAAACATCCTTTCTTTAATCTGACCACAGTGACCAAAGCTGATTCTCAAAATGTGGAGAAAATGCTGACATACGTGCCAGGAAAATGTTGTAAAGATCATGATCATGTGATGTTGTTGCTATTGTTGCTGCTGATGATGATAATGGGGACGCTAATGATAATGACGATGATGCTGTTGTTGTTGTTGTTGACGATTATTACTTTAGGCTACGTGCAAGGGAAAAAGAAACTGAAGATGCTGATAGAAAGTGTCGAGCTGCTGAGACTCAAGTCAGCGAATTGCTGCTGAAACTGAACGACTCAGATGCACAGAGGACACAGGCTGAAGCTCAGTGTGAAGTAAGATACAGTGGGGAGCTTTTGGTTTATGGTGCACTAGTGCATTTCAGGTGACAAAACTAATTAGACACGCAATCATGGCGATGATGTTATGCTGCTAACGTCTGAAGACGAGACAGAAATCATAATCGTAAGCTCAAGATTTCTACAGCGCCCAACAAAAGCTAAGTCATGGGAACAAGCTTATTCACAGGCGCTCAGTCAAAAGGAAAATGTGAAGGGACAGAGTTACAGATATATTGCGAGAGAGGAGGGAGAAGGGGGGAGACTACCACAGAGGGATACAGAGACACATTAAGGCATCAATGTAAGCTTGGTCAGTACATGTGCATCAGTGCTTTTTGAGATACTTAAAAGGTGCTATATGTATGTACTCATATATGCAAGCATATGCAATATTAAAATAAATAAAACAGTTATAATCCATTCAGAATGTTTTCTAGCCTGTGTGTCTGAATGTCTGCCAGGTAAAGACAGATGTCACACGCACACAGTAGATGATGATAGTGGGGGTGGTGGTGGTGGTGGTGATGATGATTGATGATGATGTTGATGACGACAATGTATAATCATCATCCTCGGTTCAGATAGCTAAGTTCAGAACTGTATCTAAGCTTCTATTGAGCGCATTTTAAGAAAACTCTGAAAAGCAAAATGTATGTACTGCTACGATATAAGTATCAACATTGGCAGAAATGACAACAGAAAGAGAAAGTGAAGGGCAGGTATAACAAGACAGAACAGGAGAAAGACACAGACAGAGACTGACAGACAAAGAACTAGAAGTATACTTTGAAATGTCGGTTCGTTAAATGCAAAGACCTGCGAGCTATATCTCTGTTGACCTGGGGTTGTTTTAGAAACTGAAGAGGGAATGTGATGCTTTGACGAAGAGTCTGGCTGTTGCTAAGCGACAACTCGAGGGGGAGACGGTTGCTCGGGTCGACCTGGAGAACCGTTGCCAAAGCCTTAAGGAAGAACTTGCCTTCCTTAAACAAGTCCACGAACAGGTAATGAGCGCCAGTTTACCAGCTGTATCAAGGAGTGTCTGAAGTTATGTGTACCACATCTTTTCCCATCAGATTGTTTTTTCCGTCAGCACCAACATTACCCTAACTGATATTGAATATTTCCACATGACTGTTCATAATTTTACCATCTGTACCAGACATCAGCCTAATTTTTCCTTTGGGTTTTCATATTTTTACCATCTGTGCCAGAAATTGTCCTCCAGAACTGATGTAAAGTTTTCCATTTACCTGTTCATAATTTTGCCGTCAGATGTAACTGTTAAGTGTAACTTTTTTTGTTAATTTTAAATTCTCTGAATGCAGGAAATGAATGAGTCAATAACTCGAACGCGCATTGTGGTCAACGAGGCAGATGTGCGACTGAAGATGGAATATGACAATCAGTTGAAGGAGGCGCTTGGTCAGATGCGAGAGGATATGGAGGACGAGTTGAGAATCATGCGAGAAGAAACAGAAACCATGTTTCAGAAGCGGGTTAGACTCCTCACCCTGTCTCTGTCTATCTGTCTCTGTCTGTCTCTGTCTCTCTCTCAGTCTCTGGCTCTCTCTCTTTCTTACATATTCAATTTAAAGAAGGTCAGGTCTGATTACATCAGACACTTTATGGTTAGGTATTCACATAAGATCAGATCAGATGTTTTTTATGATGCTGTGCTTCAGAAGCAGGTGAGACTCCTGTCTCCTGGGTAACGGGTCAATCCAGGTTGGATCTGATCAGATCAGATGGTTTTTTCAATAAGTTTAATGCTGAAAAGTATGAAACTGTTTCCTTGTTCTTCTTTTAGATGCCAGATTTACGAAAAGTTACTGAGGCGGGCGACAGTTCATCAGCGGAACTTCGTGCCACAAGAAGTCAGTTGGATGAATTAAAGTCCGAACTTTCCAGACTGAGCAGTCAGGTTAGTAATGGGTAGCAAACATGTGGGAGAAGGAATTTGACAAACAGCATTTGGAGCCATCTCTGACTATTTTGCAAATCACATCTATACCAAAGTCCCCTCTAAACCAAAACTTCAATGTGTGTCTGAACTTGCTGCACTGAAAAATTTTGGGGATGAATTTACATTGTTGACCCGCTTCTCTGCGATGTGTTTAGCTTCTAAACTGCTGTGCAGCCACAAAGCTTAGAGGAAAGACTGATCAGTACCAAGTCAGAAATTCATTCATTCATCACTCCATCCGTTCAGTCTTCATTAAACCAGAGCATTTTTATAGCACCCCTATGATATTCTAATCATCAGTACTCCAGCAGTAATTGTCATTTGCACTGAAGTGGGTTTGCACTCAGTATAAACAGCCAAGTTTAGCAACAGTTCTTACCTCTTTGTATTTTTGTATTTGACTTTTGTATAGCACCGTGGCCTGTTGGTAACACGTTTGGTCAATGATTATGAGCTTGCGGGTTCAACTCCATGAAACGACCCTGGGCAAGTTGTTTGAGCACGCCGTGTCTCTGTCACCAAGCAGTATAATTTGGTAAGCAGGGAAGTTAACGGCAAGTCCTGCGATGCACTGGCCTCGCATCCAGGACCTTGGGATTCATCCATTGCCAGCTCAAAGGCCTGAGAAAAGGAAGTCAGTGCCTCCCCATGTCTCACTTGTGGAATATGGGATACTTTACTACAGCACCATACAGGAGATTATTGGTCATTTTTAAACTTCTCTACAGATTTTATGCTGCTTATCGTCAGAATAATAATATTCTCATTGGATCCTCTAGCATTTTACCATTTGCTGTAATTTGTATGCAAGTGCAGTTTCTGTACAGACATAATTTGTGTATGGATGTAATATTAGTACAGGCCCTATCAGAGGGGGGCAGCAGGGCTGTGTGGTAAAAGGTAAAGGGTCTCAGATTTTAAAAAAGGTTTATATGTAATAATTATTAATATTTATTTCTCCGTTTATTGTATTGTAATTCACATCTGCGATTTAGTAGGCTTAGATGGGCATAGTTTGAGATTGGGGCTTTGTATTTGCTGTGGCCCGGGCCTCTCTGAATCTCTGAAAGGCCCTGTGTGTGTGTGTGGACGTAATGTGAATACGGCCGTAATGTGCATGTGACTGTTATTTGTTTACAGCCGTAAATAGCGTAGGTTTTCTACATTTCTTTAGAATGCGGCTTATGAGGCACAAGTTCGCAATTTGGAGAATCAGTTGCGAAGAGAGCAGGAAGCCCACCAGGGGGAGGTAGAAGCGTTGAACGCGGAGTTGCGGCGTTTGAGGAACTCACTCGACGATCAGCTGAACGAGTTCCGTGATCTGATGGACGTTAAAATTCGGCTGGATGCAGAGATCGCTGCCTATCGGAGGCTGCTGGAGACGGAAGAGTCACGGTCAGTGGCCAGGTTTATTGTCTCTTGCTCTGTGCACTTCTTGTTGTAATTGTAATTAAAAACTTATAAAGCGCCACTTGAAGATTCAAGCGCTTATGGAAAAGATGGGAGAGAGAGATAGGAATTCCTGGCGAATTATTATTATTATTGTGGATTGCTATATCTGCCTATGTATGCCTTGGTCTCAGTATCTACCTTTGCATTCCTCTCTCCCCTTGCCCTCTGGCACTGGCCATCTGCCTGCCTGCCTGTCTGCCTGCCTGCCTGCCTGTCTGCCTGCCTGCCTGCCTTGAAGTAACCGTCTGCAGTATGACCTCCAGGTTATTAATTAAAGACCTTCTTTGCTTTGTCTTACCTTGACTAACAGGTAAGAGCATATGTGTGCTACAGATGTAGTCAAGGCTGAAATGTAAATATACACCTTTTTGTATAGCGACCGTATGTCCTCGACCCTGCTTATTTTTCAGTGTATTTATTGGATGAGATCCTTCATCACCGCTGACCGTCTGAATGTTGCCATGCCATTTAAGGTCCCCATGCATGGACTGTTCTAGCCTGAGATTCAGATCTCTGAAATAAGCCACGACTGGGACGCTAGACTGATAGTGGCTTCATCTAGTGATTTAGTGTTTCTGTTTATTCGGTAGGATGAATGACTCGCTGGAGAAGAGATCCCCGTTCCACGCTTCTTCATCTGGGGAGACGAAGAAGCGCAGACTGGGCGAGCATGAGGAATCTTTCACTCCTGGCAGTCGAGCTTCCACCTCCTCAAGTTTTACAGACGTCGTCAGTACGTCTTCCGCAAACGATGTTGTGAAAATCGATGAAACGAGTCCAACTGGACAATTCATCAAGCTATTTAATACGTCTCCTGACAAGGTATCGAGCTGAATATTAAAAAAATTTCTTCTTTCTGTTTAAAGTATGGATTATGGTTGTCCTGTATTGCTTGGATTTCACTGTTTTGTTAAAGTAGATGTCTTGATGTCTTACGTTATATGATGTTGCATATTGAAATAGGGTAAGATAATTTTTTTCTTGTGTCTTGTTTAAGTTTGGCATTGTATTTTTATTTTTTTTACTGTATGCTTCAAACTCAGAAAATTTTATCAGATATTTAATTAATTGAATAAGTGTTAATTATGTGGTAAAGACTCTCAACAGCTAATGAGGCTTAGATTGTCCTAAGTCCAAGCTGTTGATCTTTTCAGAATGTGTCTCTTGCCGCTTGGCAACTGAGACAGACTGTGAACAACGATGAGATCACTTTCAAGTTTCCACGCGGCTACGAACTCAAGGCTCAACAGCATGTGACTGTGAGTTGGGTTTTTAGAGTCCCATTGATTTGCTCTTAACTTTTAGAAAATTTTTGCTGTTTCTATGTTGCAAACTATCGAACAAATTTACTGTTTTAGAGGCTCTTCTTAAGTGCTGTAAAAATCTGTTTTGATTTTGGGTGTTTAAGCTTTTGAAGAATGTTTTGGTTTTCTTAGGTGTGGAGTGGCAGCAGTGGTCAGAAGGCTTCACCTCCCACCGTCCTCGTCATGAAGAACCAGAACTGGATAGCTGGAGGCGATATGGTCGCCGAGCTCATTGACCAGAAAGGCGAGGTAATACCTGTTGCCTGCTATTCCAAATTCTTATGTATTTAAGGTTGCTGTGTACAGACCGTGCCAGCCCCAGTTAGCTTAATAGGCCGCGCTTCTTAGTGGGGAGCAGCCGGGCACGTTGGTTTCACTTGAAGTAATCATTAAGTGATGCCTTGTGCATTTTGGTAACTGCTTTAGAAGTCATTAGGTTAGATTAGATTGGAAACAGTTGTAAGGTTAGATTAGATTAAAATGGAAACAGTCATCTGAGGAACGTTCCCAAAGTGAAACAGCAGGAGATGATTTGTTTTGTCTGTAATCTGATGTTGCTGACAACTGTATTCTGGCCGCTAACTTTTCCCTTGTTTACTTGAGATGTTTAATTTTTAAGATGTGATATGAATCTTTGTAGAAAATGGCTTCATTCGAAACAAGACGAACGTTTGCAGGAACCCCAGCACGTGCTGATTTTGCCTTGAGTGAGAGCGCTAAAAGGGTGGGTGGCAACTGCCTTTTGATGCTCTTTGTCGCAGTTGAACTCAGCTGTGTCTATTGGACTGCGATGCTGCTTTGTTGTGTATTATGAAAAAGTCAGAACAGAAGTCTCCAGCTTAAATTCAATAAGAATCCACGATGTTCTTATTGTTATTATTTCTGCACTTATTAAGCGCCACCTTCTAATGAATAAGCAATCAGTCGGTGGGGCTGAGCAGTTGCAAGTGAAGGACTCACTCAAGGTCCCTACACAGTAACCGACTCGGGGTGTCTCAAACCCGTGCCGAGCGCTCTGACCAATCAGCCGCCATGGCCTGTTTTCTAGCTAAGTTCCACTGTTAGACTTGCCATATGCTTAAATTGTTTCATCTGTAGGACGTGCATTTTGTCATCTGTTGATTCAAGTTTTTATATTATAAGGCGCTATATAAATAGACATAGTTGTACACACATTAAGTGTCTAGGTGACTATGGTGTACTAGAAATGCAGTGGTATATTATTTTGTAATGAGGCTACTCTAAGGTGAGATCGTGTTCTAAAACCGAATTCAGTCTGAGAGTCTAGGGCCGTCTAATGATATCTGAATTTGCATTTTAACAGGATGCCTGCTGTAGGCCTAAATAAGTTTCAGTGTTTATGTCTGGATATTTATGTACCTTCTCTTGTAAATACTTGTTGTAAATAATATGTTGTGAATACTTGTTGTAAATAAGTAGTAACTGCTGAGCGTTCAGTTGACTTGTTGTTACTTTCTCACTTTTTGCAGATGGAGCAACAGAAAAGTGCGTCCAGATGGAGATGGCCGCTGTTCAGTTTCCTGAATTAGAACTTCTGATTGCTGTTTATTTTTGTTTGATGACACTTTTTCAGGTACAGACTGACGAAAATTATGACCTATCAACTTTTACATCTTGCAATTACTATGATACAGTTTGTTGATAGTTTTTCTGTTGCCTTAAAATCGTGAATTCTATCAGATTTGTTTCTTTACAATCAAGTGTGTTGTGCGGCTAATAGTGGTCTGAGAATTGATATGTGCCATGTGGATTGTAGTTTTGAAGTTGTGCAGTGATTTTTGCCTTAAATCAAAATCCGTCCAAATCTAAAACTGAGTGTTTGAACGGAAATTTGGGACTTACAGGGATTCTGGAATTTAAACAAGAATCTGGCATTTGATTGGGATCCAGGGATTTAATAAGGAATCTGTTTTAATAGGGATTCTGGGATTTAATGGGGATTCTGGGATTTAATAGGGAATCTGATTTAATAGGGATTCTGGGATTTAATATGGATTATGTGATTTAATAGGGATAATGGGATTTAAAAGGGAATATGGAATTTGAATCGAATAGGAATCTGGGATCTGAAATGGGAATCAGGGTTTTTAATTTTGATTCTGAGTAGGAATCTAGAATCCGAAATGTGAATATGGGATATGAAACTAAAATAGAAGTCTAGGATTCAAGGGAAGTGGGACTCTTGTTAGTTGTAATACAAATCAGAGACATTGTTTGGGAATTGGGAATACTGTTTTAACGCACTGAGGCTTTTAATTGGCTTCAGATTTGGGGTTTTGGCTTCTCGTGTTGTGGATATTTGACAGGGTGACCTAGGTAAGGCTTTCTATGTTACAGAGTAATTTTTTGTTCACTATATTACTGTTTTATGTTCTTACGGTATTATATTACTCTATTTTTAGCTAAGATTTAAGTTTTTTGAATGAGAGAGATAGACTGTGTGAGAGAGAGACAGAGAGACATAGAGGCAGTGAGGAGGAAGGGAGAGAGGGTAGAGACAGAGGGAATTGTGTGAGTCACGGGTGAGATGGATAACTGCCTGAGTTGGATGCTGCCTTTAGCTTTGCTGCATTTGTTTCTGAGCCCCGGGTTGAGTTTTCATGTGTGTATGAAATTGACATAGGTATCAGAAAATGCAACCCATAGGGAAAGGTTATCTGGCCTTAGGAGCCTTTAGCTGTAAGGTCCTTTTTCCCCAAAACAACAGGACCTGTGAGGGCTACTGTTGTTGATAGGGATATGTAATAAATGAATGAATAAAGTAAGTAAGTAAGTATATTCTTTATTAACCAATAGCTAATCGCACATTGGTTTACAAGTATTTAAGAACACAAGAATATCTTTCCCGTTTGGGGGTGAAACTATTCCAAATTTACCTTCATTCCTGTTAACCTCTCTCAGGTAGTAATGAGTGTTGACCGATCCACACCACTTCAGTTGACTGCTTCCATATTTTGAGCTCAGCGTTACGCATGCTATAAAAGATTGTGTCAAAACTGTCGTCTGTGAGCTTCTAGGTTCAGCATCAGTATTGTTGACAATGTTGACTTTAGGCAGCTTTTCAGAGTTGAAATATCTTCTGAATCTGGTTAATTACAGGGAAATCTTGATTATTATTGCAAGAAACTTAGAAGCCACGCCAAAATGGGCATTATAACGAGCACCATGAGTGTGACAAGGCATAGTATTAATCCATTACTTGTGTGCTTCCTTCCAAGTGTTTTAAATATGTTTATCTGTTCTAACGACTTCTGTGGCGCTGTTACAGTAAACAGGCATCAATCAATGGTTGCTTCATGTGAAAGCATTTTAAATACTGACTAATTAATGCTTGCTGTACGTTTGGAACAGCACTGTGGCCAAGTAGGTACTAGATTGATTGGGCTGGCACTGTGGCAGATGCAAAATGCGTTTGCATTGACCTATGCATTTAGGACTTGAATCACTGTCTGTCATGTGATATTACTACAAGAATCGTTGTTAAGCCGTGTTACCTATAGAGAAAGGTTGTCTTGTTGTTTGATTGACTGTTGTTGCATCTGTGCTTCAGCTGGAGTATCTACTGACCCTTAGGACCAAGCTTCTAAGGAATGATATGTATGTATGTATGTATCACTAAATTTGTAAAGCGTCTTTTAAGTATCTCACAAAGGTGCTGCTGCACGTCTATCTAACGGTTTCTAAATAGGAATGTCTTGAGACGGGCAGAAAATGGTTCTTGAACTGTTGAACAGTTGATTGTGTGCACTGACTAGATCAATGAATATTGATGTGTCATAAGTAAGTGATTACCTTATGCTACCTTATTACTGCTGTCATAATGATGCT
Organism: Norana najaformis; assembly: GCA_964023275.1. Lineage (NCBI taxonomy): Eukaryota > Metazoa > Annelida > Clitellata > Crassiclitellata > Hormogastridae > Norana > Norana najaformis. Next base: position 22,634,085 of record OZ029924.1, read on the forward strand.
GCTCTGTAGTCAGAGTTAACTTTCCAGTTGGTAGTTATTTTGTTTTAGTTAGTTTAGGGAATGCTAGTTAAATCTACGGTTGTTGACAGAACTTTGCAGGTTGATTTGGCAGCAGGTACGGTTTAAACCGAAGTCTCTTGTTTTAACTACTTGTTTTTAATAAAGCATGTTCAATATACGATTTTAAACATCGGTTATTTAATTACGGGCAGTGTTGTCTAAGATTCCTTCTTGCCTGACGTGTAGTTTTTTTAGCGCGAAGTTTACTAGCAGATTTCCTATTTTCAGTTGTGGTTAATTATTCGTTATTTTGGAGCCTATGCTGAAACGCTCAAGTGCAATCAATGTCAGTGTTGCAATTTACGAAGGTTCTTGTGTACTGTATCAGGAATTTCAAAATTTGCCATTTTGCTAGAGTTATTGTGAGTTGCTAAGTTTTGGACTGACAAGATCAGCTTTGGTTTTATTATAGAAATCATGGTCGGCAGTGGAGTGACCTCACAAATTACCTGTTTTTAGCATAGTTCTGTCCAGAGGTTTTTGAAAGTGTGTGAGTGAAGATGTGTAACTGTCTGTTTGGTTTTAAAACTCTGGGCTTTTGATTCGAATGGGTAAGGGAGGTACATAAATGGATGTTATGTTACAATGTTCACTGCTTTTCTAATACAACATGTTGCTTTATCAGTACAGACTTAAATGTGAGCAATTAAATAGTGACAATGAAGCGGTAAATATGTTCCAGTTTTTTACAATTTGTTCTGCGCATTGTTTCCTGTCTGCAACTTAACAGTCTTGCTTTACCACTTACAGAAACTGACTTTCAGTGTTAAATTTCTTATGCTTATTTTGTTAACCCAGACAACTGATTTGGTAGTTATTCGTTCTATGCTTTACTTGTAACTGATTAGATGTCAAATCCATCGATTTCATTGATATCATGAGATGTGACTCAATTGCACTGTCGATACCCTTTAAGGTTTGGTTGATCTGTTGGTCAAAATTTTTTAAAATTTCATCATTACTGATTAGTTAACAGGGATTGAGATATTTATTTAATCTGATGATCGATGTTATATTCTTGATGTCAGATATCGATCGATCAATGATGGTGTTAACATATTCTTCATAATTTGTAGTTTTTGGCAATTCTTTAGTTTGTTAACAAGCTCGTTCTGCATGCAGCACCTCACTTGGGACTGTGTATCCCTTTTTCTTTTATAGTTTTCATTGGCATGTTTAAACCCAGTGACAGGGCCGTCATAGGGTGTACGCTACGTAGTTCTACACGTATATGGCACCTGCACTGGGTGCTGCAAAAATGATGGCCTGTGGCCAAAATCGGGTTTTTACAAGTTTAGTTCACGTTTTGTTTGGTTATTGAAACAATGGTGCTCAACATCCAACAGTCCCAAGATGGAGCTTCCGGAAGTATTTGGACTGGCAGGAACATAATTTCTGTTCTTCTATGTATGACTGGTTTCACTCTGCATAAGCAGGCTTTTAAGTTAGAAACTAGGCGGTCCAGAGGCACTTTACAACAAAGAGGTGCCAAGCAGTCGTGCTATGATGATGCAACACAAAACTGACATCAGTTTGTTGTCTACCAATTATGTTATATCTTCCAATACGGAAATTGATTTCTATGAAAACTTATGACTGAGAGTATTTGCTTTTGTATTCGGACATATGCTATCAGGTCGAGACATATTTGAAAGATTTGTTTGTCATGACAAGAACATGTTTGTGTCTTTCTTGTTTCTTATGGTCAGATAAAGGAAGTAATTTCTCCCGATGGGTACTGAATCGATAAAAAGCTGTTAGTGATGTTGAAATGGATGTGGAAAGGAGCAACAAGTTGTTTATGATAATGACCTGTTGACACAGTTTTTTGTATTCAGCAGTTTTCCATAAGGTAGTGTCCACATTTATTGTTTGGGGTCATCCACAAAGTATGTCCCCAAAAAATGACATGCTTTGGACCACTACCTCCCCTTGTCCACATTTAGGATTACTCTTCCCCGCCCCCTTTGCGGACGTCCGCACCAACCGAGTACTAAGGCCTAGAATAGGCTCTCCCGTTGATCTTGCGCAGCTAATGGTGCTATGGGTGGGGTATTATGATTCTGCCGCAAACAGAAAAGGGATTCAAATCAGATGCAGCAAAACACAGACTGTACTGAAATAACTACGTGCCAAATTTAGAAGTGGACGTCAGCATTGGGCAAAAAGCCCACTACCCCTTATCTGCATTCAATGCAGCATCTCCCTTCCCCATCTTTGCAGATGTCCTTTATGGACGACCCCTTGTAGACTTGGTTTTGTGTATACTCAAACCAGCTACCAGCTAAACACACCATTTACCAGCAGAAATGAAAATTCACACAAAACGGCTAAACGTGCTTTCAGAGTGTAGATTTTGAATGGAGAAGAATTGTTCTGTTCTGATCTAAATCTAAAACAGCCGTAGCTGTCACAGCGATGTGGCAATGTCTGCCAAGAAAAGTGGACGACTGTTCTTAGATAAACTTCCATCTTCTGTCCTTGTAGGCAATCTCTCCTCGTCTGCATTTTCGATCAAGTGCATTCTGTAAATAAGAAAATTCAATGCAAAACTGAACTTAACAATGACCTCAATGTTATTTGTCTGTTCTGCCCCAAAACTATTCAATTAACACCACATACTGAGTAGGCACAATGGAGACACCATATAGGTGTAATGGAGACATGCCCCTAAACAGACTGACATTTTACGGTTTCATCATTAAGCCCAGAGCCAACTATCTTCACTCCTCCAAACTTTAAATCCTGGAGCCAAAAAACCTGGTCAATGCCCAACATTTGGAATTACAAAAGTCAAGATCATGAAAGGTGATATGAGTGCAGAATTTCCACCCAAGAATTTCCACCCAGTAGTAGATAATTGTACATTTATATCTCACCACTTCTCTCTTCTGGCTGGAATTAATCCCTCCTAGGGGAGGGATAAACACATGATAAATACTTCAAAGGTGCTCAAAACCACAAATCCTATCAAAGACGGAATAGAACCCCCCCAAGTAAAACAGAATGCACTGTCTAACCATTTGTGACCTCATAAACTGGGTCATGTCAGAAACAAACCTGAAAAGCAATCGAGTTTGTCTTAGTGAAATGCTGACATAATGAAATAAATATGCATTGTAAATAAAACACCACTCAAATAGTCAGCATTAGTTTCACTGATTTCACATCAACTTTCTAAAATATTTCTTTACAGTGTGATCCCGGGGTAGTCATATGAATGACAACAGCTACCCAACATCTTTTTGATTACCCTTCCCTAAAGGTTGAAAACAACTGCCAAATTCACACAACGGTTGCATTCAGTACCTTGTCTCTCTCGAAAATCCACCAGAAGAAAATGATCGGAACAAAAGTCGAGAAAAAAGCAAAAGCGGCGTTCTTTGGAGTCGGCTTAAATTGCTCCCAGTGATTGGCTCTCATCGACAGAAACCGCTGAACAGTCGGATCAAACTGGTAAAACAATCAACAAAGCAAAGCTTTGTTAAAATTTGGTAAGCCTGCAAACTAACCAAACAAATCAACTACTGAATCACTTTGTTCGTGAACGATGCAAGGCTCAAAAAACAAACCACAAATTAATCTCATGATGTCCTGAATTCCACAACTTGATCCTAAAACTGATAAACAATCCATTTTACTACCTCGTGGATGCACTAGCTGATCTTGAAATATCGAGCACAATGTTGTTATTCATCAGATTTCCATCTCCGGATTAAGAATACGGATTGCGGTGTAATTTCAAAGCCGTCGAGTGAAGGTTTATGATAACGGTGCTACCGAAGTCTTGAATGAGTTGTCCCATGCAACGATGAATGGATGCAACGCTTCACCCGAATGCGTTAGATTAATCATTTTACTTGTAGATATTGCATATCATAATTTATACAACATTTTAACGCAATTCTAACATATAAACTTCGTTTTGACGAATTGTAAGAGTTCATGCGAGAACGGTAAGTGCACGGACTTGAAGGTCGTCAACTCACAATGTACCCGCCGACTCCACGGTACGGGTTCGTCACTTTCTTTTGAAACTCGGCTTTGAGAGCCGCTCTCATTTTCGCTCTTTCCTGGATAGCTCGCAATTCGTCTTCAGTCACATCGTACATTTTATTCGGATCGAAAAGCTTCGACCGGTCCGTCCTGCCACCGGCCGCCATGATTGCTCCTACTCTACAAATCAACCATCGACCAAGGAATCTATATTATATGTCCTTGACCATCGACTAATAAACTAAATACAATAGCGTTCCCTCTACGTGTCTTGCGCAACATAATGAGAGAGAGAGAGAGAGAGAGAGAGAGAGGAGAGAGAGAGGAGAGAGAGGAGAGAGAGAGAGGAGAGAGAGAGAGAGAGAGAGAGAGAGAGAGAGAGAGGAGAGAGAGGAGAGAGAGAGAGAGGAGAGAAGAGAAGAGGAGAGAGAGAGAGAGGAGAGATTTTATTGACAACCCAAAAATAATTAACAAATACAATTATAGTCTGTCACATACAGTGGTGCCAATGGGCTGACCTAATAAGGAACAAACAGTTCCGCTACGAAGGTCACCTATTTACATCACGGATTACAAATAGGTGACAGTATAATACTGAGTAAAACAATTAATAATCTAAAATATAAAGTATTTTTTATAATCAATGTCATTGCATAAACCTAAACAAAAAAAACAATAAAACACTTGACTAAGCACCAAAAATACTTAACTAAGTGCATTGAGTATATGAGATTTTAGACTTGTTTTAAACTGGTATAATGTTGGCAAGCTTGTAAAGAACAGTTGGCAGAGAATTCCAGAATGACGGTCCACAAATTATAATACTAAACTGTCTATTAGTAGTGTGAACAGAATGTTTATGATACATATGAGATGATCGTATATAGTGATCATGCACATCTGAATTCATACAAAAGTATTGGTAGAAGTCCACAGGTAATAGATTATTTTTTAGTTTAAACATAAATAAACCTATTTATGTTTAAACTAAAAAATAGGTTTATTTTAATGACTGCTGCTTATTACTTAATCAGCAGTCATTTACGATTCAAAGGCCATCTCTTGTGTAGTGTCGGGTATATTTATATATATATATTTAAACAATAACATTATATATATATATATATATATATATATATATATATATATATATATATATATATATATATATATATATATATATATATATATATATATATATATATATATTATATATATATATATATATATATATATATATATATAATGTTATTGTTTAAATATATATATATAAATATACCCGACACTATATATATATATATATATATATATATATATATATATATATATATATATATATATATAAAGGAAGCATCAGTTAGGCCTAGCAGTAACTCCGCCACTGCCTTGTTTGGGAGTAGTGCATGCCAAGCCTGGATAAAGGAGGAGGGCGACGTCAATGGCTTTTGATGCCATAAGATGTCGTTAAACACTGGAACTACTACTAGGCCTAGCAGTCAATTGGCTCCATATTATTCACCTTTTCATGGAGGTTTAATGCAACAGGTTTTACATTTTATTTCTTTGGCATAGGCCCTGAAAGACGAAGAGCATTGATAGATATCGTTAAAATAGCCCTATGCCCTTAGATTTATGCGATCATGGATTGATTGTAATTAGAGATTTATATAGCGCCATCTCAGGAGAAACTACTCAGAAGCGAGCTTCTGGGAGCATTTAATTGCCACATGAATATTCCTGATCTTATTCGTAAACTCAAGATTTCTAAATGCAAACGTACACGGCTTTACACAGCGACTGTTTGGCCTCGACCCTGCTCGTTTTTCAATGAATTTATCGGGTCAGAGCCTTCCCCACCGCCGTCCGTTTGAACGGGCGCCACTATCTTGCAAATTTGTGGTCGTCAACATTAGAGAGAGACCTATGGTGGGCAGAAGCGAAATGCATAAGCGAAATGCATAAGTCAAACAAACTGCGTCTTCAACTAGTGGGAGAGGAACTTCCGTGAGGAATAAGATTCGCTCTTCACCTAGAAAACGCACCCTAGTATTACGCCACTACTGTACTTTCCTTTCACGAACTGAGATTTCGTAAAGAAGTCACACGACCACGCTATACGATTATTTCCTGAAAACTGCACAACAGATTCTGATAGAAAACACGGTTTAAATGACACAGACTGATCAAAGTATAAACACAGCCTATAGCACGAATATCAATCAATTCATTCCTTATTATGCTACATGTCGGCAAGAGACGAATAGGCCTACGGGTTATTTTTAAACAATAACATAATTTATGCAATACAGTGGCGTCGATCCATTTCCAACATCGAGGCAACATAGTTTCCGTTCGCACCATCCATTCTTAGTTTAGTTGTTAGTTTCATGCCCCACTTTCTGCACTGATAAAGTACTATTATTTTCTTTTTTCTTAACCGATGTAGGAATGATACCTAATAATTTAAAAAATGACTAGAGAGAATTAAAACTGCATCTGGAACAGCTATTATTACTATTTTTAACCCAAAATTGAAATGATTCCTGAGGAATAAGTAATTCTCTGAGAATAAAAAATTCATGTAAACGGACAGATTATTACTATTATTTATTTATTTATTTATCCGGAGCCTTTTTTATAAGTCCCGCGGGATCACACTATCGGGCATAAAGGTATAATGGAAAAATACGCACACTGAATGAAGCACAAAAACGCAAACATAACATAACCTAAAGGCTGGCGGGACGTACGTCCTTCCAGCCCCATATGGATCGACGCCTCTGACGCAGAAGACCATAATCAGTGTTCAAAACAGTAGAAAGGAGACAGCGAATAACCAAATCAAACAACCGCACTTGAAAACTGAATGAAACTCAACAGCATATAAAAATAGATCAACAAAAGGCTACACTGTTGCTGCATAATCAACAAATATCAAATATCGCCCTTTAATGATAAATTCTGTCTACTCTTCATAAATTTCTTACAGGCTTAGTACCTAACCCCTAATTACTATGGATAGGTACTATGGGTACATGCTTATCCACCGTAGGCTGCCTCTCTGTCCTGTGGACTGACCTTCTGGATATTGACCTGATTGCGGCTTGGCTTCGGTTGATGCCTTGTGCATTAGACACCGGCGCATTAGAAGTTGCTTATTATTATTACTACATGCCTATCCATATCTGAAAAGTCATATTGTTTAAAAGGAGCCAATCAAAACTATTAGCTAAATAAATAATGCCTCTCACTCATTACTTCCAACAGCTACTGGATAATACCAGGTGAAGTTGACTGCCATTGGTCAGTTCAATTTAAATGTGATTGGTCACTTACAGATAAAGTAAACTGGCATTGGTCGGTTACGTCAGACGTTGACTGACATTGGTCAATACACATTGGATAGATATTTGGTCAGTTAAACGTGCTTCACTGTGACTGGTTGGTGTAATCGTATTCCCTATTGGTCAGTGGTCAACAACTCCAATCACGTCTCAGCAAATGCAGCACTTACTAGGCCAAGGTCCGAACACCCTTTTGACCTCTGCATCAAATCTAACCATCTCCTAAAGACTTCAATTTCTATAAATTCATTTAAGCATGGGTTTCTACAACAGCATTAACTGACCCACAACAATCAAACAATAATTAATCCAACAACATTAGAAACTGCAGTCAACAGCTTTGAAATTACTCATTGGCGTTTTACAACCAAAGATCTTAGCTACAACTACATTGTAATTGTAAACGAACATTTCTAAAGCGCCACTTAGGAAACAGTGGCGCTCCCGACTTGAACAAACAAAAAGGATTTCAGGCGTTTGCGAGACTGGGTAGGAGAGGGACTAAGTAACTGAAGCCGCAGGTCAAGAGGAAGGGAGTTCCAGCTGGAAGGGCCAACAAAGGCAAAGCTCCTGGACTGAGCAGTCGTAGTGCGGACGCGAGGGACAACCAAGAGATCACGGGTAGCTGAGCGAAGGGAGGCATGGGGAGGCAACATGCTAAGTAGCTAACAAAACCAATGCCATAATCCATACCTGATACGATTAATGCAACAGTTGGCATCTAAAACAGCTCATGCCAACCGAAAAGTTACAAGAATGTACAAGAATTGAGTTGTAAATGTTAGGAAATCAATGATCCGTGAGAAAATGAACAACTTGAACTCAACATACTAATATATGCAGTATAAATTCTAACCATTCACATACCATATTGCAATGGAAATAAAGTTCACAACTACCCTCATTACACATAGCACGAATAACTGCAAAGTTCCAGACTAGCACATAGAACCTTCCAACCAATAGCACACAATTATTAACAAATTAATTACAGTAGAAATAGCACCGAATTACTTAATTCTCATATGGATGGGTTGTCTTCCAATTTTCTATGTAATATGTTTTAATGTTCGTAGCAAAACATATCTAGAAGTATAATAAATTTGATGAAAAAGCAGAGCCGATAACAAGCAAAAGTATTGGGACGATACATTACGATACAATTAGGTTTGAGTGTAAAAGATTGCACATTTGTAATTGTAATTAGAAAATTATATAGCGCCACTTGAAGTTAAAAACTAATCAAAGACGCTTACTATGCTAGCCTAAACGATATTAAATGTAATTAAGAACAGAAAGTTCATCACTTACCAAGCAATGCTCAGATAACTAGTCGGATAAAGTCATAGATATTATATACATCCTCTTTTATATCAAGAACCAAATTATAATATTTGAAATTCTAACCTTTGCTGTCGAATCAAGAACCGTGTTATAACAAGGTTCTGTTACGATGAGGTCATCTTAATAACAGAATTTGGGATTCATGTCACCTACTGTGTTATATCAGAATTCACACAAGAGAGGCAGTCCCAGTGTTTTTGGCTTGCTGTCAAGCCAATAACAAGCCAATAACACTGGGACCTCCTTGCATGCTATCTTTCAGAGTCAGTAACATCATGTACTGTATTATAATGAGATATCACATGACTTAGGGTCCACCTCTTCACATTGTATCAGAATTCACGTTATAATGATGTGCATTATAAGGAGGTGTCAGCATATACGTATCTATATATTATATATATTTATACACACATATCTATGCACATGCACATAATACATGCACACATATCAGGTATATACACAGATATCTATAAAAACATGTTGTTCCCTTTAACATAAGGTTCGATGAAAGCGAGGAGTAAAGAGATGGATTTCTCAGAGTTGTGCTCCCGAGGGTGAAGGATTTGTGTCAGAAGAATAAACATGACAACAGAGCCATTGTTCTGTTGTTAGATTTTAATGTGCAACAACATACTATAATAACATAGGATGCGCCCCGATTCAAACCCCAAACGCTGTGACAAAATGCTGACATGTTTGCTATCAGCCATCACAATCCCTTCCTACTCTTGAGTATGCAACTGGGCCAACTACCACAATCCCTTGGTACTCTTCAATATGCAACTGGGTCAACTACCACAATCCCTTGCTACTCTTGAATATGCAACTGGGTCAATAATGTGCTGATTCATCACCAAGTTTACTTAAATAAACTTAGTTAAACCGTAATCATTTAACTGAATGAGGAGCTCCTCACCTATGCAAAAATTCCTTGGTGTTTGCCTTAGGGAGAGGTCGGACTGGGTGCTTGACCGATCTTTTAAGAAGACAGAGAATTATTCTAAAACCTGTGCCTCAAACAAGAACCGAGGTTGGTTGGCTTACAATTAGGCCAACCCCATTATCCAAGGTTCCTTCGACTGCACCACATGAGCCAAAACTCTCATCACCACATGGCAGCACGAAGCTTTCACCATCATTACCGTCCAACACTGACCGATAACTGCCATCTAGCGATGCAACTGTAAGTGAGGCCTGGCATTCGGCATGTGAAGGGTTAAATCCGTGTGGGTATCCCCTTCCCGCAGGCGAATAGTGACCTGCATAGTCATCATACAGATACTGCCGGCCAAAACCTGATTCCACCGAGTCCCTGTCGGAATCGGTCAATGCTGGTGCCCCGCGTAACAAGCTCCTCCGCTTCACTTCCAATTCCAGACTCCCTGTGGTTGAATTGTTTACCATATCAGCGCCATCTAGGGAGCCGACTAAAGCCTTGACACTGGCACCCTCTGGTGAACTAAGATTACGTGTGTCTGTCCTAGGAACATCCTCCGAAGTTGCGCTGTCGTTCAGTGTGTGAACCTCAACATCAACCTCAACATAATCGCACTGACCAAATCGGTCAATATTGTCCGAAGCCTTTCCGATGTCGCAGTTCGCAACAGCTTGTGGAATTAGATGGCTTTCTTCGTCGCCTTTTTCATCATCCTCAGCCTCATGATCAGTTGCTTCATCATTCTTTCGATCATCAGCATGATCTGACGATCGATCGAGCACATCTTGAACATCACTCAACGGGCTCAGGGTGATGCAGTTCACCCCCATCATCTGCCCATTCTTATCGCCAGGCGGTTTCAACATGAGGCAATATCCCCGCGTGTGAATTGGCTGAGTCAATGGCGACTGTTTGATCGGATCCATTCTTCCGGTACCTGACGTCAGCCGCTGGTATCCCGAAGACTGCCGCATGCTTCCGCCACCTGACCCGAAGCTGGCAAGGCTCGAGGTTTCCGACAGGACCTCAGGGGAGGCCAGCGGGGCAGAACCCATCAGATCGTCCCTTCGTATCTCGAGCAGATGCTGTCGAGGCAACATCGAGAAGTTTTTTGGCCGTTCCCTTGAAATGGAAAAGTCGCTCACGTCCGCTGGTATCGCCAGGTCCTTCCAGTTGAGGGAATGAATCGGGTTCAGGGTCACGATGGCCTGTGCTCGTCCGCTCAGGTCAACATCTGCGTCCGACTGGCGCATGTGGAAATCCAACTGAGACGGTTCACAGACGTTAGACGATGTGTTCGGCGTCATTGGGCAGCTGCGATCTTTTGCTGGTTTGCGAGATGGTTTTGCTGGACTGACGTGGGTCAAAACCTGAAATATCATCTAAGAGAATATCTTATGCACATTTGTCAAATTTCGTTGTATATAGGTATGTGTCTGTCTGTATGTATGCAAGTCTGTCTGTATGCATGCATGCGTGCATGTAGTCATCTATGCATGCATGTATGTATGTATGTGTATGTATGTATGTATGTGTATGTACGTATGCATACATGTACGCATACATGTACATTTCTACACATGTAACATATTATGCAAAGCACTTCATAGTAAAAACCAAAAGTAAAGCTCCTGCGTCTCATAGTGGAACGTACAGGAACACGGCTTAATTACATATTTAACAACAAGTATCTTGGACCAACCTTTTGAAGTGCATCGAATACAACATATGGCGAATGGTCCGAAAGCATCGTCGGTGACACAAGAATCTCGTCAAAGTCATAGTTTTCTGCCCAGATGGCCTGAAATACTGGCTCCTCACGACTGCAGACACCGCTGGATGCAACACCAAAGTCAAAAGACCACAAAGTCATAAACCAAAGTCACAGATGAAATTCTAACAGCAAAGAATTTCCATAAGAAATGTATATGTACACGTTTTCCAACAGTGACCGTATGGCCTCAACCCTGCTCATTTTTCAATGAATTAATCAGGTGAGATCCTTCACCACCGCTGCCTGTTTCAATGGGCGCCACGCCACTTAAGGTCCCTGTGTACGGACCGTGCTAGTTCGAGAATCAAATCTCTGAAATTAGCCACGAACGTGACATGAATGGGGATCCTCACGCTCACAGACGCCTCGACATAAAATATGTGCTGAAGCACGACTATGTAACAGATATGAAGAAACACAACTTAAGATGAGCTGAAAATGTTTCCTGAGTTGCCTTCACTGGTTAAGTGTGATATTAGGAACTACAAGAACATATCAGTAGTATTTTTCGGCCTCATCCGTGTTGTGGCCAGTGGCGGATTTAGCCACAGTGTGTGGGGGAGGCAGTTCGTCATCTGCAACCCTCTTGGTAATATGCTGGCGCTCCTCAGCAGAGACCCCTGCATGGTGTACTGCCAGAATGTGGCACCCATCAGGAAATGCTCTTTCCTCCCCACACAAGCAATCCTGGAGCTGCCACTGATTATATCGGTAGCACTTTTTTCAGCCTCGGCCGTGCTGAAAGATCACATCATGTCTTGGTCTAACAATATTTAAGATATTTATGAATACCGGTATTATTATTATTATCCTTCACAACATCAATAAACATGCCGCAAAATGCTATTATTATTATTATCATCATCATTATTATTGTTGTTGTTATTATTATTATTATTATCATTATTATCATTATTATTGGTCATAACTACAATGATGTTGTCTTTGGATGGCTGCGAATGACGTGAATGACTTGGCCAGGCATGTGCAATGTTGGTTGTGCGTCAACCGTTATCCGTCTTTGAAGGAAGCCCTCAATGCTTTGCACGGCCAATCCGAGGTCACGCGAGGTCATAGGGTCAGCGAGACAGTTGCAGCACGAACCACCACAGATGATTCTCCACTGAAAGCAACACAGACATCTACGGATTTAACACTCGCTCCATAACAACTTACTCAGCATGTTACAAATAGATACAATACGTGGGCACTGTTCCCTCTAAGCCGCGCGCATGTGTGATCGCACAGAGCGTGTGAGGAGCACACACAAGAAAACGTAAAGCGCACACGAAAAATCTTCCTAACGTTTTACTAATAAATGTATTTCTACATATAATACTTGCTAAATTGAAGAACGGTTGATTATCAGCTGACTCATCAATGCGCTCAAAAGTTTACTCTCCTTGCAAAATGTTGCACATAAGAAATTTTATGCGCACACAGACTCCAAAGAATTAGAGGGAACATTGTACATGGGTGAAACTTTTATACACTGAAAGGCCATTAAAAGCCACTATATTCAGTTTCTTGCTAGGTACTTGCATATTATTTTATATTTTAAAATTTATTTATTTAAATGCCAATCTCAGGGTCATTACAAGGAGTCCATTCAGCACATTAAAACCCAAAAATCTTGGGTGAACAATCTGCTCAGGGTCACGAGCCCACAATCGTTAGAATACAGACCCCCATGCTACCAAACAGATTACTGTGCCACACATTAATACCAGTGTGCCATACAATGTAAAGTAAATGCAACGTAACTGACTGACCTCACTAGTTACAAGACAGCAGTAGAATAACAGGATTCAAATCCAAGACACATTGGTTAAATGCAAATGATTACGTATGAATGAATGAATGAATATTAAGAGATTAACGTGCCAGACATCAAAAATAATATGTATCTGTCACAGCAGACTTATCCAAATTTCCATTTAAGTGAAAGATGGTAAGACTCAGTTTTTATTATTTACTTTTGAATGATGGGAGGCTGCCAACGCTTCGACAAGATGCTGACGAAAGGTGTTGAGCTGAGTCAAACCAATTCTAAAACACCAATTCCAACAGCACATCCATCATCCATTAAACAACACCCCTCAATCTTCGTCTTGCCTATCTGCCTTTTTATCTGTCTTATTGCATGTCTTCTTGTCTGTCTATTTGTATGTCTTCTTGTCTGTCTATTTGTATGTCTTGTGCTTTCCTGTTAAGCAGTGCTTCAGAAATTCCGATTACAATTGATGCTCTTGTTTGACAAGTCTTTCTCTTTGGAACTGCATCTGAAATCTAACTATAGGAATCTTCAGTGTCTTATCGGATTTCAACTGGAATTCTCCAATGGATTATGACTGCTGACATTCCCACTTGAAGCAACCACATGATAATGGTGCTGTATAAGTCATCTTTCTCTCTTTTCTGCAAGCTCTTGAAGACCGCACAATTCCTTACTAGCTCTGGGACAACAGACTGGGAGCGCCTCTGATGAGTCTATCTTGATCTGGCGCTATTTAAATTCTAAATTACAAGTACAATTACATTAGATTGGATTTGATTATGTTAGATCACCTCGGCACCAAATCCTTTCCAACAACCACGGATGTCACAAACGACTTGGTTTCTTCAATGCAAGAATCCCTGGAAAAGCCAGAACAATGTGACAGAATCTTGCCAATATACAAAATGTATGCTCCACTGAATAAAGGAGAGCAGTTGGCATCTGAAAGGAGAGGAATGCTTATGAATTAAGACGACTTTCAAAAGCAAATAAAATAGGGAACCCTACTGAGCAATATATCACAAATTATTTTGAGCTTTCACAAAAAATGCAATAATTACAAATAATAGTTTATTCCTGATGCTAGCTTTGAATAAACAGCTTTCAATTCCATACAAAGACTAAGAAGTAAGTAAGTACAAAGAACAAAAAAATAGCAATTAAGTCGGTGAAAGGGTTCAGCAGTGTCCAAGGCTGCTTGCTGAATGAATAAATGAATGAATGAATGACTGAATAAATGAATGGAATCCAGCGAGCATTAAAAAAGGTAAAGACTGATAATCATGCTGATGAACTTATCATTATTTTGTTACTGATCTTAACATCATTTAGGCCAGGACAGGCAGTGCTTTTGTGAGGAATTTAAAAGGTGCTACATAAATTGTGCACATACATACATATTTACATACACATACACACAAAATTGTACCTGATAATTCCTGAAGGTGGGGAGTAAGCGTAACAGCGGAGATTGGGAAATTCGGATCGGAGGGCAACCGACAGAACAGCCGCTACTCCGGCTGCAATGGAATGACCGACCAGCACAAGTTCATAGCTGTTGGTGCTCAGGTTCTGAAAAACAACACAACTGGAGAATTCGAGCACCAATCACTCACAAACTCAAGACTCATTTGTTCCAACTTGCTTATACACCATAGCCTGGCTTCTGGTTCCTCTCACCCACCGGATCTTGACCGGGCTTCTTGAACAAATTACGAGGGTTTACCATGGTTTCACTTGATGTCTAAATCGTAATCGTAATCATAAACTTGAGATTTCTACAGCTCCCAATGAAAGCTACCAGCTTATTCGCAGGCGCTCAGTCAAAAAATCGATAGGTAACAAGGGTGTGGTTCCAGTTCAAGACCCAAGAGTCAGGCAGGCAGGCAGTCAGATGGCTGTGGTGGATGGTATGATAATGGTGCTATAGAGGTCATTAGATTTGATCTGATTAGAAATATCATGCCTTTAATCAAATCTGCCTTGCATATAGGATAGTTGTAAGTCAAAGGTCATTTGAGTTAGGTCAGAAATATAAATTTAAAAAGTTAAACGTTGACACAATTTAAAATGCTGTTAACTGATAAGTTCAGATCACCAACCAGGTCAAAGTTCAATGCTTGCGTTAATAATTTGTCTTTCTTCAGCTTGGTGTAGACAAACATGGCCATTCGTAGTAAACCCTGTCAAACAATTAAAAACAACTCATCAGCAACAGGCTGCAGAAAAACCAAACTACTGTAAACTTGAAAAGTAGCTACTTAAATCCTATATTAATCTACATTACAAATTTACATTACCATACACATGACAGTTAAATCGAACAGAACAGAAGAGCAGTCCCTTAAGTGGATCCTGAGAAGCAGCCATCCACGTTTATTAAGTGTTGACTTCATTTTCTCTGCCTTGGCTTATTAGGTAAGGTTAGGTAAAAGAAGGCAATTGTAATACGCTTGTTAGATACTGGTAAAGAAAGCTGAAGGTAACACACTTGTCTGCCCAAAAGAAATGAAAATAAATGAAAAATTTAATTCATTTTTCATAATCTGATGCAACATACTTAGATTATGATTCCTGACCACCTTCCATAAATCTGTTTGGCACAGAAGGTCAGACTGCAAACCAATAGTTTTTCCAAGTCAACAAAGAAAACTAAAAATTAAACACAAAACAAAACAGAAAATGAACAGAAAAAACTGAAATTTAAACTGAAAATAGAAACTTTAAACATAAACCAAAGAGACAAATGTAACCAAGCAAAACAACCAGTGCCACAACTTAATCATAGATAAGATTGTAATAGTAATTCCGAGATTTCTACAGCACCCAATGAAAGCCAAGTCACAAGGACCAGTTTATTCACAGGTGCTCAGTCAAAACAAAATCGACAGGCACAGGTGTTCGGTTCCAGGTCAAGGTCGATGCAACAAACTCCCATCCACCACTTTGTTTCAGCCTCATATCCTACTTTTTCGTACTCCTGTCAAATACATGTTTACGTTAACTGTAGGTAAAAACGTTTTCTCAAGAACAGGCAAGAAAAAATGGTATTGCTTATTAGTAGGAAATTGAAACTAGAGCAGAGTCACAACTTTACCAATTCCCATGACCAACTGTTCAGCAATCAAAACTAAATGAATTCAATACTTGTTGCAAATGTCAGCTAGAATCGTTAAGTAATTCACTACATAAGAACAGGACCTTATTAACGATCCAGTCTTGCTTGGGATCGTTGACTGGAACAGCATCAACTTCAGAAGTAATCTCAGAGAAAACATCCTGTTTAAAGAAAACAATTCCAATTTACAAAGCAAAGGCTTCTTAGTTACCAAGTTCATGAATACGTAAAGCACAAATATTTAAATATACCAACATATCAACAAACAACTATGTAAATTCATAAAAAGAGATAAACGTAAATGTGTGAATATGCAAATTTAAGCATGAATCTGTAAGTGCATGAACAACCAGCCAGCATCAGCATCTTTTACTGATCCCAAATTTGATTTGTCACATTCTACAAATCATGTACATACAGAGTAGAAACAGATTACAAACATGTAAATTTATGCACGAATATGTAAATGCTGAGATAAATGTGCGATTAGCTATTGGTTAATAAAGAATATACTTACTTACTTACTTACTTACTTAATGTAACTAAATGTAAACTTAGAGCTGAGCAGAGGACAAATGGTCATACCAAAAGGCAAAGCCTAGACCAGAGACAAACAACAACTGCCTTCTGCTCATGGTCCAAACCAACGAAGAAAGGAATGGCATCAACGTCGCTCTAAACGTAGAACAGAGGCAAAACAAAGTAACTGTAATCGCAGATTTATATAGCGCCACTTTGAGAAAAACTCATCAAAGAACTTCTGACCTGACAATACAAAACCACAATCAAGTAAAACGGTTTACAAGTGTTTATGGAAAAGAGGCCAAGAAAGACCATGCAGCTCATGTCGCAGGTCACTAGGCAGGTTGCCTAGTAACCTGCAACTAGGCAACCTGCCTAGTAACCTGCAACAGATCAGTACATAATTCGCCTGATCCTTCCCATTTCTCTCAGCTTAAACACAACCCACCCTAACAGCTCCTCCCCCCTTCTCTCTCTGGTCTTCTGGCAACCGGACTTGGTTCTTGACAGGACATCTTTGGACGACCCCACTGACCTGAATGAGCTCGTGTTGTGCGCTTAGCTTTCAGGTAGCGCTTTAGAAATTTGGAGTTCACGATCAAGAAACGAAATCATAAAAATGCCATCAAAGCCTAAACAAGATCACAAATTCTAACAGTCCTTAGCCGGATGATAAATTCTGAAAGGTCCATCTGAAACCGACTAAAAGCTGCGACTAAATCATGACTTACATCCAGATTATGGCTTGCATAGATCAGATCGAACTGGCTGAGGGCAAAGAGATGGTTGAGATCGGCCATGACACACTGGCACCCACTGCTGTCCTCGACCAATACAGATCTCGGACGATATGAATCCTGGTCATAGCACGCTGATGAACACCTACAACAGATGCACACAGCACAGTATAATTTAGCATAAAGTAATTTACTAAAAACTGCATGCTGTACAGTTTTTAGGACATTACATGGCCACATTCTTATCACTCGTTGCTTCCTTATCATTCAATACTTCATTAATATTCAAGACTTCATTAATATTCATGACTTCATTAATATTCACTACATTAGTATTATTCATGACTTCATTAATATTCATTACATTATTATTCATTACTTTATTAACATTCATTATTTCATTAATACTCATTACTTCATTAATATTCTCAGCTGAATTTTTGGAATGCATGAAGATTTGGCCCAAACATTCTAAGCATTGGATTGCTGGCATAGACACGTCCGATTCACATTTCCGCGCCTCCGATTCACGGTGTGACTTTGCACATGTTACTAATTTCCATAATAATAATAATAATAATAATAATAATAATAATGGGTGCAGTCTTCAGTTGTATTGGGCTGGAGTGAGCGCAGGGTGGACAGTGTGCCCATGCAGGATATGTGGTAGTGTCCATGCCAGTTTGCAGTACAGCTGAGTGAGGACCTTTCATGGAGACATACGACTGCCTAAATGACAAAGACAAAAGAGCCTTGTTTTATCACCGCACCTGGCATGTGTCGATTCTTTGACCAGTTTGCTCTCGTGTACAGCTGGCTGTCCCTGACAGTCATAAGCCGCCACAGGATATCGCATGAAATGGACAACTCTTTCGTACATGTGCAACGTCTCAGGGGTCTTGAGGCTCAGAAAGCGAGTGCTCGAGGTGATTGCTGCGCCCGACAGGAACTGATAGACCTCAGTGGAAGACTGAAAAACACCAAAACAGAAAACACCATACAACAGAGCCTCCTTGTATTCATTTTACAGCCAAATTTGTTAAGGGGCACAAATAGAACAGAAATCTTCAAATACCTTTGTCAAGTGGGGATGTGAACACCCCAACCTCTGAACTGACAGTCCTGCATGCTCATCATTAGACTATTGCACAACCATTAATAAGAACGAACGTCTTCTGTCACCCCAGTGGTGAAGGATATCACCCGATAAATTAATTGCAAAATAAGCAGGGTTGAGGTCGCTATATAAAAAAAGTGTACACAGACGCATACTTTCATGGATGGTAAATGTAAATTTAGCAAAAAGTGTGATGAATAATGCGCTGACCAACCTCTGAAACGATGAGACTCTGGTGAAGCTTCTGCCTTCGGTGCATAAGGATCAGTCCCGCTATGATGTCGGTCGGTACAAGGTCAAGGTCACGAAGAAATACAGACAGGACACCAGCAATATCAGCAAATGAATTCTACAGCACAAAAAATAGCCACCCACTCCATCTCTGACAACATCACAAGCAATATGTACGTATGCATGTATGTTATATGTATGTATGTATGCATGAATGTGTATGCGCGTGTTATATGTATGCATGTATGTATATATGTATGCATGTTATATGTATGTATGCATGCATGAATGTGTATGCGTGTGTTATATGTATGCATGTATGTATATATACATGTTATATGTATGTATGCATGCAAGAATGTGTATGCGTGTGTTATATGTATGCATGTATGTATATATGTATGCATGTTATATGTATGTATTCATGTATGTATTGTATGCATGTATGTATGTATGTATGCATAAGGCTATTTGTACTGTGCCTTTGGAAAAACGGCACAAGGGTCCTAAACATGCTACCTAGCCAATCCAAATTTAATGAGTTGAAAATTTTATTGAGCTGTCTCTCTCTAAATGGTACACATGTTCAGAGGAGGTAAATTTTCAAAAAGGATGATGGTCCAATGCACAAGAAAGCATGATGTGTTCGCAAGGTCATAAGATAGCCATACATCAACTATATGGCTCCCGTGTTGCATATTGGAACACAGAGTTTTGCCGATATCCAGCTAATTGTCTCAAAACGGTCTTTGCACTTACTAGGGTTCTTTTACTGACAGACAATCAAAAGCAACGTACAGACTTTGTGTTTCTTTTAAAGCAACAAGCCGAGCGGTGAACTGCGTAACGTCTAACCGACTTCCTAGAAAATATCAACAATAGTACATCATTCTGTAATTTCAGATATTTGGCTATTACAGTACATTATTTCATGAAGTTTTCCTATTAACAATTATCATAAAATTTAATCATAATTTCATCACTAAAACAGTACCAGTATCCTAATTACTTACTTCAACTGGATGGTTCTTCTTCTCAACTTCCATTTCTCTCTTGTGAATCCCAATCAAAACCTTTTCTCGTCTAACCTTGTCTTAACAATTCCGTTACCTTTATGTACGTATCTAGACACTTTACTTTTCTTACCTATTCTTACATAAGAAGTCTGTTACCTTTACCTTTTACCTAATATTTTACTTTTATTTTTAATAATATAACTATATTTTATTTTAATTTTTAATTTCTACCTAATGTTACACAAGTAGTGTGTTACCATTACCTTCTTTTACCTAACTGTACCAGTGTAGAACTGAATAGAACCAACTGAAGAATAAACTTACTTAATAATTTTTGTAGATAATGCCTCCTGAACATTGTTTTCACAAAGCCGATGTCTGCTCGACTCCTGCTCTGCCAGACCATCAAAACTGCTGTTGTTGGCTGTCGTCACAATCACCTGACTCCGCTGGACGTCGCTCAAACTGACCGCACTGATGACCACCATGATGACCAGCCAGTCACTCAGAACCGACCCTGAGCAGCAAAATCAAATCAGGATCAGGTGAAGGAAAGGTAGGAGCAAAGTTCAGTTACGTGCGTCTGCTTGGTTTCATGATAAGACACTGGCAGGTGCTGTGAAGTTAAGACAAATGAAGCAGGGTTACTAACTGGACTATCTGCAGAATACCACACCAAATGGCACCAACAAAGCCCGTCATTCTTTACTGGTTAGTAGACGAGGTTAATAAAAGACATCCAGTTATTGGATTACCATGACTGCATTTGTGCCTCAGCTCAATGATCCTTCGATCACACGATCACGATTCTGAGGAGTTTGTTTAGAGTATTAACATTACCCTTTTAGTTCATGAGGGATTAAGGCAGCTTAATTATTCAATGTCCATGTCATAAACAGTTCACAGGCTATACCTACAAAGACTATGGGTCAATGATGTTGGTATCTATGTACTGTTCATACGTATGTACATATGTATGCATGTATGTACATGTATGTACACATGCAAAAAATATATGCACAACGACATTTATATAGCACCTTTAGAGCCTCACAAAGATGCCGAAACATGGCTGCCTAAAAGATCGCAAAAATGTGCATTAGAAGATAATCTGAAAATGCTTTTTGAGCTATGTCTGGCAAAGTAATACTGAGGTTTCAGCTTAAATATGGTACAATCTTACCTATAATAAAACCTTGGACAAGAAGATCTGATTTGGAGGAGTTCAAAATGATCCAAACAACACCAAACACCTGCCAACCAACTTCCGTTAGCAGCAACACTACAATCACCAGAAATGGTATCATTCTTAAGCAATTTCACAAACTATATCAAAACACAGCTGGAGAAAAACACAAACTGCAAAAACAAAACATGCTTGTTATGTATGTAAGTATGCATGCAAATACTTATGTACATATCATGTATCAGAACACTTAATGTGTTTTACATACCTCTCAAAAGTGCTGGCAGACTATAGTATAGGCACAGTAGGGTTAGAGCGCTAGACTTGTACACAGAAAGTACAGGTTAGAGTCTCCCCTGAGACAGTTACTGTGCAGGGACCCAGAGAAATCATTCACTCACAACTGCTCAGTGCCACTGACTTACGCTTACTCATTAAACATTGATGCTCAATAAATGCAGAAATAATAATAATATAGAGGTCCTTGGCAATTAAGGCTGCAGGCAATATTCAGTCTTAGCCAGTAATCCATCTGTGTCGTATAGGATACCCACACAGGACAATAATTTCACATGAATTGTTTTGTATTGTAATTCTTTAACATGATGACTTCTATGACGCTGTTATCATCACACACAAGGCCTCGGTCGATGGTTGCTTCAAGTGAAACCGTAATCAAAACCTCAGTCAAAACCTGCTGGATCAGGAAAACAATTACTATTCTGCATCTACGCTGCAATGGGGCAGCTTAATTTATTTGTTTAAAAGCACTAAAATGCGAGCAAGGTCAGTAAATCTGAATCTGAGGCATACAGGAAACATTAGCTGCTGGAAGATAGTAAAAAACACGACACTGAGTTAACGTACCAAGCCGAATGTAGAGCAGAGAGGTCATGCTAGCACGTGGTTTCGTGTTAAGGATGCTGCCTCGAATACTGATCATAGCCACGGTGCTTTCTATGATCGTACAGCAGCAGTAGATCAAAACAAGGCCGACAACATACTCCTGGAGTGTGACCACCCAACGGCCTTCCGTCTGGAATGCTAGAACACTTGATATCGTCACAAAAACGAACACCCTGAAATGAACAAATGCCAAACGATCAAAATAAAAACAACACAAAAGGAATCAACTTTAAGGGAATGTTTGAGAAAACAGAGCAAATTTCTGGCCACAATATACCGTATAATATATATATATATATATATATATATATATATATATATATATATATATATATATATATATATATATATATATATATATATATATATATATATATATATATATATATATATATATATATATATGTATAAACATAAAACAAAGGAAGTTTCTGGCCAAGATATTTGAGTATGTATATGCATATATATGTATATATATGACGGTGCCTCTGTGTGCGAGGATGCCAGTTTGAGACCCAGTCATGGCTTATTTCAGAGATTGAATCTTGGGCTAACACAGTCCACACAAGAGGATCTTAACTGGCATGGCGCCCATTCAAACGGGCAGCGGTGGTGAAGGATCTCACCCTATTAATTCATTGCAAAATGAGCAGAGTCGAGGCCAAACAGTCGCTACAGAAAAATATGTACTTTTATTTATTTAAGTTAGTTTGAGTAGCTCTTACCATGCAGCATGAATGACCAGCAGGAAGACTCCAGGCAGAAACAGGTCGTC
Organism: Norana najaformis; assembly: GCA_964023275.1. Classification (NCBI taxonomy): domain Eukaryota; kingdom Metazoa; phylum Annelida; class Clitellata; order Crassiclitellata; family Hormogastridae; genus Norana; species Norana najaformis. The sequence continues at coordinate 22,656,928 of OZ029924.1, forward strand.
AGACCCAAACCGGCACCTTCTCTTGCAGAACACGATTCCCGGCATCTAACCTAATCTCGTCTAACAACTTTTATAGCACCAGTCAGCATCTAAGATACTCGCAACAAACAAATTCAAGTCCTTTGGTAAAACAAAACACCTGCCTGTTCATAGCCACAAGACAAAATTCAACAAAACTAAAGAAGAGGCTCCGTGAGTTAGTTGTAACTTACAATCACCACAAGTATTGGCTACTTTCCTTTGAAATCCAGAACAAGAAAAAAGCATCAAGCAACGCATCTCCAATTCCTGAAGGCCACTCTGACTGATGGAAATGTTATGTTCCACAAGCAAAGCAACCTAATGAGCAGTCGCTGCATGCGGTACGCAATACGATAATCGATTACTCCTGGAAGGTTCGTCGCGGTATCTCGCATTTCAACGCCAAAATTGATCCCTCGTTACAGAAACTACCCGCACTAATGACTCCGCCTGTTTCGTCACCCGCGTACATTCCCTTCTTCCGCCAAAATTCAAGACTCTGAATCAATTCCCTGATAAGCCGCGGTTTAAAATGGCGCACCAAAATGTTCACAAGCACTGAACCGCACAAGCAATAATATTATTAGCAGACGGTAAATCACGATACCAAAGCAAACGAAGCGTCCAAACTGAATAAATCGCAAAAGGTGATCGACTAAATTGACACTATTGTTGACACCGCTGGCCGTGTCGTGACAAGGCTGCAACGGCAATCGATCGATCGGAAGCGTCGTCGTAAATCAACTGCCATTATCATAATTTTGCGACCATGAACATCGGCGGGCGATAATAGAAGACGCGTCTGCGTCGACATTAGGTAAGTAAGTATGTCGGACAAGAATCTTCGGATTTCGAATTTTTGCACGATAAAAATATTTTATTGGTAGGAAAATTCGTGTTATCTTTTAAATTTCGTTGAGGTTCAGAAAGCAATATAGTTTTTGGCTAAATATCACAGCTAATACATAATGAATGCAGTTATTGTATGTCTAGTCTAGAGATTTGTAAAACGAACTGATTTATCGGTTATTGTTGCAACCAAAAAGTGTAGTCCTACTAGAGTAAAAATTGAATCTATGGACCTACCTTATAATTGTGGCGTCTAAATACTACTTAAAATTCAGAATTAGTACGACCTTCTGCAACGGTTCAGTATTTTAATTATAACCTAAATAATAGTGCCTTTCAATCTGTTAAAATGCCTTGATACCTTTTAAATGCTTCAATGAATAATACCAATTCTTAAACTGTTGACGCCTTGAAATCTTCTCCTGGCTAGATTCCATCAAGATCCAAGGGTCAGACAGTGGGACGGCTTCAAGTTTAGAGTTGGAGCGGCGAGAAATAAGGGGAAGAGGACGAATCACCTTGCGGGAGAGGGGACATAATTTTGAATTGCCAAACTTTCACACATTGCTCCATAAAGATCCTTTGTCGTTCGATCACTGTATAAATATAGAAAATTGTAACTTTTTCAGTAGATCAATTTGTCAATTCTGCTAGATTGTCCTAATAGTTGTGGCTCTGTATTCTGAACTATTTAAACATAATTTTTTATTCAGACCCTATTTTACATTATTTATGTCATTTATTATATTGCTGTATGTATTGTTGTTGTAAAGTGTGGGCGTTTGACTCATGCTAATAAAAGAATACTTACTTACTGACTTACTTAGAATATGATTTGTTCGAGACGACTTTTTTGTCTTGAGTAAAAGACCTGCGCAGAGGTTTCAAGGGATGAAGTGTTGGTGAGTTCGTAGGATGGGTCAGGTAACCGGAGTGATACTGTCGTAGACAACGATAATGAGCATCCACAACAATTATTAATTATTAAAAACACCCCTTCTTCCTCTTATCTCTCTCTCTCTCTCTCTCTCTCTCTCTCTCTCTCTCTCTCTCTCTCTCTCTCTCTCTCTCTCTCTCTCTCTCTCTCCAATCCCAAACACCACCCCATTGCTGCCACGCTGTCTCTTCATCTGACTTTTGGATCTTGACCTGGAACCGAACCACTTTGCCTTTGTCGTACCTACCCTGATGATATCGTATATTCTTCAAATGGTACGTTGGGCCATTTGAGCCAACAGCTGACGCAAGACAGTGGCATATTGCGGGTCAGCCTATGTGCTGTTACTGCTGCATGGATTGGAAGCTTAGAAGTAATCAAATATTTCCAATAAGTGTTTCGCCATCTATGTATACAGTATGTATATATATACTTATGTATATATGTACGCATGTATATATGTAAGGATGTATGTATGCATGCATCGTAATCGTAATCGTAATCTCGAGATTTCTACAGCGCTCAACAAAAGCTAAGTCGCGGGAACCAGCTTATTCACAGGCGCTCAGTCAAAACAAAATCGATAGGCAAAAGGGTTCGGTTCCAGGTCAAGATCCAGGAGTCAGGCACTCAGACAGTCGGACGGCTACGGTGGATGATGTTTGAAATTGAAGCGAGAAGAGAGATAAGGGGAAGAGGAAGAATCAGGATAAGATTTTTGGAAAAGAAGTGTTTTCAGTCTTGAGTGAAAGACCTGCGCAGAAACTGAAAGAGGTGAAGTGTTGGTGAGTTCGTATGATTGATCAGACAACTGTCGCAATTCTGGTGGGAGTTTATTCATGCATGTATGTATGAAGGTACGTATATATCTGAACATTTATATAATGCATTTTCTTAACCTTACAATTGCGTTACAACAAAGTATAAAGGTAAAAATATGAAAAAATATAAAAAGAATTTAACGAGATGAAACTTTGCCCTGCAAGTTCAATAAACTGTAGGCCTATGGCGATTTTGTAAATACGGACAAGCCTGTCGATAGTGCTGGTCCAACCTCAGACGTATAGTTTATGGTTATACCACAGTAAACTTATGGTTTTACCATAGTTACCATAACATTTTAAACTATGGCAGGCTATGCCACAGTGAACTAGGATTATACCAAATCAAACGATGGCTATACCGTGTTAAACTGTTAATACGCGGTCAGTTCTCGACTAATGTCAAGAGAACTTCAGTTTCGCTATCACTCAGATATGCAGTCTTTTTCTGTGCTAAAAAAACCTTGGCGTTATTTCCCAAGCATTGGTGGCTGTCTTTCAAATCGAATGAGTCCATGTTTTAACGCACACAGATTCAAACAGACAAGAAAAACCACGAAAATCGATAAGGCGGCAACGAATCCGATAAGCAGGGCTATCTTTGAGATATCGTGCACCGTCTCGCAGTTCTTCCCACAAGTCTTCGCAGCGATTGCAGGTACAACGACGTTCCAAAGAGCGGTTTTGTCGGCTCGAAAATGTCTGACCATCTGTAGTTCAACGTCTGTGGAATTGGACTTGATGTATAAACAGTTGCCGAACTCGGGTTTAAACCTCGTCCATCGCACACTCGCGGCTTCGGATAGTCTAGCTGGAGGAGTTGGATTGCTGAAGAGGAAATAAGAAAGAGTGAAACTTGTGTTACACCAAAGCACCCTTCCACAGATCGTAATTCCGAGATTTTTACAGCGCCCAACAAAAGCCACGTCGCGGGGACCAGCTTATTCACAGGCGCTCAGTCAAAACAAATTCGACAGGCAAAAGGGTTCGGTTCCAGGTCAAGATCCAAAAGTCAGACGGAGAGACAGCGTGGCAGCAATGGGGGGGGGGGTGTTTGGGGTTGGAGAAGAGAGAGAGAGAGAGATAAGAGGAAGAAGGGGAGGAATGTATAGTGAATGTTTTCAAAGCAGGGAAAACTAACTACAAAACTATATGCACTTTCGATACACTTTTAATTAACGTAATCAAATTGCCTAAACACAACGATTACCTTCAATTTATCGCTGTTTTAATAGTAAACCAAATTAACAGGTCAATCGTTAGTTATCGTTGCTCTGTTAGAGAAAGACTTGCAAGGCAAAGTTGAATATAAATGAGCTGATCTATATACCCGACCTCACCTTTGACCCGACCTAGTAGAAAAGCGCAATAACTTTTGCCTGAGGCTAATTAAGAGTAAACCTCTATCTCAGTGGCAGATTTTCCTATAGGCGCAGGAGCGAACCTCACGCCCTCTTGGGTATAAACCGGCCCCCATGAGACCTGACCTGCGCATGGTTGACTGCCAGCATGTGGCGCCCCTCTAGAAATGCCCTTGCCCCCACGCAAGCAATCCTGGAGCCGCCACTGCTCTGTCTGATTATTGTAAGAATAGCTTTAGCTGTCGGACTCAATTATCTTGAAGTTTGAACACTTGCCGGTAACTTGCAAGCAGATTCTAGCACAAATTAGGTATACGAAGAAAGATCCTGCGCTGCAAGGTGGTGTATTCCGTAGTGCGCTGCGTCTTTAATCCAACGGTTGCTTGCTCGAGTCTACTGAAAGGAAATCCGTGTAACAACCGTGCCTCAGATTCAGATTCATTGACCTTGCACGCGTAATAAGTGCAGTAAGTAAGTAAATACGTAAGGAAACACTTTACTGCATGCAGACTGCTTACCCGTATTTAGCAAAGTTCGTCCACAGCTTCATGATGCTCAGGCTGACCCTCTTCATGACAGAGCTACTTAGCTGGGGAGAAAAATCCCTACTGTACTCGTCCACAACTCCTCCAATGAATGGCAACCCAAAGACGTAGTTGAGCTCCACTGAGTGGTACGAATCCTCAAGGTCCAAGTAGTAGACGTAAGTGTCGGTTCCGGGAACAGATGCAATATCGGACGCCATTTGTATGGTTGGCGCCAAAAGTCCCAGATCGCTCAACACCTGAGCAACGCCAACACACCAATCAATCATTCAATCAATCAGTCATTCATCTGTAGCACTTAATTCAGATGCAACACTTTATTAACTAGTGCTGAAATAATTTCATTTTATTTTAAACTGGTATCTGCATTTTCCTTAATTTTCAGAATGTAAATCACGAAACAATTGTACACTTGAAGACAAACTAAAAGTAACAGAACTAAAAAAGGAAACCTATTAAGCCAAAATTGGGAGTAAAATAGAATAGTGTAGTAGTAGCAGCAGCAATAGCGGATCCAGGATTGCTTGCGTGGGAGGGCAAGGGCATTTCCAGAGGGGCGTCACATTCTGGCAGTTCCCCATGCACGGGTCTAGTCTGGGGCGCCGGAATATAGCCAACCGCTCCCCTCGTCTATTGCTAAATCCGCCACTGAGCAGCAGCAGCAGTAGTAGTAGTTGTTGTTGTATAAAATGTTTAATGACATCAGATAGCTATAGGGCCGTTAGCGTCGACCTAATCATGCCTTATTTCAGTGGTGAAAGTTTTCTAAGCAAATAGAAGCAACATATAACACAACGAATAGATCTAAAATAAAGAAAAAAGTAAGTAAGACAGGTGGTAGAAACGAACTTGTGCTCGGTCGTAAACCTTTACAGCGGACAGCAAGTGACCGGGGTAAGTATTCTGGTGAGACCAGTCTATGTAGGACATTGCGACCGTCTGCAAGACTGCGCTGTCGTATTTTCGGCTCAGGTACGAATCTACTTCTTTCCACATGTAAAACTCAGTATAGTTAGTATGTGCATAGGTCCCTACAAACAAATCCACCATACATAACCAACGAGGAAATAGCTGCTGAATGAGAAGTAGCTTTGTGATAACGAAAAGAACAAATCAGCAAGGACCACGTAGTAGGTTAGTTCGACGTCTAAAAGAATCTTTCTGGATGTTCTGCCAGTCGTGAATTTACAGCTAAGACCACGCAAGACATTTAAGGAAATATAAGATTCGTTTCTGCCAGAGTTTGAGGTCAGTTATTAAAATTTGCATCATCGTGGTCATCGTCATCATCATCTGCATCATCGTCGTCGTCATCGTCATCATGATCATCTGCATCATCATCTGCATCATCATCTGCATCATCATCTGCACCTGCATCTGCAACTGCATCATTATCATAATCTGCGTCAGCATCATCATCATCATCATCATCATCATCACCACCACCACCAAAAACAACAACAACAGCGCCAGAAACAGAAACAACAGCAACACTGCCAACACCACAACCGCCACCACTTCCACCGTCACCATAACGACTGCGATCAGCTCGTACCGAATTCGTCACGGACTGTTCCGGTCATGTACTGGATGCTTCTGTTGAACTTCGACAGCCGGAGCAGTTCCGGTGGCCTGTCGGGTAGAACATGTCCGTCTATGACTGGCTTCATGACGGGGTCGATCTCAGAACACGACAGAACCTGCAGCGTCACATCGAAACCGATTCTTCTTACCTTGGCAATATATAGCGCCTACCAACTTAGTCTCGAGGTCGCCTTCTGATGGTCTGAAAGGAATGTGCCTGTTGTGTGGGTGAGGAAACAGAGGACAGACAGACAGAGACAGACAGACAGACAGACAGAGTGTATAGAGAGATTTGGGTGTGTGCGCGTGTGTGTGTGTGCGTGCGTGAAGAGCAGAGCAGAGAAGAGAAAAGAAAAGAAAAGAATAGAATAGAATAGAAGAGAAGGTAAGAGAAGAGAAGGGAAGAGAGAGAACACATTTAGATCGATGTATGTGTCAGTTGGAAGCGGAAGGAAAGGAAGTGATAAAATTAACCAGGCATAGTTCGCCACTGCATATCGATGAATGAGACAGTTGGAAGTGGAAACAAATGAAATGGTAAAGCTTACCAGACAGAGCTCATCACTGTGAAGCAGCTGACTCCAGGGGACGAGTCGGAGACAGTCGATGGTCTCCTTCATCGTTGACTTGAGACAGGACTGCGAATCGGCAATGAAGCTGGCTTCTTCCATCAATCGCCCCTCTGTTTTGTCGATGTTCGTCGCCCAAAGGGCGTTCGCCGTTCCACTTTCTGCTATCACCCGGTGAAAAAGACCTGCAAACCAAAACAGAGAATGATTCTCTAATACTATTCAGTGTGGAGTGACATCTGCTGGCGGCCAAGGCCGTTGGCGTCGACCTTACCTTACATAGAAAATCCGATGCTAATATTATTCGTGTTCAAACTAAACTGACAGATATATAACATTAGTAATTAAAAGGTGTCCAAACGCAGCTTATTATTTTTGTTATTATTATTATTATTATTATTATTATTATTATTATTATTATTATTATTATTATAGTGTCTAGTGTTTAACCACATCTTGTGACTGCCAGGGCCCTTGACGTCGACCTTACGCTACCTTTCAATTCCTTTAGGATTGTTATTGGAAGACGCTAGTGATTGCAGAAAATTGACAGTTACATCGCGTGAAAAAGAAACGATTTAAATGTGTCTAAACACAGCTAATAATAATTAGTTTCAGCATCTAGTGTTTAACGAAATCTTATGGTTGTCAGGGCAGTTGACTCGATCTTACTTTACGCCCATTGGAACAGCAATTCGGTATGTAGCGCGTATCGATTGAACGATTTCATGCTTATACAGCATTGGTAAAGAACGATTTAAAGGTGTCTTAATATTTAGCATTAGTATCTATTCCAACAATATTACTTAAAATCACTCCTTATTTCCCAGATTTACCATTATTGTGCAAGGTCCTCTGATTGTCTTTCTCTGGTCATACCTTGGACCAGAAGTCTTCTTGGTGAACGAATTTTTTCGTATGCTGGGCCTAGATTTTAGAACTCGCTCTCTATGTCCGTTCGTTCTGCTCAGTCGCTTCTGTCGTTTCGTTCTCAGCTTAAAACTTACCTGTTTCGAATTGCTTATCCACCTTACGCTGTCTCTCTGTTTGTTCAGAATGACCTTCTGGATGTTGACCTGTTTACGATTTGGTCGTAGGGCACCATCGGTTAATGCCTTGTGCATTCGACCCCGACGCATTATAAGTTACTAATTATTATCAATTATTATTAATAATATTTAACGACATCTTGTGGCTGCCAGGGCCGTTAACATCGACCTTACTTTCCATCCGTTCCTACAGGAAATAGGCTACTCGACAATATTGATTTTTATATAGCGTTGGAAAGGAGCGATTTAAAGGTGTCTAAACACCGCTTATAATATTTAGTATTAGTATCTATTGTTTAACAACATCTTGTGGCTGCCCATGGTCTTTGACGTTGACCTTACCTTACCATTAATGTAAGATTTTGCAGTAACTGGCCACTACACGTAGTTTAAGAACATACAAGGTCGGCAAACCATTTTAAGGGTATTTTAAGAGATCATTAACCATTGTTTAACGACATCTTACGGCTGCCAGGAACGTTGTCATCTACATTATCAGATTGCTTAGCACTGCAGTTACAGGTAAAGTATGTTTTAAAACACGGAAATGAACTTTTAGTGGAAAGTATTGGACCATTTCTTGCTCTTCGCCCCTTCAGTTGGCAGAGGACGTATCCCAAGGTCCTGGATTCGGGGTCAGGGCATATAGTAATCGTAATCGTAAGCTCGAGATTTCTACAGCGCCCAACGAAAGCTAATTCGAGGGAACCATCTCATTCACATGCGCTCAGTCAAAACAAAATCGATAGACGGGAAGGGTTCGGTTCCAGGTCAAGATCCAAGAGTCAGACAGGCAGACATGCATGCTGCTTGGTGACTGGTAGGCCACATCGAAACAGAACGCATACACAATTTGCCAAGGGTCGTTATTGGGAGTCGGCTCAGCGGACTGGAAAACCGAAAATGGACCAAGGTCGCGATATTGAGGATTGGCCTGTCTTCTTGGACTCCCTTCTTGGCTTTTGACCCGACTTGCCCTGAAATTTGGCTTGTAGTGCACAAAAAAGTTTGTTTAGTAGCAACCATTGACTGGTGCTTGAGCAAGTTCTATTGTTATTGTTATTGTTATTGTTGATTTAACTCGGAAATAGGGACCTATGCCGAGGAAAGGCAGAATGGGTACGTTCTTGAAGCATATTATTTCGGTACGTTGTGCAAAAGTGTAACCCATTTCGCAAGCCGTACACGCAATCAAAAGAACAGGACCTGGAAATCTTCTCAAGTGTAAGTGGTTAGTATACCCTATACGTACTTCTATAGTAGACATACAGACAGCTGTGGCGGCTTTACATAAATGTTTTTTGATACATACATTTGATAGAATTGCTAAAAGCCTTGTATAAATGATCAGATAGAATTCAGAAGGGAGACGTGTGTTGTGCGGTCTAACCCTGGGCCAGTGGTGAAAGGAAAGCCAGTCCCACGGAGGCTCCCCCTGCGCTGCTTCCAAATATCGTCACTCGAGATGGGTCGCCACGGAAGGACCGGATGTTCTGTTGGATCCATTCCATCGCCAGGATCTGATCCAGGAGTCCATAGTTGCCAGGAAGGTCTTGTGTTCCGCTTGATAGGAATCCTTTCAAAACACAACCTCAACAAGTTCAGCTTACGTATCTATAAAAATAGCCTTGGACGCGCGGGTGTGTGCGTGTGTGGTCCGGCTGATGGTGAACGCTGGCGCTATCTGGCGAATAATATGAAAAGAAAAACGGTTGTTTAAATAGGCAGTATATATCTGCTGCACCTGGTAATATCGAAGAAGGTTTTAATTTTATGGTCCGTAGCTAACTGGGAGCAAGATGAAAAATTTTCCCATAATTTACTTTTCACATTCTGCGCCGATTTCACTTGTTGCGTTTGGGAGTCGAACCCAGTCGCAGAGGTGAAAAGCAGAACGGGACTTTAAATTCACTACAAGAGATCTAATCTAATCCGGAAACTTATATAGAGCCTTTTTTGTAAAGCATAAGGCATCAGTTGAAGGTCGCTTCTAAGCAAAATCGCTTTCCTAACTCGCAATTCATTGAACAAAGCCATACAGTTTAAGTCCCAGTTGCATACAAAGCCATACAGTTTAAGACAGATACGGGGGGGGGGAAGTTAGGAGATGTATTATCGATCAACAATTAAGAAAATTTCTTCTTCTACTTCTTCTACTTCTTCTTCTTCTTCTTCCCCTCCTCCTCCTTCTTCCTGTCTTCCTCTTTCTTCTTCTCCTCCTCTTTCTTCTACCTCTTTTCCTCCTCCTTTTCCTTCTCCTCCTCTTTCTTCTTCCTCTTCTTCTCCTCCTCCTCCTCCTTCTTCTTCAACTCTTCCTCCTCCTTCTTCTCCTCCTTCTCCTCCTATTCCTTCTTCCTCTTCTACTCCTCCTCCTTCTTCCATTTCTTCTTCTTATTCTCCCCGTCCTTCTTCTTGTCCTCCTCCTCTTCTTCCTCCTCGTCCTTCTTCTTCCTCTCCTCCTACTTCCTCTTATTCTTCTTCTTATTCTCGTCGTCGTCGTCCTCCTCCTCCTTCTTAACAAGTCCAATGCTCATATAGGCCTACGTTTTCCTTCTCCTATCGGTTTTCTCCTCCCCTCCTCCTCCTCCTCTTCCTCTACCTTCTTCTTCTATATGCTTTATTAACAAGGCCAACGTCTCGCTCCCCGTGCTGCCTGGTGCAAATCCTAGCGTGACTAAACTCATGCGGTCGGCCAATGTACCTAGAGTGTCGAGACGGTAGTTGACGGTGACAACAAGAACGCCGAACATTGCGAGAACTGTTCCGTTGTAAATGTTACCAGTTCCGTAGAGAAAGGATCCACCGTGGATGAAGAGCATGACTGGAAAAGCGGAGGATGAAGGATTCCCAGAATGTCTCCTCTTTTCCACGTCCTATTCATACACATATACAGGCTACATAGGATTAATAAATAAACTCACAAATACACACACATACATACATAATCTACATACATACATACACACATACAAAGACGTTCATGCACACATGAGTTGTGGCATAACTACACACATACATACAATCATACATACATATATACATACATACATACATGCATTCACATATGCATACATACATACATACACATATGCATGCATACATACATACATACATACATACATTCACATATGCATACATACATATATACAAGTAAGTAAATTACGCTAATTACAAATTCTGGAAATTGGGTAGATTGAGGTGACAACAATGTCATATCCCAGCATATAAATAAATATATATATATACCTTCAGGAGTTTAGGGCATAAGTTCATGAATAGCTGGGTCAGGTCAGTGTACCTTACAGGCCCCAGTATGTTGATCCTATGCTGACACAAGTCCACTTATGCCATTAATGTACATACATACATATGGGATGCATCCCCATATACATCCATACTCTTTCGCTTGTATACATATATATATATACATATATATTATATACAAGCATGAAATGAAGACGGCATACCACGCATACATATACATTGATGTATACTCTGATCATATATATTCTGATTCCATGCTTGCGGACATTTGACATATATGTATACTCCGGCGATATATACTCTAGACCTTTGCTTGCGGACATTGACACTAACTGCGGATCTGTCATTCGTCCGTAGAACTTGTTGCTGTTGAGCAGTGTGAAATAAAAATTAAATAAAATTTACTTTCTAAGACGTTTCAAGACCAACATATATGTATAACATATATAATATCCCTCTTTCACAGATCCTATCCCGACTCCCCTTCTTCCTCTTATCTCTCTCTCTCTCTCTCTCTCTCTCTCTGTCTCTGTCTCTGTCTCTGTCTCTGTCTCTGTCTGTCTGTCTGTCTGTCTGTCTGTCTGTCTGTCTGTCTGTCTGTCTGTCTGTCTCTCTCTCTCTCTCTCTCTCTCTCTCTCTCTCTCTCTCTCTGCTCCAACCCCAAACACCACCACCGTAGCTGCCACGCTGTCTCTCTGCCTGACTCTTGGATCTTGACCTGGAACCGAACCCTTCCTGCCTATCGATTTTGTTTTGACTGAGCGCCTGTGAATAAGCTGGTCCCCGTTATGTGGCTTTCGTTGGGCGCTGTTGAAATCTTGGGATTATGATTACGATTATATATATATATATATAAATATATATATATATATATATAATTATAATATAATATACATACACACCAATACGAGCCCGATAAGGTTACATGTGTTTGCGTGTGTGTGTGTCTGCGTGTGTGTGCGTGCGTGTGCGTGGGTTTTTGCTTGCGTGCGTGTGTGTGCGTGTGTGCGTGTGTGCGTGTGTGTGCGCGTGCGTGTGTGCGTGTGTATGTGTGTGTGTTGGTGATGATGGACAAACGTATCGGATGCTCACAAGGTAAGGTGAGTAGATGTTGAGGTAGAGACAGTCCTCTTGCATCTGCTTCGTGTATCTGCCGTTGACGTTGACGTAGATTCTCTGGGGGCAAGCGGTCCCGAACGTCTTCGCCTGCCGCACCCCCGACCACGGACGAGGCTTCACCGGTCCCTGCCGCCGTACATACATCGATGTAGCCACAACAACGTAAGTTACCAGCGCCTTTGATAGGCGCTATATAAACAACTTGAAACATGACTACACACTGGCACCGAAGACCAAACTTTGAAAGAATTGTTTGCTGATATATCAGACACTTCTCTGCGGTCGTTCACAGTGTATTATATATTTGATTTGTTCTAATAAGCAGCGCGCTTTTCGGTTGTTGCTTAACCCTATGATCAATATGATTGTTACAGATATAGAAATGCATGCGACTACCTTACCTTACCTGATCTCATCTTATTTCTCTTGCATCTATTTGCATCTATAAATGTGTGCATGTATGTATTTACATACCCACATATGCATACATATGTATATATATAAGTCTATAGGTACATAACAACATAAGCACAAATACACAAATACATATATATACATACATACACACAAGTGCACTGGACACATTTAAAACACGGCTAAAAACTTTCCTTTTCAGCCTATCCTTCGACGGCTGAATGCACTGGTGAATGTACAGCGCCCTTTTTTGACCTCGGTCGGGGTGTTACGCCGCTATATAAATTGTCTTATTATTATACACATACACACATACATACAGTATCTGCATATGTATGTGTGTTTGCAAGTATTTATATGTATGTATGTATGTGTGTATATGTATGTATGCATGCATGTATGTATGTATGTGGGTATATGTATGTATGCATGTATGTATGCATGTATGTATGTTTGTATATATGTATGTATACAAATGTATATGGCTAATTATATAGTGCCTTTTAAGAACCTCAAAAAGCGCCACATAGATCGATATGTCGTAGGCTGTCCTTCCTTCTTTCTTCTCTCCTCCTTTCATATGTTATATATATATATATAATATGTATATATAATTATAATTATATATTATATATATATATAGTATACACAAGGTAGGTATCTCACCTATATACAATGCGAATACATATAAACAAATGTAGTGCAGATGTATGTATATACCCAATATTATGTCCATGTGTGTGTGCATGCTTAGGCCTACATGTATGCGTGTGTGTGTGTTTATTATATGCCTGGAGCATTTTGTAGTTAATGTACATCAAGTGTAAGTGCAGGTCAGAGTCTAATTACGGGGCTTTTATTTGTAAGCACGCAATGCTTTCAAATCTTTATGTCATTCGTTAGGTCTGTTGCACGCAACTGCGCGGCCTTTAATACAGTTAAACACAGGTTAAAGACTCAAATAAACCTATCTATAGCCAATTCACATCAATATCCAGGCAACCGACGACTGGTAATCCGAGTCCAATGAAGACACGAATAACCGTCGCAGAAGTCAACCGGGTGCAGATGGAAACTAACCCGAAAACGAAGGTCGCGGGTAGGTGGCGACGCGTAGGGTATTCCGAGAAATTCGTCGACTATGTTCGTGACAAATTCGGCTGCAGAGGAAGAAAAACACATTCAGTTGAAGCAAATCAGATCAAAGAAGGAAATATATGCATCGAGTTGACTGTTTAGCGCACTAGTAGTAGTTTCTCAGTTCAACGACATCTTATGGCATCAAAGGCCGTTGACGTCGCCCTCCTCCTTTATCCAGGCTTGGGACTGGCACTACTCGACTAAGTGCAGTGGCGGAGTTCCTCGTTTAGCGCACCCCCTTGGGCCTTGCCCTTTGGACCCCTTTGCCGATTCCATAAACGTAGACGGCTGTGAGAGATTTCTCTTACATTCTTCCTTCTAACTATTCCACTATCTCCGTGAAGCAACCGGAAAGCATTTTCTTTCTAACTTTTCCACCAATATCGTAAAAATATCTGGAGCAGTTCTCTGTTCAACCTTGCATTGCGAGTTTCAATTCATTGTGAAGCAGCAAGGAAAGCTGTAGAAGCTACCTTCAACCAAAGGACTGATGGAACCTATGATTAATCTAATCTAATCCAATGCAATCTAATATAATCTATTCTAATCTAATCTAATCCAATCTAATGACTTCTGTTTCGTCCTAATGCACAAGGCATAGCGTGTACTCAACGGGCGCTTGAATTGAAACTGTAGTCAAAGACCATAAATCCTTTGTGGGTGCCCATCAGCCGAAATGAATAAGCGAGCACCATAACTCACCTCCTCGCCCCTCTTCCTCCGTGTCCTCCTCCTTCTCTCTTTTCCTCCTTCTCCTGCTCCTGCTCCTCCTGCAGCTCCCTTTCATCATGGTTCCGTGCGGACGACAGTCGGTCGGGGTCCTCTCATCACTGCTGACCTCTGCAGCCTAATTGGCCTCTGAGCGCCTGTGAATAAGCTGGTCCCCGCGGCGCGGCTTTCGTAGGGCGCTGTAGAAATCTTGGGATTACGATTACGATTACCTACTACATACCTACTTACCTACCCACCTACTACACTTACCTACCTACCCACCTACTACTTACCTACCTACACATCTACTACTTACCTACTACCTACCTACCTATCCACCTACTACACTTATCTACCTACCCACCTACTACTTACCTACTACCTACCTACTTACTACCTACCAACTGCCTACTTGCACACACACACACACACATATATATAATATATACAGCAAACACATATCCGATTTATATAATTATATTATAATCTCAATATATGCATATGTATGTATTGTATATGCAGACCTACGTGTATATGTTGTATATATGCATGTATGCAGCATATGTAAAGACATTAAGTTAATCGGCTGCGTTTAAAGAAATGGATTATTTCCTATTACCGGAGAGGCAGATACAAAGTTAGATGCAGAGACAGAGGCAGACATAGGGGCAAACGTAGAGGCAGAAACAGAGGAAGCTGCAGACAAATAGGCAGAGACTGAGACAGAGACAGAGGCATTGGCAATGATAGAGGCATCGAAAGAATGAGAGACAGAGACAGAGTTAGAGGCACAGAACGTTTTTCATGTTTGTCCAGGGGTGACTAACGGACTGGAAACAGATAAAACGACAGAAACAGAGTTAGAGGCATAGGCAGAGACAAGCAAACAGGAAGAGTTAGAACAGAGGCATAGAGAGAGAGACAGACAGACAGAGACACATAAAGACAGACAGAGACAGACAGAAAGACAAACAGAGAGACAGAGCCAAGGCAGAGACAGACAAACAGGAACAGTTAGAACAGAGGCATCTCTCTGACAGACAGACAGACAGACAGACAGACAGACAGACAGACAGATAGACAGACAGACAGACAGAGCCAAAGGCAGAGACAGACAAACAGACAGAGACAGAGACACAGACAGACTGAGATATCGCAGGTGTGAATCGCAGATAGAGAGGTTGGTTAAGATGTGAAGCAGAGCTTAAAGACGCTACCGACGATGACGAACCATTGTCCAGCGCCAGTCCAAGAAATTGCAGCTAATCTGCGCTTCCGACCCGAAGGCACCAGATCACCATCTTCACAAAGCCAGCCTCCCTCTAAGGGATCGAAAGCAGAAGACGCAGATTCTCTTTTTACCCTAAGTACACCAAGGCATTCACCAACGTATAGCCCATCCGGGCATACCCCAGAGGGGTTTTGGAGAGCTTCATGCAATGTCAGTTTTCATGCCTTGACAACGGATTGTCCAATTCTGCTTTGGAGTCTCCGTCCGTCCGTCCGTCCGTTCTTCCGTCCGTCCGTCCTGCCACCCTACTTTCCTCCCTCTTCCCATCCTTTCTTCGTCATATTTTCTTTCTTACTTCCTTCTTTTATCCCTCCCTGCCTCTCTGCCTCCCTTTCTTACTTGCTTTCTTCAGTCCTTCTTTCCTACATCCCTGTCTCCTCCACTCCTTCCTTCCTTCCTTCATTCCATCCATCCATCCATCCGTCCGTCCGTCCATCAATCCATCCATCCTTCCTTCCTTCCTTCCTTGCTTCCTTCCTTGCTTCCTTCCTTCCTTCCTTCCTTGCTTCCTTGCTTCCTTCCTTGCTTGCTTCCTTCCTTGCTTGCTTCCTTGCTTGCTTGCTTGCTTCCTTCCTTGCTTGCTTCCTTGCTTGCTTGCTTGCTTCCTTCCTTGCTTCCTTCCTTCCTTGCTTCCTTCCTTGCTTCCTTCCTTGCTTCCTTCCTTCCTTCCTTCCTTGCTTCCTTGCTTCCTTCCTTCCTTCCTTGCTTGCTTGGTTCCTTCCTTCCTTCCTTGCTTCCTTCCTTCCTTGCTTCCTTCCTTGCTTGCTTCCTTCCTTGCTTGCTTCCTTGCTTGCTTCCTTGCTTGCTTCCTTCCTTGCTTGCTTCCTTCCTTGCTTGCTTGCTTCCTTGCTTGCTTCCTTGCTTCCTTCCTTCCTTCCTTCCTTCCTTGCTTGCTTGCTTGCTTGCTTGCTTGATTCCTTCCTTCCTTGCTTGCTTCCTTGCTTGCTTCCTTGCTTGCTTGCTTGCTTGCTTCCTTCCTTCCTTCCTTCCTTGCTTCCTTCCTTCCTTGCTTCCTTCCTTGCTTCCTTGCTTCCTTCCTTCCTTCCTTCCTTCCTTGCTTCCTTGCTTCCTTCCTTCCTTCCTTGCTTGCTTGGTTCCTTCCTTCCTTGCTTTCTTGCTTGCTTCCTTGCTTGCTTGCTTGCTTGCTTGCTTCCTTCCTTCCTTGCTTGCTTGCTTGCTTGCTTCCTTCCTTCCTTGCTTCCTTCCTTGCTTGCTTGCTTGCTTGCTTGCTTGCTTGCTTGCTTGCTTGCTTCCTTCCTTGCTTCCTTCCTTGCTTGCTTGCTTGCTTCCTTGCTTCCTTGCTTCCTTGCTTCCTTGCTTCCTTGCTTCCTTGCTTCCTTGCTTCCTTGCTTCCTTCCTTCCTTCCTTCCTTCCTTCCTTCCTTCCTTCCTTCCTTCCTTCCTTCCTTCCTTCCTTCCTTCCTTCCTTCCTTCCTCCATTAAGTTCATGAGGTCACTGGCCGCTCGTCAGAAGAAGATTTCACGGCATCAACTGATTACGAGGAGTTTTGTGTACTTAATGTAATCGGTTAAGCGACTGTTCTTCCAATAACAGTGACCCAATTCTAACAATTAGTTATATATAATATATGTAACTAATTATTAGAATTGGGTTACTGTTTAATAGATTATATTATAATCTATTAAATGCTAATAAAAATAAACAAAACACAACATAACACAACATAAACACACCATAACATAATCACGACATAATCATGACATAATCATAACAGAAACATGCCATAAACATAAGATAAACAAACCATAAACATACCATAAACATACCATAAACACACCATAAACATAACATAAACATAACATAAACATACCATAAACATAACATAAACATAACATAAACATAACATAAACATAACATAAACATAACATAAACATGACATAAACATGACATAAACATGACATAAACATGACATAAACATGACATAAACATGACATAAACATGACATAAACATGACATAAACATGACATAAACATGACATAAACATGACATAAACATAACATAAACATAACATAAACATAACATAAACATAACATAAACATAACATAAACATAACATAAACATAACATAACAACATTACATAACATTGCATTTATATTGCATTACTTAATATTACATTACTAGAGGTCCATGCCTACCTTTGTCAGCGGGTATCCGGTGTGTTCTCCGGACTCCCTCCAGCTTCCCATAGACCGTCTGAACTACCACAGCCCCACCATCCTCCTCCTCTTCCACTCTTCCATCCTCATCTTTCTCTTCCGCTTCAGCCGTCGCCGAATACGACATAATCAGAACCAGAACCATAGGCATAGCTATCATCATCCAACTCCAACTCTTCGTTGCTCTGTTCCGCTTCGTTGCTCTGTTCCGCTTCATTGCTCCTCTGTTCCGCTTCATTGCTCCTCTGTTCCGCTTCGTTGCCTCCTCGCCTCTGCTCCTCTCGTCCATTATCGCTAGTAAATCGTAACACGCAATCTCCGGGTTGTAGGGTAATAGTATTCGTAATCTCGAGATTTCTACAGCGCCCAACGAAAGCTAAGTCGCGGGAACCAGCTTATTCGCAGACGCTCAGTCAAAACAAAATCGATAGGCAAAAAGGTTCGGTTCCAGGTCAAGATCTTAACTTAGCTATTAGATCCGGATGGGTGTGCTTGCTCTTTCAGTAGCAAGCCCCAGGAACAAGAATTGCAGTATTTGTTTCAGCAACAACTGTAGAGTTTTTTCATCCGTGAAACGCGTCGATGGTTCGTTGCTTTTGAACTCAGAACTTTTGAGTAGGTCTACTCGTCACGTATTATTAGGCCTACTCGTCACATATTATTAGGCCTACTCGTCACGTATTATTAGGCCTACCCGTCACGTATTATTAGGCCTACCCGTCACGTATTATTAAGCCTACTCGTCTCGTATTATTAGGCTTACCCGTCACATATTATTAGGCCAACTCGTTACGTATTTCTCCACAGTCAGAAATCGTTTGCTAAGTTGACGGCAAATAACTTACTTACGAAAGTACAGGTAAAAAGTGAATTCCACTATGTGCCTAGATGACAGAATCCGAGCTGGGAAAATTTTTGCTATAGTCTTGTTACTCAGCTGATTCTCGAAAAGCGCAGACTATCACAGCCTTAGTCAGCTGCGTTTGGCGCGCATCTCTCACGAGCAAACACACTCGACCGCTATAAGTAAGAACTAATTCCGCCGCTTATTTCTCGGTTCCTTCTAACGTTTGAACAGTTTTCGTTATTTTCGCGATTTCCATTATAATCGTCGACTGGATCGCCGCCGGGTCTAGCGCGTTCGGCAGGATATTACGAGTCCTTCTTATCTCCACAGATTGGCTGTGGTTAGGATCAAGCGATGCGTCAGATAGCTCGCATATGGCCCTAGGGAGGAGAGTGAGGAACGAGATCAGTCAGCGATCGGCTCCTGGCTTCAGCTGTTGGCTCCTGATGCTGCTTTGCGTCTGGTTCTATGAGGCCTCGGTCGTGAACTGCGATGCCAATTTGTTCGCAGACTGTTCGTCATACAGTCGTCCCTAAATAGGGAATCGCTTTCGTGCGTGCCAAGGCCACGTCTCGAGAGATGCATAGAGGAATCAGAAATATGCAGAGTCATATGTATGCATACATCAGAGACGTTGTCGTCGTCGTCGTAATCATCGTCGTCGTCGTCATCATCATCATCATCAGCAGCAGCATCATAGTCGCCTTCATCATCATCGCCATCATCATCATTATGTATCATCATTATGAATCGTCATCGTCATTTATCATTATCATAACACAGCAACAAACATAATATCATCACACAACAGCAACAACGACATCATCATTGTCATCACCAACAACAACAAAATCAGCAAAAATAACATCATCATGAATTCTTAACGTCAGCCATTTCCACACACGTAATATCTCGGTACATTTAATTAGGCCTACGCACTTTATTGGCCGCCTGTTTGACAATGCGTCTAATTATATGATTGATTTCGATGTTGGTCTGGCAGCTTCCGCCGAGATATGCCCCAGGCCTAATTGCGGGAGCTTTGCTGCCCCGTTTTTAGTATGGCAGACAGAGATCTTCGCTCCACGGCCCGAAGTTAACTTCTTGTTGCTTTTGCATGCGATTCGAGAATACACCGTGCTTTTCCAGTGATGGGAGTCTGCCTAAATTGGACTTTTTGGATCTGTGTGTCCTTTCCATTTACAGTTTTTGTTCTCTTCAGCCGGGCCTGGGCTGAGCTGGGCTGGGTTTAGAGAACCTTAACGTAAACATCTTGAAGAGGGGCTTTATGAATGCTCTAAATGAGTGAATTCGTCACTTTCCATCTCGCTTTCTTGTCGCGCTCCGTCATGCAGAGTCAAGCGAAGCAAGTAATGAAAAGCTACACGAAAGAATGTTGCAGAGTACTGAAGGATTAAGAAAGTGTTTAAGAAGGCGTCAACGCAAAACGGAGGTGCAAACAGACAGAAATATTTAATGATTTCATAAGTGGAGTTAAATTTATACCAAGCCTGCACGACAGTTCTGCAAGTCTAATGCCCGCTAAAGTCTTCAATCTGTTAGACCTCTTATAAAATTTGGAAAGGGCAGATAATACATAATTAATCATAAAGTTCAAGTGTATGTATGTATGCACGCATGTGTGAATGTATATATGTATGCATGCATGTATGTATTTATGTATATATATGTATGTATGCACGCATCTGTGTATATATGTATGTATGCATGCATGTGTGAATGAATATGCATCTATGTATGTATGCATGTATGCACGTATATATGTATGTATGCATGCTTGTATGTATGTAACAGTATGTATATATGCATGTGTCTGGATATTTATGGAACACCTTTCTAAAGAGGCGGTGACATTGAAGTTTTCGTCTTCCGACGTCGCCATATTAAACAGGAAGGAACCCCTTCGTCTTCATCTCTACCCCCCCCCCCCCACCCTATAACAACCCAAATAAATCTATCGAGTGGCTACATCAGCTAATCATTATGTTAATGCTACAGCTTCGCTGTGCATATGATATCGCTCTATGTGGCCGCTTATGCGACAGACAGACAGACAGACAGACAGACCGACAGACAGACAGACAGACAGACAGACAGACAGACAGACAGACAGACAGACCGACAGACAGACAGACAGACAGACAGACAGACAACGATGGTTGATCAGAATATGAAAGAAAGAGAAAAAGAAAAAGGAAGAAAGAAAGGAAGGAAGGAAGGTAGGTAGACAAACACAAAGACAAATTGAAAGACAGACAGAAAGGCAAACGCAGGCAGGCAGGCAGATAAACTGACAAATAAACCAACCCGACAGATAAAATGGCAGATAAAATGGCGGATAAACAGACAGATAAACAGTCAGTCAAACAAACAGGCAGACAAACAGACAAGGTCGACATATGATCTGGTTTGACTCACACAATTGACGACAATCCTCAATTCTCTTTTGTCATTCAATCGATCGTTAGAGGGCGACTAAAACGCCAGACTAGAGATAATTTAATAGCCTCTCGTCGGATCGGACACAGGGACCACCGCGCAAGTTAATAATTGTTCGGGGTGCGCGGAGTGGTGGAGGGTGGAGCGGAAAAGGTCGGAAGGAGGGGGTGCTTATCCGGTGTCTAATGATATCATCCAGAGCTTTGTTTGGGCGGGGTAGTGGGGGAGGGTAACGTTCTCAGTTGTATCGAAGTTAAACTATTGAAAGTTTTATACAATGCCCATCTTAATTGACTTTTTAAAACCGGACGGTCTCAGTAATTTATGTATTTAGATTAAGCTATTGTGAGGTATTTAAAAGCCCTATGTTGATCGATTGACTGATTGATTGACTGATTGACTCGTTCATTCATTCATTAATATATCCTAACTAAAAGAAAAAGGTGTAATATTCATGATTTTACTAAGCAAAAGAAACCAAAATAAAGAAAAAAACTCATATTACTCTTAGTACAAATTACATTCGTTTGTAATCAGTTAAAAAGTTTTTTTAAATAGCTGCATATTGATTTAAGTATCTCATACATACATAAAGCATAAATACACATACAAATATATTCATACACAGATACATACATACATACATACATACATACATACATACATACATACATACATACATACATACATACATACACTCCCCTTTGCAAAGTTCTTAAAAGGCGCTATACAAATGTTCACGTAAACATCAACGTTTCGCTTCCAGTTTTGTAATCCTTAATGTAGACCAAAGTACTGACGGATCCAGAATAGCACGGAGGGTAAATGGGGTTCTGAGGGCGAAGTGAGTGTTTTGCGAGGAGGGCCAATCTGGAATGGAAGCCATAATCTCTGGATTAGACAGCTGCCTAGGCCTAATCATACTGTATATTCTACTGCGCGCTCTTTGACCTTTCAAAAGCTTTTCGTACCACTGACAGTGTTAATAAATTAAAAAATTATGGCGTGCTGTACAGATTTAGGGCAATCACAGAGCGTAATATGAGACTCTTATGTGCATGTTTACAAGGCCTATTGTTGCAGGGAGATTATCAAACACAAACGTGAAGCTCTAGACTTCTCTAAATAAGCTAATTACGACATGAAAAAGCGGATCCAGTTGTAGATCCGTATTTTATGATAGATTCACAATGGCCGCCTACAGTTCTTTCATTATAAAAGACCTAAGAATCGATGACGATGACGTTTCAAAGCCATGTTGCTAGATTGGTTAGCGCCTCATTTGGCCTGACATACATTGACGTCACAATCGTCGCCATGGCATCTCAGCTGCCCTGGTTAGCTACAATGGTTAAAGCGTACATCAAGGCTCCTCACTTGGCCCGACATACATTGACGTCACAATCGTCGCCATGGCATCTCAGCTGGCCTGTTTAGCTACAATGGTTAAAGCGTACATCGAGGCTCCTCACTTGGCCCGACATACATTGACGTCACAATCGTCGCCATGGCATCTCAGCTGCCTTGGTTAGCTACAATGGTTAAAGCGTACATCAAGGCTCCTCACTTGGCCCGACATACATTGACGTCACAATCGTCGCCATGGCATCTCAGCTGGCCTGTTTAGCTACAATGGTTAAAGCGTACATCAAGGCTCCTCACTTGGCCCGACATACATTGACGTCACAATCGTCGCCATGGCATCTCAGCTGGCCTGTTTAGCTACAATGGTTAAAGCGTACATCAAGGCTCCTCACTTGGCCCGACATACATTGACGTCACAATCGTCGCCATGGCATCTCAGCTGGCCTGTTTAGCTACAATGGTTAAAGCGTACATCGAGGCTCCTCACTTGGCCCGACATACATTGACGTCACAATCGTCGCCATGGCATCTCAGCTGCCTTGGTTAGCTACAATGGTTAAAGCGTACATCAAGGCTCCTCACTTGGCCCGACATACATTGACGTCACAATCGTCGCCATGGCATCTCAGCTGGCCTGTTTAGCTACAATGGTTAAAGCGTACATCAAGGCTCCTCACTTGGCCCGACATACATTGACGTCACAATCGTCGCCATGGCATCTCAGCTGGCCTGTTTAGCTACAATGGTTAAAGCGTACATCGAGGCTCCTCACTTGGCCCGACATACATTGACGTCACAATCGTCGCCATGGCATCTCAGCTGCCTTGGTTAGCTACAATGGTTAAAGCGTACATCAAGGCTCCTCACTTGGCCCGACATACATTGACGTCACAATCGTCGCCATGGCATCTCAGCTGGCCTGTTTAGCTACAATGGTTAAAGCGTACATCAAGGCTCCTCACTTGGCCCGACATACATTGACGTCACAATCGTCGCCATGGCATCTCAGCTGCCCTGGTTAGCTACATTGGTTAAGTGTACGTCAAAGCGCCTCTGTGCGTGAGGATGCCGGTTCGTATATTGATGGTAGCTTATTTCAGAGATTTGAATCTCGGCATAGCACGGTCCATATACAGGGACTTTAAATGGCGTGGCGCCCATTCAAAGAGGCAGCGGTGAAGGATCTCACCTGATCACACGTTTTTTTACAGGGACCGTATGGCCTCGACCCTGCTCATTTTTCAACGAATTAACCGGGTGATGGTCTTGGCCTCAGGGGTCCGGACACCAAGAACCTCATCCAGTTACGCCACTTTCGTTATAATCATCATAATTAAGGCTTTAACAGTCAGGTCTTTATCTACTACTGCAAACTGGTCTAAACAGAACAGCCTATGTAGGCCTACAGGGCCTATCTACAAAGCTTCATCGCACGCTTTGACAAACTGTGTGAATTCATTTCTCGTAACTACATATCATTGTTTTCTCGACTATCCTTTGTTCTTGCGACGCATCTGCTCAAGTTTAGCGAAAGAGACGCGTGTGTGCGTCTGTCTGTCTAGCCGTACGTCCGTCCGACCGTCTGCCTATCCATGAGCTCATCTGTCAGGGCGTATCCTGCACGTCGTCACGTCTACTCTAGCGCCACGAAGTCGGTCTTGGCACTGATCGATTTCGACCTCGAGCCCCGTAGCTTTTGTATTCATAGGTTCTCGTCGTGTAGGCGTTGAAGCCCGCGTGACCTCGCTTCTCAAGTGGCGGAGGAAGTGTGGATTCCTCGGCGGGTATCTTCGGGTTTTCGTCGGACCCTTGAAAGTGGCGACAGCGAGGCTGGCTAAGCGAGACTTAAGCGAGATTTAATGGCGGCCGATGACAGGTTGGGGCGAAACTCCGACCTTTTGAACGACCCAGACTAGCTGCATTGATCGACGAAAGACAGACAGGATGTGGTTAGAAGAAACACAGAACCCAGGTGACGCCAAAGCCAAACGAAACTTAATTATAAACGCAATAAATGATACTAGATACATAATTGCGAAGGCCTAGGTCACGTGGTGTTTCATGGACGAACCCCATTTGTTGGCCTAAGAGTTACGCTTGTCACTTTGCTATCGTTTATTCAATCGAACTTCAATCCATCGAATCTCTACAACTTTCAGCATTAGCCTGTTCTATTTTCCTTTGTATATAACTTCAAAGACGACAGCCTTCGAGGTTTCGGTACTTATACATTCCCGCTGAGCACGTGGTACTGCATTAAACACATGCCACAACCAGAAGCATGTGCCACTGTAACAAAACATATTAGGCCCAACCTAATATAATCCAACCCCTTAGGGGTATACATACATACAGTAAAATCACTGAGCCATGAAAACATGCAAATATCCGCACTCTGTATCAAAACACCAACAGCAGAGTAAAACATCGGAGTAACACATTTTTAACAGCGTTTTATAAACCAATTCTTCAAGCCCCAAACATCCTAACAGTATCAAATGTCCTAAGTGTTCAGTGTTCATGGCCACAAACCGAGCACAACCGTTCAATGGCAGTCAGACGTTGCATTCGAGACGTCTAGAGATCAGCTGCAGTCACCAGCTCGAACCACTGCCTCAGTGCGTCGCTAAGCGTCTGAGGCAGGGTATGGACATCACGCAGGATTATGTAGAAAGGAAACGGAAACGTCTCCACAAATGTTTTAATAACGACCTGAAAAAAGAACAATTAAAAACTTAGTCATGCACACAATATTCCTGTGTAAGATCTGCAACAAACTAAGTACTGCATTTAAATTGTAATAATACAGAAAACAGTATGATACCAGTACAACGAAAATAATTGATTAGCATAATAAAGAATGCCAACTGTTTGCAACTAAACTCCCTTTCAGCACTTTTGAGAGCTCCCATAATGTCCTGTATAAATCTGATCTAATCTAGTGACTTCTGTAGTGCCGCTATCATAATGCTCAAGGCATCAATCATAGGTCGCTTCAAGTGAAATCGTAATCAACATCTGAAACCATTGGCAAAGCCAGGTCAAATTCCTAGAGGTCAGAGAAACCAGAAGTTTGGTAATGGTGGGTAAGCAAGTTGAAACAATGTTAACAAACACAATGACACACATACAAACAGTACACATGTTACATATATACACATATTGCATACAAACATTATACTCTGTTTATCAGTTTAAAAAAAATTAAATTCATTTCATCGATAAATATATAACACTGCAATCTAATAACAAGGCATTAGTTGATCATGCTTAGCAACTGTGCACTAAACTCGAGGTCATTGCAAAGTGATCGACTCAGATGAGGAGAGCTGATCAAATTTACTATTTAGTATTATTATTACAGTTACCACATTTACACATGTATGTACGTACATGTATGTGTGTATGAATGTAATTATGTACTAATGTATGTATGCATGTATTTATGTACGCATTTATTTATGTACATATGCGTAATCAGTGTAAACACACAAAGAAACCTGCTGAAACACGAATATCTAACAGATATAAAAACCGACTTTGTAATAAAATAATTTATTGTTAATCTAATTTTTATTATTTGTTAATGTTTTCAGGAATCAGTTTCATTTTACTCACCTTTTTAACGTCGTCTGTTTCGACCATTTCCACTGACATAATGTCCAGTACGGACCCCTAAACACGCATCAATAACATGGACATTAATTTCAAACAATAAAAAACCGATACAATGCTTCTGAATATCATCGATGTTAAGAAATGTCTTACTCTTACTTACATTACTGATCTTTGTTCATTGCCAATGAGGATCAAAACCCAAAGGGCTGTGCGCATGACCAAAAGTTTATTTTCTTGCTCTGTAGCCCCCAACTGTTGAGGTGAGAAAGTTTTAACAGGACTTCTAGATTGGATAATAATTTTTGACTGCTTTCACTTGAAGCGATCATCGATTTGTGTCTTTGAATGGTGCTGTTGAAGTCATTCGATCAGATTAGATAAGCATAAGAAGATGAGAAACTGCATCATGTAGCACAATTTTAACTAACCTTTTTATATCGTTTCACAGGATTTCCTGATACATCTAGGTCTGTTGGGCTCTCCTGCAAAACAACCCATGTTTATTATTAAGCGCTAGCATTCAGTGTTATGAATCACTGCAATCAATCAGCATCAATCGCACAGTCAAACTGCCACAATGCCACTATTAGCACCTCCTATAACTACAGTCTCTCTTTTTCTCCCTCTCCCTCTCTCTCCACTCCCTCTCTCTCTCCTTCTCTCAGAGAGCAAACTCAGCTGAATGCAGCTGTATTCATGAAGTGTGTCCTATCTTGGGCCCTTCTTCTTGCAGTATACAGCCCAAAGCTGTGTCATTCCAGATCCTTTTCAGTGGTACAGTCCACATGGTTCAGGGTCTACCGTTTGGTCTCTTCCAGTCCTTGGGGCTTGGTTTGTCGTGGACCACGTGGCGCTCCTACAGTTCTCATTGCGTTTGTGTGACATGGCCAAAGAAGCACAGAAACTGGTAACCAGAGTCTGAGCAAGATAAGAAATTGCCTCTTCAGACAATTTACCAAAAACAGATCTCTTAACAGTGGGGTTAATTAGAGAACATTTCAGTGGTGGAAACAACACCACCTTTATTTAAAAACCCTATCTTACACCTATTTTTTCATATAAGGGTTGGTTCATAATCATTACATTTACGGACTACAATAAAATATATATTAAAATACTATGCAACAAAACATGAAAATCTCAAACCTCGTAAACCGGGCTGTCAAGCACAACAAACAAGACGAAGATGTTCGCCTCCCGCAGAATCTGGATTGCATCTTTGACCAACGAATCAAGCTGCGAAAGGCGGCCGTCGGAAACGATCAAGAGCAGCTGTGCAGTGTTTGAATTCTGGAAATCACCAGTAATTCTCTGCCTCATATCTCCGAAAATTGCAGCCGCAGCTTCCAGCAACTATACAAGAAAAAAAGCTCCACATTCCAAATGGATATCGAGACAGTCCCTTAATGGGTGCTAAATAAATTTCTTTTATATAATAAAATTATATTTAATAAGATTGTGGAGACATTGCAACTATATAAACAAAAAATCTGAGTTCATTCCTAATGAGACTTGAAACAAGTCAGCCAGTCATACTACGGTCTTTACAAATCGTCCTTCCACTAAACTGTAGTTAACCCACCCAGCTCATGTTCCAAGCATTACTCACTAGTAACAACTTCAATTTACCTAAAAACAGTTTTGCTTTACTTATAAACAGTTCTACTTCACTTAAAGGCAGTTCCACTTTACCAATAAGCGGTTTCACTTTACCAGTATGCAGTTTCACTTTACCAATAAGCAGTTTCACTTTACCAGTATGCAGTTTCACTTTACCAATAAGCAGTTTCACTTTACCAGTAAGCAGTTTCACTTTGCCTACCAACAACTTTCACAAGCGTTTAACTGTTGACATGCATAAGCAAAATCAAAGAAAACGTCATCAGAATGTCAACAGTTATCAGGACTTGTGGCCTGTCATGCACCGAGTCAAACAGATTTCTCTAACAAGCTGAGAGCAAAACCAATTTACCTCGATCACTTTGGTGTGATTCTGCTGAAACTGGAGCTGTTGTATTATTTTTGCTCCCGACTGAGCGGTAAATGGCTCCTTAAAAGGATGCAGTACTTGAACGGACTCACCAAAACTAAAACAGAAGAACATTTCGAGGCTCTAAACTCGCATCATCTGACCTGACCTAAACTGCCTTTTGCATGTGGCCAGTCTTTTCTCACCACTTGGACTTCACACTGACAATGTATCGTCTATGTACCACTTTTATAGCCGCATTTGCAAGATCTAGTCTAATAAATGCAGCACAAACATTTATAAAAAATTTGGCCACAATAATTGGGGAATGTTTCAGATGACTGGTCAACCAAAACACTAAATGCACACAGAGATTGAAAATACCAACAGCAGAAATATTGTCTGCTTAAAAATATATCGGGATGTCAAGTCACTTTCTGTCAAACAAGTGGCATTAAGCTAACTATATTTTTTCCTGTTTATTAAATTCATCATGTATGTGATTCTAAGCATACATTATGAAATGCCCAGATATTTACTCATAACACGATGCCAAATGGCAGGAGACTCACCTGCAGACAGACAGATCTCCAACTTCTAATTTCGTAAGTGCATTCGAAATAACAGCTAACGATTCATAAGCCAACTAGTAAAAACAAAACAGATAACATAATGTAAACGACTCAGTATCTCCAGAATAAACTTACAGCAATTTAATAACTCAAGTAATTTGCTATTCATAACATAAACATATCAACAAAACCCCCAAAATGCTGATACAAAGGTCACAGCGATGAACAATACACTGAAACAATATTATAGAACACATAAGACTCAGCACTTCATATAAATGATGACAGAATAAAGGCATACTGCTTATTTGTTAAATGCAATACGGAACACGGCTGAACTTGCCTGTCTAGAGTCATTATACTCCATGCTTTGGGAATCGTCTATTGCAATCAGGACCTGATACTGCCTCTTGCTAGGCTTCGTTCTCCGCAGCCAGATCTTGTCCTTTCGAAACTGGCTGGCGACATATGGAATAATTTTGCGCATGTTAATGCGCTTTCCAGTCCGATAGTCACCCCTGGAAAAACATGACGAAGACTAGTGGTAAAAAGTTCAAACAGGCATTTACAGTAACTATCAGTAACATTAACTACCTTGGCCTTGACTGATGCCTTGTGCAACAAGATAACAGCAGACTACATTTAAGAACAGATTAAATTAGATTTTTCCAATTACGTGTCATGTTCACACTGTTAAGCATCATTTGACTCCAACTAAACTGTTAATTCAGTTGACCTAATATTAGCTCAGTTCAAGCACAGGATCTGCACAGATTCTCACACAGCTACTTAATTATTTGATCACAGCATGGACAGAATTACCAGCTTCTAAAAATATATGTAAAAACCAGATCACAGAAGGATCGGAATCACAGCTTCTAAAAATACCTATAAATATCTGCTGAAAATATCTAGACACTCGCACCTAAGCTTTGAGGCTTGAGTTGGTTCAAGGATTAGTCGTAGCTGCTCACAGAGCTCTTGTGACAGCTGGGAGGTCAAGGATTCAACCCGCTGCCAAAGAACCTCAGCTTTTCTCTCCTTTGAAGTAAACCAGACACATTCAGTTAACAAATACAAAACACAACAAAAATAGTAAGTCACCGTCTTTCAGAGGTTTCTATAAGGCGCTATATAAATTCTCAAATAAACACTTGTACATAGTCACTTACACAAAAGCCAAACAGCTAAAAAGTCAAAGACTAGTAATGTAATGTAACGAGGCATTTGAACAGTACCTTCTAAGTACCTCCCAAAGTTACTTACAAAATAACACTTTACATCTTGCCCATAAAATATGTATGGTAACATACATATAAGTTTTTATTGCAATCAATCATTTACGTAGCTGCAATGTAACTAGGCAGTTGCTAGCAAAAATTAACATCTTGAACATAAAATATTTAACAAGTGAATTTTTCTTATTTATTACTAACTTGTGATCAAGCACTTATGTAGTTTTTCACATCATAAAGAATTCTAGAGTCAATCTGCTGATTGATGTGAATCCACCGCATTAGTTTAAGGAAACCGAGCTCAATCAAGGTACCAGATTTCATCTTATTACATCACAGACACATCTGTTCAGTGCTCACTTGTTCCACAGAGTCTGGTATCAAATACAAATCCTCGCGTTCCTGTTCCATAATCTTACGAAGATTCTCAACTGCAAGTTCTCGTGACAGCTGCAACAGCCAAAAGTCAGCACAATGCTTAATTCAAAATATTCTATGATTTTTATTCTTACCGTGTCATTTTATTCAGTTAAGCTACTTGATGCATTTACAATGGACTTCCCTACTGACAACCTTTCAACAGTACAAGTTTTTTAACGCTGCAAAAACAGCTAAGTTTTTAAAAGGAAGAAATAAAATTTTCCATCGCAAGGTGGAAGGAGATTTCACAAAAAGTTCCATTTACTAGAGTAACAAACAAGACTTTCTCTCTTTAAAACGCAAAATAACTTTCTCTGAAGACCTTAGCAGAATGGATGCTTTTGGCTCTAATCAATGTTGAATGCCAAACTAACTTGGCTGATGTCAGCCAAAAAGTGTAGCCTAGTTTCAACTAATCACAAGAACAAATACAAGAATAAGCAGGGAGCCCTTATAATGCTACCTTTGACATTCTGACTTGGATCTTGACCTTGAACTGAACCCTTCCTGCCTATCGATTCTGTTTTGACTGACCGCCTGTGAATAAGCAGGTTCCTGCGATTTAGCTTTCGTTGAGCACTTTATAAATCTTGAGTTTTTACAAATATGTGACCCATGCCAAATATCGGCTACTAAACGCCACTGGATTAAACGGTGGTCCATGTGCCAGTAGTGTTGTATCAGTCTGTGTTATAATGAAAAGCATTGTAAGGAGGCTATGGGTGAACTTACGCTGGGGTTGTAGTTCTCCAGCACCGTGTGAACAGAAGGTTTCATACTTCTTGCGACTGTGGCTGTCTCGATCCGATCTCCACTCACTTCCACTTTTGTTTCGTTCTTCAAATCGCTCTGCTTGTCCTTTTCATCTGACTCATTTGTCTGAGTCTGCGATAGTTTCTGAGCTGCTTTTGCTTTTGTCTCTGGCTAGAAAATGAAAAACAATCGTGCGATGAATGATAAAGAAGCTGCAAAAAAGTAAAGGATCCCATATCCCACAAATGAGATGTAGGGAGGCGCTCATCTCCTTTTCTAGGCCCTTGAGCCTGCAGTGGACGAATCCCAAGGTCCTCGACACGGGGCCAGTGCATTGCAGGACTTGCCGTTTACTTCCCAGCTTATGCCCATACCAAATTATACTGCTTAGTGACAGAGGCTCAGAGCTGCTTAATTTCACTATAATGTCAACATATGTATTCATAGCATTCAAATCAGACTCCTCGTTAAACCTTCACATCAAATTTAACTCCTCCTACCTTAGGTTCACTTTCATCTTCGTCCACTTCCATCGGGATCTCTTCATCAATATCCTCATCTTTTTTGGGCTCGTCTGTGTTCATCAGCTGCTGCTGCTGCTTCAGCTGGTCCTCAGTTGCAGCATCCAGCGTCTGAGCATCATTCTGGGATGCAGCGTCCTTGATGTGTTCATATAAATCGCTCGTCTGTGGCTCTCGCTACAAAAAAAAACTATGCATATGAATTTTTTTCCTACTAAAAGAAATATTTGTAAAAGAAATTTGCATAGCACCTCTTCAAGAGAAACTATCCAAGGCGCTCTCTGTGTTAACCTTAACGATGTTAAGTGTCATTAAGAACAGAACACTCATCTGTTAGCAAACATTGCTCAGATAACTAGAAGAGTCACCAGTGGCAAACTCGTGCACACATGCAGAGCCCTATCGAGAAGTTTCTAATTAATAATAATAATAATATTTAACATGATCCTGTTTAGAGTAACTCACTTTTTCATCGGATTCTTCTGTTGTGGTCTCAATGGTCTTTAGACTGTGTTCGGTCTTCTCCGATTTTGTGCCAAGGCTGCGATCGTTGCTGGCCTGATCTTGACGTCGTCGCTTCTTCTTGTTCTTCTGGAGAAAACAATCAAGTAACAATGCATCACAAAATCTAATTAAAACATAGATAAATAATTATTATATAGATTTATACATTATCTATACTGCACAAATCAATAATAAAAAAATAACAAATAATAAAATAAAAAATGCATAAAAATAATGAATCATAAACAAATAATTGTAGATATCTGTATATTACCTACGCTGCATAAATAAATAATAAATAATTCTTAATCATAAATAAATAATTATAATAAATAACAATAATTGTGTACATTTGTACATACATTGCAAATCCGCAACAATTACGTAATTTATGCTGTTAGAAATCAGTTTTAAAAATCCCTAGTAACTATGAAGAGCCACCTTCTTTCGTTTCTTGGAGCCTCCCTGGGCAACCATTTCTGACTCTCCTCCTTCCTGACCTTTCATCTCTTCAGAAATAACAGCTCCACCCATGTTCTCCTGTAGAACAACACGACAAAAGAAACAAAATCAAAGAACTATTCAACTGCACTGCAATCTAGTTCAGGAATAGTAGTAAACTGTTGATTGTGCATCCTCTGAACATCGCCAAATATAAAAGTATCTTGAGTACCTGGAAATTTCCAAATAAAATTCTCTTGTGCATGTGGAAATACCCAAATACATGTACATGTAAGTCTCTTGTGCGTCTGAAAATTTCAAAATAAAATTCTCTTGCGCATGTGGAAATATCCAAATACATGTACAAGTAAGTCTCTGACGTATCTGAAAATTTCCAAATAAAGTCTCTTATGTCTCTGATAAGTTCAGAATAGAAGTCTCGTCTGTGTGTAGCAACCCACCACCGGTGACCTGTCTAGTTATCGCAGCACTGCTTCTAACTGATGAACTTTCTGTTCTTGATGACAATCAGCATCACGTAAACTAACACAGCACTGCTTCTAACTGATAAACTTTCTGTTCTTGATGACAATCAGCATCACGTAAACTAACACAGCACTGCTTCTAACTGATAAACTTTCTGTTCTTGATGACAATCAGCATCACGTAAACTAACACAGCACTGCTTCTAACTGATAAACTTTCAGTTCTTGATGACAATCAGCATCACGTAAACTAACACAGCAAGCACCATTGATTAGCTTCTCCTGAAGTGGCAATATATAAATTCCTAATTACAATTATGTGTCTGAAAATCCCGAATAGGAAGGAGTCTTACCTCTTTCTTCGTGTCATCGCTGACGCCAGCTGTATCCTTGACGCTCTCCATTTCTTGCACATCCACTGTACTGTGTTCTGTCTTTCTGGCGCTTTCATCTTCATCCCGATTAACCTTTTCCTCTTCCTTTGCCTCCTCCTCCTCCTCCTCATTTTCCTAGCAAAAACAAAGAAAAAAAAACAATAAATCTGCAAATCAAAACCAACCAAATATCATTATTATATTAACTAAGTGCAATTTGTTATTCGTATGCAAAGTATACTCTTGTTATCACACAAATTATATCCTCTCACAACATAAAGTTCAGAAGACATTTAATTAACATATTTAATTAACATATTATAATTAGTCTGCATTTATAAATCTGTAGTGTTCTTGACCTCAATAATAGAGTTGTATATTTTTGCCATGGAAAATCGTTCTACCTTAGCATCATATCCTGGCTGATGGACAGGTGGTTTCTGGTCTTGGTCCGGGTCTTGGTCCAGGTCTTGGTCCAGTTCCATTTGGTCTTCAGCATTAGCTTCGGTATCCTCAGGACCCTAAGAAAAAGAAAAAGAAAGAATTTAACAAAGGAAAATAACTAACAGTAGTGAAAGGAATCCAACAATTGACTTGATCTGACTTTCTTAATCAAATTAACTAGAACAGCTGTTCAAGTGTGGGTATCATTAACTCATTAACCATAATGAGCCATTAATTGGTCTTAATTAAATAATCAATCAATCAATGCATTCTAAGGTGGAAGCCACCAACTGAATTTATGCAGCAAATCGTAAAAATGACGCATTCAATTTACAACTTACTCCTTGTTCCTGTTCACATGTCTGTTCTTCTTCTTGTTCTTTGTTCGGCTCCTGGGGCTGCTCCTTCTCGGCATCTCTCTCCTCTGACTCTCTGGCCTCCTCTTCCTCCTCTACTGCATCATCTGCATCCTTTGGTACATCCTCCGTACTCTCATCCTCGCCATTAGCTGGTTCCTCGCCATTCAGCTCCTCAGCTTCTGCACCTGGATTGTAAGTAAGTGAAGAGATGTTACAGCAACAGTTTAGCATTAGACCAAAAACAGACCCAACAACTAAATTCATTAACACATTTAATTAAAAGAATTAAAAGAATGCTTATTGACAGTAAACCCCTCATTCTGCAGCCTTTGTTAAAACTATAATGGTCCAGTAATAAACCATAAACAGCAACACTACTACATACACCCAAAATAAAAACAACCCTCTACAAACCCTAAGTATTAATGATAAACATTCACTAAATATTCATGAAAAGCCTTACTGATCACTCATAAAACATGTGATTGAAAACATGCAAGAATTGATAACTGAATACTAATGAGAAACGATTGCTGAATATTCATATTAATGATAATTGAATATTCATGAGAAGTGGTAACTGAAAATTCATAACAAATGTCAATGAAATAAATATTCATTAGCTGACCTTCTTCTTGGTCCTTGTCATCGCCTCCATCAAGGTTGAGGTCATCAGGCAGCTCCAACGGTTCTTCTTCTCCATCTTCTGGTGCTTGAACATCAGAGCGAGGCTGATTCAAATTCTCATCCTCAGGACCCTGATTTTGTCAAATAAATAGTTAGCTTTTACTAAAACTACGTTTTACATTTGGTAGCTATACTTGAAGAAAAGAAGCTATATAAATAACCACACATATACACACACACAAACACACACACACAAACACACACACACAAACACACACACACAAACACACACACACAAACACACACACACAAACACACACACACAAACACACACACACAAACACACACACACAAACACACACACACAAACACACACACACAAACACACACACACAAACACACACACACAAACACACACACACAAACTCCTATTTGGTAACACTAGTTTTCATATTTGAATTATATTGTAGAAAAGCGGCAAATAAGAAAGCTGATGAAACATTTCCTACCTCATCATCAAAATCTGATGGACTCTCCATCTCATCTTCATTCTGCTTTTGTTTCTTATCATCCGGTGCATCCTGACATCTGTCATCTTTGGCGCCGAGTTCCGACTTGCTCTGTTCTCCATCACCCTTTCCAAATTCCTCTTTCTATGACACGAAAAACAAAATATTTTGCAATTAGTATAAGTCATCTTTCACTTGTCACATGGCTTAATGCTGATTAAATCTTAGGTTTCTAGTAAAAAGATGTAACTCTGTGTAATTTTATAGAAAAATTAAGAAACTATTAAATGTCTTGTTATATTACGATGCATTACTCATGCGTACAACTAATTTTTGATGATTTTACCATCGACTGACTAGGTTAATATATACCTTTTCTTGTTCTTGTTCTTCCTCTTCATCACTTCCCCACAATTTCTCATCCAGCTTATCGACATCTTCCTCCCCAAGATCTCCCATCTTCCGATCGAGTTCTGTCTCCTCTTCATTCTTATCTTTCTCATTTTCATCGTTGTCTTCGCCTGGAGAACAAAATTACATTGTTAAAGTCCAGTAAAATTTAAACTGACCGACTGATTGAATGGTTGGATGGGTACAGCTTTGTGGCAATCAACAAATACCAGCTAAACTTCTGTGTAATATGAACTTTCAGTAGTAATTACATGAGTAGAGAGTTTTTCTTACCATTCTTCTCCAGGTCGTGCGTTTTACCATCAATGTCTTCTGACATTTCAATGGCATTGTCTTCAGAGGTAATGTCTGGCTGATTTTGGTCATTGGCGTCTTCCTTCTTGTCCTGTTCCAATCCTTCAACCTATGAAAGAAAGTACCTGACTACCGTAGCACTCAACATAAAACACAAAATACAAGTGAAACACGTTGAAATCGACGCTAAAATGTAACGAATTTAGACAGTGGCACTGCAGAAATAAAATAGATACAACGCAGTTTGAAGACTAACAGAAAATAAAGGAGAAAAAAGAAAATAGGAAAAAACAGCAGCTAAATAAGGAAAAAAAATTCATAACTTGTAGGTCATAATATTACAAAACTCATGGAGAATTTCATGAACTGACATCGAATGAATCCGAGCTCTAGAATCAAGCATTCTGTGCTCTCAAAGTAACTTGGAGCTAAATAAATGTTCAGTTACATTACAGCATTTCACATTCCTGCTTACTAAATGTATGCATCAGGTTATTTATACAGCATTGCCTTAAAAGAGCTTCACAAATATTCACAAATATGCAAATATCACATTTTGATAAGCATCATGCTAAACAGCTTCTGAAGAGCAGAACTAACCTGTCCTTCATTGTCGATCTGATCGCTGACGTCTTTCATTCCCTCACCTTCACCAATTCCACCTCCTTCCATGTCCTCAAACTCTGTAGCACCCTCTTGTGTCATCTCATCTGAGAATCCTTCTGGCAAACAGAAGCCCTAAAGAACAAGAAACAAGAGAGTTGACAATAGACGATTCAATCGACTAAGAAAAGCCTTTGGTTGTCATTCATAATAAATTAAAATCACGTTAAACAAAATGCTCCCATAAACACCTCGTTACTGCACTTTTCCAATTGATTACACTTTCAGAAAGCTATGATGTCCCCTCAAGCAACCATCGATTCATACCTCGTCCATTATGTGGGGCACGGTAGCCAATTGGTTAGAGCACCCAAATTGTAACGTGAAGAGTATGGGTTCGAGCCTACTCTGAGATGGTCACTGTGTAGCGGACTAGAGCAAGTTCTTCACTCACAAACATTCCTCTTCCACAGATCCTATCCTGACACCCCTTCTTCCTCTTATCTGCCTCTGCTCTCCAGCCCCAAACATCACCCACCGTAGCTGCCACGCTGTCTCTCTCTGCCTGACTCTTGGATCTTGACCCGGAACCGAACCCTTTTGCCTATCGAATTTGTTTTGACTGAGCGCCTGTGAATAAGCTGGTCCCCGCGGCGCGGCTTTCGTTGGGCGCTGTAGAAATCTCGGAATTACGATTACGATTACACAGTAGCTCAGCGCCATCGACTGATGCTTAGTCAGTAGACAGTGGCGCTGAGTAAATGAAGAAATAATAATGGTAATGGAACTACGGAAGTCCTAAGAATAGATAAGACCCGAAAAAGTGTTGATAATAACGTTTCAGATGTTACTCTGAACACGTGGGAGCAAAGCAGATGACTTGAGAAGTTACTAGTTACCTTTTGTGCAAGACCACGGAAGACTTCAAGCAGAACTGTCAGCAGTTTGGTCGATGCTCTCAGGCCGGCAATTCGCTGCGTCAGAACGTATTGGACCAGGTGGGCATACTGTTCAAAGATAGGCAAATGTATGACCAGGTGGTGTACAGCCAGGTGAGTTCTCCGTACATGCTTTGGATCATTTGTCAAGGCCACAATCGAGGAAACAAGATCATCCAGACAGTGGTTCATCTGTATTTAAACATGAAGTGGCTATCAAATCGATAAGCTATCTCATTCTGAACAAAATCCATGTAATCAGAACTACGCAACACTAGTGTACTGGGTCTGTACTCGAAAGATTGTGGGTTTGCAGCCACTGAGTGGATTCCATGTAATGACTTTTGGCAAGTTGTTTACACCGTCTATCACGAAGCAGTAGGTAGGTAGTTTTTAAACAATGCTTTGTCATAACAAAGATGATTAGCAAGTGTCAAACAGGGGGCCAAGCAGAAGAAACCAAGCAGTAAACTTTGGTAAGCTGGGAAATAAATGGCAAGTCCTGCGACACACTGACCCCATGTCCAGAACCTTGCGATTTGTTCACTGGTGACTACAGGGACAAAGAGTGGAAAACCTCCTCTATGTTCCATAAGGGATACGGGAGCCTTACATTTACTTTTAAGCAGAATTTTAAGCATCTTATATTTCCAGTGGCGCCCTCTGCAAAATTTATCATTATTTCTCGATCATTGCTTGATTGTAAGCGAACCTGAAAGACGTAACATTACTTTACTACTTTAACATATTTTCATATCATTCACATCACTTTACAGATTTCCATTATTGTTAAAATTTAAATGTGGTTACCACAGCAGCTGATTTTCAAATACTTCTGAATAGTGTGTCAATGACATGTATGTAGAACTATAAGGGCTCCATATAATTTCACAAATACATCGTATTGTGAACTGCACTTTTCGTGTAGTGTCCTTATTTCAATTTCACATACCTGCTCCAAATTCAATGCATCTATGTCTTCCGTCAGCATCTTTCCGATCTTAGTCATGAGAAGTCCTTCTGTCTCCAAATCGTCCTCGTCAGCTTCTTCACCTTCTCGACATTCATTAGTTGAGTTTACCGTCAAATCCGAATCTTTACCGATGTTAATCTTTTTCAAGAACACCTCAACTACTTTTAAGGATTTGCGCATCGTCCGATCAACTTTCTCCGAAAATTCGATCAAAACAGGATCGTTCTCAGTTAAATTTTCAATCTCATGAATGTCATCAACGGTCTGCAGGCTGTTCAGCTCAGTGTCTAAAAACTTTTCAAAGTGCTTGGCGACTTTGTGAATTTCAGTGATGTTGTAGACAATGGATGTCGCGATGCCATGATTTCCAGAAGATGGTAAGCAGAGTGACCTCTTAACACAAGAAAGAAGATCGGCTGCTTGTTTCAGCGATTCAAATCCACCACGAATGCTGCTTACATCTTCCCTAAATGAGCAGAAAATGTTATCAATTGGCAGAATAAGTGTTAAATCTGACATGAGATAAATACTGTGTGGGTTTACCAGGAAACAGATAAATACCAAGTGAGTTAAATACCTGCAGGTCATGTTATGTTTAATCGTATTTGTTTCGCGTTGATTTTCCTCATTTGCTCTCTTGCCTTCATGATTTTCTTGACTTTCCCAGTCCTTTGTTCCACGTTCATGTTTGCACATTTTCACTTTAATATCATTATCACACACACCTCTTTTTTAATATCTAAGGGTAACCCTTGCCAAAATCAGTTTTGGTGGCCACCTAAACTCAAAATGGGGTCACGGCTGGATTGACCCCACTGGATCCACTCTTGTCATCGATTAGAATTATACTCACATCGTCACAAAGGTGTTTGACTTTAGTTCCGCACTGACTTGAACCAGCATTTTACAGAGAATTTCTTCACACTCCTTAAGAGAAAAGAAAAATGTCGCAATCAGTCAATCAATCAATCAATCAATCAATCAATTTAGGGAAAAAAGTAGACATTAGAGTTAATTAGACATGCAGCAGACTGAATAAACTGCTGTCACGAATGAAGGAGCGCTACTCATGTCTTCTGGCAAATTCATGGTCAAACACATCCCATACAAGGGACACAGACTAAAACTGCAGGCACACAGACAGACAAACACATGCACAGGCAGACAGATACAGACATACACGCAAACACGGGCAGACACACAGAGACAGTGACACACAAACAGACAGAGGACAACTAACCTTAAGTCGTGCCATGCCCTCATTCCAGACATCGTCACCTCTGCAAGCCGTAGCCATTGGCGGAAGGTTGTCCCTCGCCACCGGAGACATCTGGTGGAGCTCTTGCTCAACACTCGGAGCACAGTGCAACAGCAGCTTCAGCTGCCGAACAAACTCCAAGATACGCTCCGTCTGCGACTTCAACCGCTCCTGGAAACAACAAAATACAGCCCCCTCATTTGCAAACAAAATATCAGCAATTTACGAAAATGAACACATAAAAAGCAACAAACAAATAATCTAAT
Source organism: Norana najaformis (assembly GCA_964023275.1). Lineage (NCBI taxonomy): Eukaryota > Metazoa > Annelida > Clitellata > Crassiclitellata > Hormogastridae > Norana > Norana najaformis. Next base: position 22,697,026 of record OZ029924.1, read on the forward strand.
CTAATCTAAAGACTTCCAAAGCGCCACTATCATATCACGAAGCCCAAGGCATCGGTCGATGGTTGATTCAAGTCAAAATTCCAGTCAAAAGTCACGATCCGTTGGAGAAGCCAGAAGCCAAGCTACAGACAACTAGATTATAAACAAGATGTGAGTTTTTAAACACAACAGAAAATGTATTGTAGGGTACTGTAATTGTAATGTAACTAAGCACTTATATAACAACTTGTAAGTACCTCTGAAAGGCATTCTGTGACAGCCTAAATGTTGTAAGATAGTTCACTAAGAAAAAGTTACTCCAAATGCAAATGATACTCAAGCACTGGAAAAGTTTATGTTGGCAAGCGCTCGCATGCACGCAAACTAATTTACCAAAATTTACCGTTATTCAGAAAAGTAAATAAATGGAATATTTAAATTGGAAACCCTGTTGGAAAACCAGCATCTGATACTGACGTCTATTCCGAGAAATTTCATCATGAAACAATAATATAATGAAATATTCAATTTTGAAAACAAAATACAGACCTGCCATGCTCTTGCAGCGTCTTGTGGAGGCAAAACAACACAACTGCTCTGTTTCAAGCACGAAAGTTTCTGCATCTGTTTCCTATCAATATAAATAAAATCTTCAGAATTACCACATTAGAAAGAAATATCCTATCAAATTTGTCAGAGCTTGGCGCTGTGAATCAGACACTGCCAGGCACAGTGAAGCTAAGCATTGCTAAGGGGCTTGGTGACTGTATCACCCTTTTACGTCAACTCAGTCCACCATCCCTAAGGGGTCGATAAATGAATACCAACACAATACAGGGGGTCTTAAAAAGAAGTATCCATGTTGGATTGCTGAGGTTGTATGTGTGCCTCAGCCGAAAGATCCATCAATCCAGGGGACAACACTTCCATAGAACTTCTGTAGAAGAAGTTACCACACCCTGTTCACCTATCACTATACTTAATGGCCACCTTTTCCATTAAAATGGCATACTTGGAAGTCTTTCCACATAACTTTCTCTTCTGTTTTTAATTTTAGGGAAGAACAATGTTTAAAGCTTTGTAACAAACTAATAAAACATGGCTTACAATATGTAGCAAATGTACAAAGCCAGTAAGAAGCCATCCACAATTAAGAAATAAGACTTCTTTAGAAAAACAAACATTTTACCTGAGTCTGACAAAGTCATCAAATTTGGTCGCTAGATGACGCCTCTGATTCTCAACCTCCACTGAAAGATGTTCAGCAAATCCTTTGCTCCTCTCAATGACATTCATGCCGAGTTCCTGAATCATAAAATTAACACTAATTGCTAAACTACACCAAAAGCTATAGAACAATAAAAACTGCAAAGAAATAGTATTAATAATTTGATAAATGCAGCATAGTTTACATTATGTGATATCAACTGTAATGGAAGATGTTGGTGAATTAATAAACACTTTCTTTCATAGTAATAAATATCTTACAGTTCAGCAACAGCTACTGTGCATTATTATTTTTCATCGACTTTTGAATATTATTATTATTATTATTTTGCACTTATTACGCACGCAAGGTAAGTAAATCTGAATCTGAGGTGCAAAGTAATTGTGAGTGAAGGACTTGCTCAAGATCCCTACACAGAAACCATCTAAGGGAACCTATACTCTGCGTTACAAGCCAAGCGCTCTATCCAATCGGCTACCATGCCCCAACTGCAACTGTGAGTGAAGGACTTGCTTAAGGTCCCTACACAGTAACCATCTAAGGGAAGGCTCGAACCTGTACTCTCTGCATTACAAGCTGAGCGCTCTATCCAATCAGCTCCCGTACCCTACATTAAAACTTAATGGAGTTCCGAACAAGCATCGGGAGTGCCCTTAATAGAGGTCCTGTGCATTACTGCAAATGTGGTGTAGAAAAGTTGAGATTAAACGAGTTCAAATAAGATCTGACTTTACCTTAGACGGAGTCAACAACGCGCTGTGGAAAAGAATGCGTCGGTTAAGAGCTCGGACAAAGTATTTGTCACATCCCTGCCAAGCTGCAGATGTCACACTGTCACATCTACAACCATATCAACAATTTTTAAAAACAGTTGCTTCTTTATAATTCTCTGACCCATCGGAATTCGACCCTGCTTCTCTAACAGTACATGATTTTTGACTGTGATTTTGGCTTGAAGTGACAATCGACTGATGCCTTGAGCATTATGATAATGTTGCTATAGGAGTCATTAGATTAGATTAGATCAAGTGCTAATTTTCAAAATGTTAAAAAGCAGTTGGTTTTGGTATTTAGTCATGATTAGAGATATAAACAATGATAAAATCATGGTAACGGGTCAGGATTTCAAATGAGCAACTGTGACACATATTGTTGAGGTCTGTTTGCAAGAGCATTCAATGGCAGATTATTACTGGCTCTTCACCTCTCTTGTGATGATGCTTGAAACTAGTTGGGCACAAACTGCATATGTTAGCTAGACTGTGATAAAATAATAGACTGGTTCCATTTAGCTCACTGATCAGTTGGCAACTGGCTCAAGGCAACTTTAACATCACAAGGCCGCTGGGAGAACCAGTTGAGCAGGTAACTGTTTTCTTCCGAGGCGTTGATTTCCACAAGACCCTTCTGATACGACAGACCTGTTTATAACAATTGAAACTTAATATGTACAATTAATATGCACAACTTATTAATAGTATAACTTATTAATATGTATAATTAATACGTACAAAGGTTAAGACCACAACCACATGAACACACACCACACATACAGTATTAAATTAGTTCAGATAATAATAAAAACAAAAAATAATAAGAATAATACACATAATAACAAAAATAAATAATAATAATAATACAAATTATAATAATAATAATAATAATAACAATGTCTTAGACTACAATAACCTGATAATGCACAACTTAAGCAAATATTTACTCATAATAATAATAATAATAATTATAATAATAATAATAATAATAATAATAATAATAATAATAATAATAATAATAATAATAATAATAATAATAATACATGCAAACGTTAGCATTTAAATGTACACGTAAAAATGCCAACCCATCGTTTTCAGATGTCGGAAAAGGTCAGTCAGTGCCTTCTTTTTCTGCTGGCAGATATGTTTGACCTCTGACCTCTGTTTTTCTTTGTCCGTTATGTGGTTGATGTTCAATGACTGAAGCTGGCGAACGCAATCAATCACATTGCCTGCAGGAAAAATAAACTCACTTCAAATAAACAGCGAAAACCCAAACAGAAAATATAGAAAAAAGATTCATTTAATTCGTTTTCCATTAAAGAAAGACTGTGGATTTCATGTTACTTATTCTCAACACCTGCCATCAAATAAACAAAATACTAGAACTGTGTAAATTTATCAGATACAAGTTTCCTATGGGTGTTTATTTGTTTCAGTCAACTGAAACTACAAAAGACCCCTTGTTTGGCAAACAGCAGATATACATTATTGTATATATATATATTACTAATATATATTATTAATCTTTATTATATAATCCCTTTTATTATATACTAGTATAAACTGGGTTTAATTAGCATTTATTTGTTTAAAGCATTTACAATGTACACAGTCAGTAAATGTGAATTTGAGGCCGGATAAACATTCACCAGAGGCCAGGACAGCTTCAGGCAAAGGCCGTCAGGCAAAGGCCAGCATCAGGCAAAGGCCAGCGTCAGACAAAGGCGTGTCTGGCAAAGGACAGCGTCAGGCAAAAGGCCAGAGTGAAATAATGGGTCTTGACAAGTAGACAGGCCTTTTGTTGGGGATGATTCCAAATATGAGACATAATTATTATTTCTGCATTTATTAAGCACCATTATCTAATGACTAAACACCAAACGATGGCACTGAGCAATTGTCAGCCAAGGACTCCTTCAGGATCCGTGCACAGTAACCGACTTATGGAAGCTCGAACCCATACTCTCCGCGTTACAAGCAGAACTGTGTTAATTTGGTATTTTGGCTGATGCCAATTCTCGAGCATATGAACTCAAAAACCAACCTGTGAAGTCATCCAGGATGTCAATGAGTCGTTCGTAAGGCATCTTCGTCATAACACAACGGCAAAAACTGATCATGCGTCGAGAATTACGAGACAACTTAGACGTCACAGCAGTCAACACTTTTTCGGGTAATGAAGACTACACACAACAAATGATTAAGTTAAACGATTAAGCTATTAAGTTGATTATTCGTCATTTCAAATAGCATTCCAAGTGACGTAGGCGTCCCAAATAGGCGGAACATGGTTCTTTCTGGGTCTGCCTGTTGTATCCCACATGAATTTTTATGTAATATATTTTATACTGTTATTTTTTCGTGTAGCAATAAATGAAATGATGATGAACGATGACACTGAAGGTAAACTAAACTGTGTAAGAATTCCAACAACAAGTAAAGCAGATTTGTAATAAAATATTACATTATCCACTACTGCTTTGGATAAGCGGCCTCTCAGTGGACTGATCGTCTGGATGTTTACCTGTTTACAGCTTGGTTTTGGTGAACCATCGGTTGACACCTTGCGCATTAGACACCAGCACAGTAGAAATTACTAACTAACAATAATAATTATTATTATTAATATTCCAAGTATCGTTAAAATCAACAAGCTTGACGTTAATGTAAACTGAGTAAGAATTTCTACAAACACATATAACCCAGCTATGCAAATAAATGATAGAATTTTTAGTACTAGCATCTTTAACATTTGCACGCTAAACTGATAGCGTTTTAAATTAAAAATAAGAAAGGCTTGTTGAGAGATTGAAAGTATGTGAAAGCGTGCGTTTGTGAGGCCACTTGTGTCCATGCATAATCTTCATGTGTATGGACGAAATTTTGCATCAATGTTTGTGCTTCTGAAACTGTATATCGTAATCGTAATTGCACATTTATACAGCACCTCTTCAAGAAAACTACTCAGAAGTGCTCCCGGTCTGATGACACAAGACCACGATCGAATAGAATGATCTTCGATCGCTGGTGGAATAGAGGCAGATAAAGGGCAAGAAGCTCATGTCGTTGGTACATGATTAGTCTTACCGAGCTGAGAAGGAAATGACTGACGTTCACTGGACCCGAATCACTGGGTCCATTCTGGCTGACCAAAGCTTCATTTTCAGCGTTGTTTTCAGTCAAGATGGCACTGACAGAAGTTCGTAAAATTCTTTCAAATTGCTTCATGTGTTTGTGAAGTGTTTTGTGCGACTTGTAAACTGCAGACTGCACGTGGTAGAAATTCTTGTCGTCCCATCGAGCAATCCTAACGTAGTCCTGGAAAAGATGGAAAAAACTGCAAATGAAAGTTTTCAGACTTTCAGAATAAATTACGGCAACAAACACAACATTCTGATCACAGAATTTGGAAATAAGTTTGGTTGACAAACAGATGTGGAGCATGGGAAGCCTATTGGTTAGAGCACTTGGCTTGTAATGTGGAGACGCCTAGTAACACAGACTGCGTGAGTTCGAGCCTCCCCTGAGACAGTTACTGTGCAGGGAATTTGAGCAATTTGAGCAAGTCCTTCACTCACAATTGCTCAGCATCATCGATTGATGCTTTGTCATTAGATAGTGGTGCTTAGCAAATACAGAAACGCATACCAATATGAAATTCTAGTTAAAAATACACGTACAACTCTAGCGAACTGACCCACTCTTCCGGAACTCCAACCCTTATACAACACTCAAACCCAAATGTTCTTAGCAACCCTAAAGAAGTGCTATTCACGCTTTGTTACAGCAAATTATTACATATTACTTGGAAAGATTACAGTAATGATTTCCACTAGAAATAACAAGACCATGCTAATGAAACATTTTGGTTAATCATGACAGACACTTTCAACTCATCAATTTGTTGGATAAGACTGTGCCAAAAATAAACCCAATCAGCTTACTTCTTAGCATTTAAGTACAGTTCCCACATCACCTGTGAACTTTATGTTACAAACTGCTTAAATTGACAAACAAATATGAAAATTCGGTGAGCAAAAGAACCAAAATTTAAGGAAATTATTCTTTCTGTGGTACCTTAAGTTCCTTCTCGATCGGTGTTCTTGATTTCGTTAGAAACATTTCAATGTTTGGCAGAAACTGCTTGTAGAACTGATACACATTCCAGAAAATGCTTTGGATATCACCTAAAATATTATAACAAGACTCATATAAAGCATCCATTTTTTACTCCATAGATGTTATGGTACATTGTAAATTGTCACGTTAATAATATTACCAAGTGTTAATTAATAGTAAAAATAATAGAAGTAGTAATATTAATTGCAAGTTATAATAATAATAGTTATAGTTATAACATAATTGGGACAAGGACTGACTCTTTAAAGATCCAATATTTTATACTCCAACCTAATTTTTTTAGTTCCTCAGGGATCAATTCTAACTCGGGTAAAAAGTTATAATAATAATAGTCATAATAATAATAATAGCAATAGTAATTATAATAATTAATAATAATAACAGCAATAGTAATACTAATAATAATGAAATGTCAAAAATCTGTTCACATAAAACAATTTCTGAATATTCCATGATTTTCCAATTAGCATAACAAACCTAGATGAATCAAAGACTCAGCATGAAGCAAGTGGCAGTGGAATGCGAGCACAATGTGGAGTCGGCTGACATACTCTCCAACAGGCGAAGACTCGAGAAACTCATTCAGGGCTTTTCGCAGATCAGACAAAGTCTCTTCCTCCTGCAAAACCAGAAAAATCTTTACTTCCTGTGGAAAAGGAAATCAAGAAGTTTAAAGAAACTATTAAGAATAATTCAGAGTTGAAGACAAATAAAAGTGTATAAATGCTAAAACATAAAAACATAAATCTAAATCCCGAATAATCTAAATTCTACTGCTTACAACGGCACTTAGTTACTTACAGGTTTTGGTTCCTGTTGCCTTAGATGTGGTTCTACCAGCTTGTAAATGTGGAACCACCAGCGACTGGCCCTCTGGTGAGCTTTGTAGGCGACTGAGTCCAGACAGGATTTCCAGCAGTTAAGTTCAAGTTTACGCCACTCAATGATCAGCTGGGTAACTTCTTCCAGGTTGGCTGCCAGAGAAACATGAGAGGCTGCGTTTTTCTGCCACTCCTGTGCTGATTCCAGCAACATCTCCAAGCCAGTTGTGAAGCGCATCAAAGAACTAGTTACCGGGAAGCTGTTTATTCGCAATACGATCGTCACCAACATTTGGAGAGTTGGATGTTCGGGCCAATCGAGCAGCAGTTCGTTAATTCGGGCAAGCAACTTATCCAGTACGGGACGACACATCAGGACTTTCTCGACGTTTGCATCGTAGTAAATGTTGTACGGATGAAGAGGAGTCAGAAGCAAGGGATCCGTTCTGTTCACAACCTCCTGGCGATTGACCTCAGGGGGCAGTTCAGTTCCAGATATAACTGCAGAAACCAGCAGGTGGCAACCAAGCAACTTCTGCTCCAATTCCGGACTCAGCTGAGCGGCCTCTGACTTGACGATTTCTGCCGCTATTTCGTAGCTCTGCAAAACAGGTTGCAGAGAGCTGACTTGACTATTCAGTGATCCATGTGATACTTGGTGCCACAAGGATTCTGTCAAGTTGATGAAGATGGACTGGTGTATGGCAGCAATGGTTTCCATCTCTTGGTCAGTCATGCTATTTATGTGGTGCGTCTGGAGCTTAGTGACGGGGGTCTTTGCCTTTGCTGTGTTGTTGAGGGTTTGCTCGACTCTGATGTCATCAAAGTCTTTGCCAAACGATGGAAATCGGGCCTGGATCTCCAACTCGTCCTTTTCCTCTTCCGTAAGAGTGTCTCCGATGTAATGAAACAGACTGGCTTCCTCTCCCTCTTTCTGACGCTTCTCATCCTCAGCCGCTCTCCAGGAAGTGACGTAGTGTTCAAAGATGACCTCAAACATACGTACCATCGACCTTGTTAGAGAACCAGTCGAAGATGCCGCGTTGCTCAGGTGCAGCAGTGCTATCTGGATCAGCCTTGGCAGAACAGAACATCTTTCTGTTTCGGAGGAGTCCGTCAAAGTAAGGCTTTTCAGGTGGAAGAGGGTTTCCATGACTTCCTTTGACATGAGTCTTTTGACTAGATCGATTGTGGAATGAATTTGTTCATTGACTACTGGAAAACTGGCCAGTAGACTGACAATTTCTTCCAGTGATGCAGAATCCTGCTTAGACGGCACAAGCAAATGACCAGATTCGACGCTCTTTGCCCTTACCGCTTGTGCCATCGAGTCCAAACCAAACTGTATCTGGCGTGTGGCACAAATAAAGTTGCTAAGAACATCTCTGTAGACGGGATAATTCCTCTGTAGGTGATCGATGACTACTTCACACTTTCTAGAAAATGCATTGACATCGTTGGTGACGTTCATCATGGTGATCCTATCAAAGTTTTCGAAAGTCGACCACAGACGTCGTACCAAGTGATCGACTGTAGAAACGTCATCTACCAAGTGACGTTTCGTTTCTTTCAGCAGTAACGTAAACTGTGGCACTTGTGGCCGATAAGCAACTTTGTCGCAATTGTCCTTCACCCACTCCACCAGTGACCTCTGTCGCTCAACCAGGCCTTGCACAAGCGGATGCAAATAATTAAAGTCGCTGCCACAGACAATGTTGGAATACCACCGACGAACGTCCAACTCTTCTTTCACATCTTCAAACTCATCTTGGGCATGTTGCAGCTCATAAGCCAACTTCTGGTTGGGATCAGTAGGTCCCTGTGGGGCTTGTAAGTGAGCCTGAAGCACCCCACTACTGGCCCAAGCCTCACCGAGCATCATAATACTCCTCCAGTACTCCAGACCCTGCTGCCCAAGTTCCTCCATACAATGGATGGAATTGGACAGATATCTGTTCCAGTCTGGAAGTAGCAGTGAAAGCTGGGACTGAGAGCATGACTCTTTGTCACCTAAGAGATGAAAAAGTCCTTCACGTGAAAGGGATTCATGCCCGACTGGCAAGAAGGATTGCACAGATGCTACAAGGCGTTCAATCACAGCCTCCAACAGCCTCAGACTGTTGTCTCTGCAAAAAGGTTACAACAAAAATAAATGTAAACTCTCCTCAAACTTATAATTCTCAACGTCTCAGTAACTTTCCAGCTGCATTTTGTTACAGATTGTTGAAAGGTTAACACCTTCCAGGTAATCTCAGTAATGTTTTAGCTGTACTTCCACAAGGGCTGCTGAAAAAACCTTCCCTTTCATCTCAGTAATGCTAGCTGTACCTTCTGATGGACTGGAAGTTATTATTATTTTGCTTTTATTATGCACACGAGGTCAGTTAATCTGAATCTGAGGCGCGAAGCAATTGTGAGTAAAGGACTTGTTCACAGTCCTCACATAATAACCATCTAAGGGGAGGCTTGAATCTGAACTCTCCGCTTTACAAGTTGAGCGCTCCATCCAGCTGGCTACTGTACTATGCCTACTAAATAACTAAACCTTCCAGGATATCATCTTGATAATGTGAATTGGTTTTATTGTACATAAAAACATACATCTATAAATGTATAATTGTATATAAAAAGCACTTAGTGTCTTGATGTCAGTTAAGTCAGGGCTGGTCTCATCTTTTCTGGATTGCTTATCCTCAGCTGCCTGTCTTCTGGCCTGAGGGGTTTCACAGATCTTGGCTGGCCCTGTCCAGTGGATGATACCTTTTGGAAAACAGTTTTGCTTTGCAGTGACCACTGACTGAAGCCGCCACAGAAGTTTCCAGGATTAGATTAGATTACTCTTACCGATGGTTCCATCGACTGCTTCCAATCAAACTCAGATGCGTCCACAGAGCAGCATTAAGAGTCACCATCAGACCGTGCCATTCGTGACCTTCTTTCAGAGAGCAGTTTCCAGTCAACCAAGCAGAACCAATATTACCAAACAACGGGTTCACTGGTCTCGTTGAAGCACCATCCTTACTGCCTGTCAGTAGGTTAAAGATGGCAAATGACAGGCTGGCACAGAAAACGGAGTTTGCAATCTGAAACAGAAATATGATCCTCTTTTCAGTTATAAGACTCTACGATCATTTTCAATCTGACATCTGATCCTTTGATCAAACTGATACCCAATCATTTGATTAAACTAACACGCAATCATCTGATCAAACTGATACCTCATCATTTGATCAAACTAACACCCAATCATTTGATCAAAATAACACCCAATCATTTGTTCGATCTCACAACTGATTGTTTGATTGATCCAACAATTGATCAATTGAATAATCTGACACCTAATCAAATGACTGACCTGATCTTTGAATCATCTGACACTTAATCATCATGATCCAACACATGATCAATTGGTATCTATGATCTACTACATTTAAATTAGTATTTCTATCAAAATTAATTCCAGTATACATCAACAACGTTAGCTCCGCTAACTGATCAGATTTATACCTGATTCAACTTCAGAACAAGGCATTCTATACAACGAGTTCCTTCTGAGCTGAAGGAAAATGGAAGGCATTTCAAAAATAAGTAAGGAAACCACACCTTATCAGGAATAAACTGATCCATATCTGGTTTCCACAAAAGACATTTGTTCAGACACGTTTCGTTCGACTTTAGATGACTTAAGAAATTCAAGACCAAGCTATCAAACACCTGAGAACAGAAAAAACCTATGTAGTAACTTTCAAACTTTTTCAACTTTAACAGTTTTCAGCAAGAGGCAGCTAAATGGTAATAATTACTTTAATAATAAGTTAAATGGCAATTATTCTTATAAAAAGTTAAACAGTAGTTGATTCAAAAATAAGTTTCTTGTAATTATTAGTCGTTTTGACATTTTCTTCAACTAAGAGAGACAAGTAAATCAAACAACTAATCATCCAGCCAATCAGTCAGCCAATAAATCAATGTGCTGATCATTAGGCAGTTGAAGATTCAAAAAACTAAAACTAAATCAATCAAAGAACATAAAAGCAACTAATCAATAAGTTAACTAACAAACACAAACCTTGCACGAATCAGTGACATCCAGCAACTTCATTGGAACCAAACTCGTTGCTGGCAGGGCGGATCGGTGACACACGAACCAAACCAAACTCTCAAAGTCAACCAAACCATCCTTGCTAGCCGCCAGTCGCTTAGTCACCAGATGGCCTTCCTCCATCGCCGATATGAGCCCGTATACTGGCCACAGGTTGATACGAGCATTTTCAAATGATGTGACGTTCCCAGCTGATTCCACTGTGGGCTCCAGGGAACCAGTATTTCCGTGCCGAGCAACAGAGACCCACCTGAAACCAGTCTTCTCTAGAAACTCTTGCAAACTGTTACTTGCAGCAAGCAGAATTTCTAAGAAAACAAATAATATTCATATAACACTTACAGAAATCCACATAGATTCAAAACAGTTCTAACCATTTGGTTACTGAACCTTCTCCAGAAAAAGCCAACAAAAGCGTGGGTAAAAGCCATGCTCCAGCGATGGTAAAATATTCTAACTTAAACATATAAAAACTAAGAAAAAACAGTTCTTCCTTTCTTCCTTCCTGAGGCCGGACTGACAACAACTTCTACGTAGCTATCCAGAATGAAAAGCTAAAGGAATGAATGAATGAATTAATTAATTAATACTGAGAGTGCTTCTGAGCTTATATCTTGAATGAAAGAATGAAATAAAGCAAGAAATTATGAATGAATGAACAAAATCCAGTTGCACAGCTTTCCACTTGACCAGCCAAACCCACAATTTCGCTAAGAAATCGTCCATGACAATTTATAAAATCAGTCTTCACTCATTACTTATTTAGCCAAAAGTGAAATAAATATCAGGTAAAAAATGCAATCAGAAAATCAAATAAAATAAGAATGAAACTGTTTTAATTTGTTAGACTCACCAGTTAGATCACTGGCAGCTGTCCAGTGAACGTTGCTGAGGGCTTTCACGATTTCAGTCCGGAAAACACCGATGCGCTCATTTGCAGCAAACTTCATGAGAGGATTGATCTCTTCAGTACTGCTATTCAGCCTTGCACAGATGTCAGCACAATCTGAGATTGCCTCAATCTGCAACACAAGATAACAGATGACATGAGGATCTTCAGCAGGTCCTTGATGCACAAACGCTAAACCCCAAATTTTATGGTGCTATATAAATACATGAAAACAAGATAAACAGAAGAATAGGAATTACCTTCAGGCACTGGGCAGCTTCTGCTTCTGTACGAAACGGCATCACATGACCACTACGTGACCTTATGACCTCTGAGACGTTGTAGGTGCTATTGTCCGCTCCGAGATGTTTGTCTAACTGACGAATGAAAAACTGGAGATCCTTTGAGAAACTGTTGCCAGAAAACAGCAAAACTATTACATAAACAACAATACTGGGTAACAAACAGAACTGTATGACATCCTTTGAGAATGGTTTATAAGAAAATAGCAAAAACTATTATGAAAACAATGGAAAAGCACAACATAGGGTTATGAGCAGAACTGCACAAGACCCTTCGAGAAACTGTGGCATAATAGCAAAACTATATTTAAACAACCAGAAATTACAGAGCAGTGGATAATGACTAAAATATATTTGTATTAATTTTCATGAGATTCTTCTTATTCTACTATAATTAGGTTTGTAAATCACAATTAATGTGGAAGATGTTTTTCCCCAGCTTCATGAAAACAATCCATCCTCTGGAACAATGGTTTAGAACAACTAAAACTAAAATGTATTTACATCGGAAACTCTTTATAACATGAATCTCTATAAAGCAAATTCTGATATAACAAACCCTGAGATAACAAGGTCAGTGTCATTTAGCACAAATTAAATCCACATGACCTCAACATAGTGCAAACACAACAGGATCCGACGCTAGCAATCAGAAGAGGTCACACTGCATTTTGAGCATAAATTTTATGATATTTTTGAGCACAAAATAGTTAATACCAGTAGACATATCCTTCATCAGCAGGCTTTTGCAGATCATACTTTTCCATACTTCCGGGTTTTTTATCCAAATTTTATACTATTTTCTGTGATATAAGCTAGTGACTCTGAGGAGTTTTTTTGAAGGGGTGGCATAGAAATTTGCAAACAAAATAACAATTATTAAAATATTATCGTTGCACACTACCTTAGGCCGTGAATGGTAAGCACTGAAATGAGTCGACTGGCAAGCCAGTTCCAGTGCAAAGCAACGTCTGAAAACTGCGACTCTATCGTCTGCTTCTCTGTCGGTTGACAACAGACGACCACAAACCTCGTCAACCAATGCAGGCCATTCATCACCTGCGCAAAAAACATCCAGGTCACAAAAAAACATACAAATACGTGTACCTATAAAAAATTAAGCTACGTCTACAAAAAACGGTCAAAAACACAAACAAGAGGCTTTTAAAATAATATTCATGTAAAAAGAAATTAAACTTACTAGAATAAGGAACGGAGATTTAAGCACCACTTTTATGAGGTACCGGTACATAAAAGCTGGTATGTTAAGTGTTTTGATACATATATGCATAAATAAAGTAGAAATTTAAAAAACTGCCAAAGAATAGAACTGGACTTCTGTGCTACCACCACCTCCTCTGCCACCATCACCAACACCACCAGAGCAAAGGGTTTAGTATTTTACCTCCAGCGTCTGAGCGTCAGAGAACGGCCGAGATGTTTGCAGCTCTGTTAGAACTTCAGGCAGAAACAGTGACAAGAAAGGTGCGACAAACTTCAAGCATTCATTGGGAAGGTCTTCGGCGTCGATCTTTCCTGAAGAAAAACCAAACCATGTGAAACCCAAGGATATCTGCATTCCTAAAATATCATACTCGTTCAAACCTCAACTTCCATATCCAGCTATCAATTCTGTTATTTAGATGAAGCAATTTACATCAGAAACTCGTTTTTGGAACCACATAAAGAATCACCTTTTAACGAGGTTGTCTTATAATGAGGTAATTTTCCACAGCTCAACCAGTTTTGGGATCCACATCCCTTACCATGTTATATCAGAATTCATTTACAATGAAGCGCATTATAACAAGCCTCTGGTATATTTCTTATTTCTATATCCATAATGATTACCGACTTATTTTTATTTAACCAGGTCACCCGAATGTCTTTCTCTGGTTGTGTCAAATGCTAGAACTGTTCCTGCTGAACAGGCTTTTTCAGTTGCTGGACCTACCGTGGATATCTTAAGTAGCGACATCTAGTGTAGCCACAGATATGTCAGAGACAGTTATCTGACTAACCACTTTGATGGTCTAGCGACATCTTCATGAAAGAAGTCTTGAATTTCTGTGCTTCGGCTGCAACATGATCACCCAGAGCCAAACGTATCTGTGTGATCTGATATACGAGGTAAATTCTAGAAAATAAAAAAATCAAACACTAAAATCAAAGTCGTTTACTGATCATCAACAACAGAAAGATAAATAAACTGTTACTATCAAAATCATACAATTCCACAGAAGAGTCTAATGTGCAATGCATCATACCAAAGCTGCACATATTCCAAAACAAAATAAAAAAATGTTCATAAAATATTAAAATTTAAAAAAAATCAATAAAATTAACACATGCATCAATAATTATTAGATAAACTGCCAGAATCTGAAGAAACTTGGGAGCAAATGGCAAATCTTGCTTACTGGTTACTAAGTCCAATCAATTTGTTCCATTTCTCATCTGTGGTATTTCGGTTGGATTTGATGGCAGAGACTCTGATCAGTCGGGACATGAATTCGTTCCATCTCCAGTCGACTGGCAACTGACTGAATGTGTCAACGCCTTAACAAATCACAAGACAAACCATTGGAAGCAAAAGCAACACAAAGGTCAATGTAGGTCAGGTAAGTTAAAGAAAGGTAAGGCAAGATCAGGTAAGGTAATGTAAGGTAACCTCTAATCTAATCTAAAAATTCAAGTGCCACTGCCACAAAGCTCAAGGGATATGTGGTGGTTGCTGCTATGCAACATCTGTGCGCAATGCAATTTCCATGATGAGTCTGGTCGTAAGCTACCAAAGAAATCTGAGAAGACGTGGTAACAGCTTACAGAGGAAATGAGTCCAGGAAGAGATGAGTGTTCAGTCGAGGTCAACTCAGGTAATGTAAATAAATGCAATGTAAGGTCAGGTCAAGTGTTGTAAAATAAGGAAAGACAACCAGCTCAAAGTGTTACATTACAATAAATGTAATGCACTGTAACTTTATAGCACATTTACATACTGTCTAAATAAGGTAAAAATTATAATTGTAATCATAAAATCGTACAGCATTTCTTCACGAGAATGCATATAAAGATTGCACCCTCTGTGCTAGCCTACACGATATTATAGTTCATTAAACGACAGGCAAAACAGTGGCCAACGTGGCAGCAGATATGCACAAACTAAGTAGAACCCAACGTGAAATAAAAAGCCTACCCTCTATCTGTGGCAGCTGCTTGACCTCAACCTTCAATGTTTCAATAAGACGATGATTCTGAACACTTTCCAGAGCATCTACAACTCCTTGCAAAATATGAAGTCGACCTTTGACTTCGTCTCCAACAGATTCCTCGGCTGATGCACTTTCTTTCACGGACTGTTTCAAGTAACGAACAAGAAGTGGCAATCCTTCAACAGAGCAGCCTTCGAAAAGAAGCTTTCCAGCAGCAAACAGTAACGACTTGGCTCTTTTTGTTGGTAGAGTCACAGTCTGTGATCCCAAAGTGTCAAAGATCATTAGGTCATGGCTAAAAACAAACAGATCTCATCATAAGATGATCAGAAATCTTTCAGATCAGCCAAACACTCGGATTAAAGATTTGAGATCACTAAACAGCAGTAAGTAGCAGAAAAGCTAATTATAGCTAACCTCCATGACCCCTTGACCTCATGCTTTTCAACGGATCAGGATACGAGCGTAGACTGCAATTGACCAGTTTTGTGTCATGATGCTAACACTACATTACATTACAGCACTATACCAACACTAACATTTTTCAGCATGAATTCTAACAATTAAAAAAATTCTAAATTAGAAGCAATATTAAAATAACAAAAATTTTACAGAAGTATAAAAGAGAAGAAAACTGCCAAAAAAACAATACGATTTCAAATGAAATTGTAAAAACTGATCACTGGAGGTGACAGGGTCACACTCTGGTTGCCCCGTCAGCTTTCCATCTCTGCGGATGGAAGGAAACTCATATTAGAATTCCGTATTAGTATCCAGAGCCCAGCAGGTGAAACTGACATAGATTGCATTGTCAAACTGGGTCTAACTTTGGAGGGAATCATCTCCGATATGAGCACCTCCTTAAATCCAAATACAGTCACTTACTTTTGGGCGTCTGCTATCCCAACGACATCAACCAGGTGAAGAATCAACGTTGCTGACAGGCGAACTGCAGAAAGGGCCGGATAATCTGCCCAGTCGGAGACACTGGGAAGCGCAAGTGGCCAGAGACCAGCCTCAATCAGACTAGAAGAGTTCACTTCCGGCAAATTCAGAGATCGCAATGCCATTGGTAGTTCATGGCTAATGAGCTCCTCTATTTTCTGTGTTTAAATCAAGTCATAAATGCATGAAAATATAATTTAGTTAGTTAGTTACGTCTTAAATGTATTGCATTTCTAATGCATGAAAAGGCGTTAGGTCAGTTAGTCATCTGGAAACTGAAAATAATGCCTTTTAAGAACAATGTCATGTAATTCATTTTCAAGTCAGTGCATGATCACTTCTGTACATCTTTATTGCTGCAGCAATAAAAATTATTAAGAATTAAAAAATATATCTACATTTAAAATATTACACTTATCTCTTTAAAAAGTCCTTTAAAAGTTACATTTTTTTGTATAGCATCTTTTAAGAACTTCACAAAGGTATCAAGCAGATAACAACTGCAAACTGTTTGAAGAACTACAAAGGTACTTTGTATCCAGGACAAATATCTACTTTAGTCCATTAGCTCTGTTTAGTCCAAAAGTACAAGCACTAAGAAAGACTTTGGCAGTTACTGCTTTAGTCCAGGATGAAAATCCAGTTTAGTCTTTTTAGTCCAAAAGGAATAAAAGACAGATTTACCAGTTTCCGCTTTCGATCATGTGCAGGTTGAGCATAGACATCGCAGAGTGCTGTTTCAAGAGCCGTTGCAAGACTGCTGCCTCGCTCCATCATTTGCGACGCCAAGGAAGCGGACTGCAGAAGCTGAGCTATGCCGAAATGCTCCTCTCGCCCAAACTGACTCCGGAGACTGTCGTGGATGCTAATCAGGGCATCACTAGGAATCCTTCCAACAATGCCAAGATCATGCAGCATGGCCTTGACGTCAAATCGGTCAAAGCCTTCACCGTCACTCTGTAAATTCAAAATCAGTAAGTTTTTCAACATTTTTCATTTATATATATTCTGTGAATTAGAAAAGGGCAAATTAAAGATCTTAATCAGTAAAGTTTTCCACATTTTTTATTTATATCCATATAACAAATCAACTAAATTATCAATAAATTTAAATGCTCAATATAACACCATATTCTAAATCAGCCTAAGGGCTTAAACTAAACACTGGATTACATTACAATGTATTAGCGGTGCCACATAAAAGTGTTTAACATTACACCCAAAACAGAAACAGAAGTCACCAATTAATCAACACCTAACAACAAATAAAAAAGAATGACCAATATCAAAAAGACACCACAGCACTTCACTTAAAACCATTCATCAAATTTCAGAAACGATTGGCAGACTATCCTTCCTGCCTATCAATTTTGTTTTGACCGAGAGCCTGTGAATAAGCTGGTTCCCATGACTTAGCTTTTGCTGGGCACGATAGAAATCTTGAGATTACGATTGCGATATTCATTCACTTACTTCACCCGGAATGTAGATCTCAATTCCACGGTTGCGCATGGCACGAGAAATTTCACCATGTCTCGGGTCCATTGACAAAATCAACCTAATTTATCGTAACAACAAACGAAATACTAGAGCACAATCACAACTCACAAATCCACAATAGTTTCTACTCAGCATTTTGTGATTACACTGTAACAGAACCTTTCAGAACCACTCTCTAACTGTAATGTAAAGTGATACTAGACACAAGGCGATCAATCAAGATGGAAAAGAGGCATCTTTAGAGTTCCTGAGTAAACAATGCAGTAAACAATGCCACCTTGAAACTGATTTCAAGCGCTATGAATAACCATTATTCTATTTGATCGTGTTTTTGTGTAGTCAGGTCGGGAGCACCTCCTGTAGTAGTTCTATATAAGTTTGTGATAATAATTACAATTACTCCCTCCAGTTTTGCCTTTTGACATTTATCAGCATACTAAAAAGATCGCACTGCAACTTGACTATTGTGCAGCATGTAATAAAGCATTCATTCAATCAATCAATCAATCAACCAATCAATCACAGCAACCAGTCTGAATCTACTCGTTTGATTCTGCTCGTTTTCATTTGACCAACTAAACATAATCATAGAAAGTCACCTGCATGACTTATGTCAAGTAAGTTTCAGTGCATACCTGAAGTTCTTATGCGGTTTAATCGACGGCACGGTGCCGTCTATTGCTCCCCGTTCACTGATCGTTAGAACTCCATTTGGTTCAACAAGTGCATTCAAACGATCCAAGACTGATGCACTGCAAATGACAACAATGCATAAAATTAGCTCGTCAGACGTCACTACTTTGCAAAACAATTCAGGATCCTATACGCTAAATATAACGCTTTCTGCTCCGCTTCGAGCCAGTAAGCACCTGACAAAGAGATTTTCTACTTGGTTAAAGAAATTCCTGTAAGTCTTGGACTATTTACAAATCCGCAATTTGAAAGTTTCGGTTCCATGACTGAAATATGAAAAACAAAGGCCTGGAAAAAGGAAGCAGTATGTGGAAAGAAGACAGAACCCAGGAAGTTCAGATATTCCGAGAATACACACATACATAGACCTCTTTGAAGCCAAGCATTCCTAGGGTGTAACAAAAAGGTGACATGCGTATGCATTTATATATGCATGTATGTATGTACTCCTTAACCTGAGTTCCTGGACCAAATCACATCAACGGCAAGGAACAACATCTTAATATATGTATGTCAAACAACAGATGAAAAGAAAATACAAGGATAGCATTACATTTTAACTTTATGAAGTTATGTTATCCGCTACCTCAAGGCGCTACGCAGTACTGCATACACATCAGAAAGCAAACACATAACGGGCTGTAACTGTCTGAAATACTTTACCAGCAGAAGTTGACGTTGTCAATGAGCAGCCAAGCGCCTTCTTTCAGACACTGAACAAGAGTGCTGTCGATCCACTCAAAACGTCCTCCGTGGTTTAGCGTTTTGTCCATCTGCAGAAGTCTTTCAATCTCCATAACCGATGCCTCGTGCTGAGAAAGTTCCTCTAAACAAATCAAAATCCAATTTAGAGATTTAACAAATTATCCGCGCTGAACGCCAACATTCAACAACTAATCAAAGTTAGATGTTCCAGTCTCTGGAGTCAAAAGGCGCAAGAATGGTCACTGCAACGAAATAGCTTCATGTAATGTAACAAACGTTAAAATTTATACAGAATTACAGCAAAATTTATACAAAATGTCCGTAGAAAACTTCAAGGGCTTTGGATGGTTAAGTAAGAATAATACCCCATCTTGAAAAGGCCAAGGAGGTCATCTGGTAGGGAAGACCAATGACGGTGCTCAAGCCACTTAATATGAGTGAATGCTTGTAGGGAAGCCCGATTATGACGCTCAGGCCAATTCATACGCCTGCATCACACGGTTACCCAGGGTTTGCAACCCTAATATTCAGGTTAGACTAACAACAACTGAAGTAAGATTTACCTGAGTAATTGTTCAGGATTTCATTCTTCTCCATGCAGTCTTTGAGAAATTTAACGACTCTGTCAAGGTGTTTAAGTCGACGCATCACAAGTTCAACGTCACTTGTTACATCATTCAAGGTGTCACCTGATCAGCAAAGACAACAGCTTCTTTTACAAAATGGTCTCATATTTAACCTTTTCATCATTCCAAAACAAGATTTAGCAAACAGATGAACCGCAAAAACCTTAGCATAAATGCAAAAAACATTTCATCACACACCGGAACTGCGTTAACACCGTCCTTTGAAACCCGATCCTGAATGGCCCAATAATAAGGTTCTGTTGAATGAGTTTATTTCTTCCAGACGAACCAAATTTAGGATCCACGTCCTTCACTGCGTTATATCCGAAATCAAGACACAAAGAAGCAAGTTATAAAGAGCTGATGACACTAGGTGTTGTTGGTACAAATGGTGGTGCACTAGAAATGAATTAGCAGTATTTGTTCTCTGTACTACAAGCTCATCGAAACGAACTCTTAATTTTACTTAATAATGACCATTAGATGAAACATCGCTTATTATTGCAGCATCCTCAAAGAAGTTCTCGTACGAGGTTCAATGTAGGATTTTTAAAAATTCCAAGCCATGCTTACCGATGTTTGGTAATCTTGGCTCTTCGTTCCAAATGTCAAGAATTCGCTTTGATAGGTCAACACCTCTGAAGTTGTCTGAAGACAAAATCTTAGCAACGACCTCTTGCAGTAGACTGTTCACCTCACTGTCTAATGCTTCAACTCTACGCCTCAAATTTGCCTACAACCAGATAAAAAGAAACAATAAAACATTTATTTTTTAATTATTTGTTAGTCTAGTTATATCTGTATTCTTATTCAATTCTACATTTTTGAATGTTATGCATAAGTTAACACAAATGACTTGGTCCTGAAAGTATACACGATTTTTTTAACACTAAAGACACCTTTTTCCATTTGACTGACAGTAACATATAAACTGCCTCTAAAGGCCTTTGTTTGTAGTTCGCATGCGAACTGCTACCGCCCAGTCCAGAAGCTTTGCGTATGTCGGTCCCACCTGCTGGAACCATCTCTCTCTCTCTCTCTCTCGAGATCTGCAACTCGAGCTCCTCTCTCTTCCCCCTCTTGCAGGTGCCTGAAGACTGTGCTGTTTAACAGTGATTTTACTTGTTCGAGTCGGGAGCGCCCCTGTTGAGTTTATTCTCTAAGAGGCGCTTTATAAATATTAAATTACAATTACAATTACATGTCTCCACACAAATTCTCTCAATACAGCACATATCAAGAACAGCTGACCAACTGTCAGCCTTGCATTGGACACCGTAAGTTGGATTCTACATGTGTGCAACAGTTGCCAGTGATGACTTTTCCAAATACTTCACCATTATTTGCAGATGAACTCATCGTTCTTAATGCACTCTATATAAAGATGGCCTATATGGATGGTCAATATGGGCACTATAAAAATGTTCACTTACATTACATGAGCTACAAGTATAAACAACAGCTCAGCGTAATGCACAAACCTGTTCAAAGCCACCCAATAACTCAGTTGTGTCAGTCTCACTGTTCATTGGTAGAATTTTCAACGGAGCACCAGTCAGCCTAGCAAGCAGCTTGACCAGCGAGGTTTTACCGGTACACGAGTTCCCAATCTAGATAAACATTTCAAAATTTTATTTTAGATTACAGCTAATTAACATAATTTATTCTAACCTTTCTACAGCATGAGTTTAAGAACTTCTTAGCAATAACAGAACAATGGACACTAAAAATGAGGGTTAAAAATGCACGAGAACAATTTTTAAAATTAATATGAAATTCAACAGATCTTAGGTGTGAACTAGTGTTAAAAAGTCCCACAAAAAATCAACTGATCTTCGATGATAGCTCTTTTTTAAATCATGAGTAAGATGATAAATCTTTTTAAAATCCTTTTTAAATTCATGAAAAAGTCAAAATATCTTACTATTCATAAAGAACCTTTATGCACAAGATCATAACATTGCATTCCTGCGAAAAACATCATACCAGAATGGCCATCCAGTTCATCTCAATACACTTCATCAGTGCTGACAACGGACCAAGAGAGTGGTGCAACAATCGAAGAACCTGGCGATCGTACAACGAATCTACTTTGCTGAAGTGATCTCTGCGTTCTAGAAAAGCATTTCCGACTTGAATGTAGCTGTGTGTGATTGAGAACTGCTTCGAAGCAAAGTTTTCCTTAACAGGTCGGCCAAACACCTAAAAATCCACAAAGTAAACCAATAAGAAATAATTTTTGCTTTTTAAAATCATAAATAAGCAATAAGCTAATCAGTAATATACCACAAACACTATATAAAAAGATAATAACTAATGTGAGTAATAAATTAACATTAGATATAAATTAAAATGTAATAAATCATAGGAAATCCAAAAATCATCACATAAAGAAAAGTGAGAGTACTAGAAATAAAAAAGACTTTAATCGCTATCAACAATTAATTGATAATTTATTTAAAATAATAGAATAAAGCATAACAAAAGCAGACCTTTGTAAATGTTTCCAGAATCCGAGCTCTGTCTTCTGCTGTCCGCATTCTTGAGACGTACAACAGATAAACGAACTCATCTGGTTCGTACGTTCCTTCAGCCTTCAAAAGCGCAGACAGATAAAGTGTATACCCACAGAAACAGTAATGGCAGGAAAGAACATTAAAAGTATTTTAAAGTGTTACGTCACTGCACATGCAGGCCAAGTCTATGGGTACCCAGCTGTCGTAACCTTGGCTGAGACAGCAGCTAAGCACCTGCCGCTTTGCTAGTTTGCTTGTGGCAGGAATGGGCACAAGTACCATAATTTATCTCAGCTACAACTGCTATTGGATGTGGTCCCTTTATCTGTTTGGGAAGTGGAGACATGTGCAGCTTGGGAACTGTACTGTCTCTACAGGGCTTAAATCCAGCTGCAGCCAGCAATTGTTGCCGTCCATTCAGGCAGCATTACAACTGATATAGGCCGTCTAAACTAATGACCATGAGATTGAATTTTTGCTGGCGGGGAGTGCATGTATTGATTTCACAAAATTTCAGCCATGTAGTGCAACTCAGCAAGTTCCTGTTTCACATGTTAAAGCTTCTCGCATGTTAAATAGGTAGCATTGGGAGGCATGCCACTGCCACTTGTTAAGCGGATTCATGAATAAACGGCCCATGCGTAAACAGGACTTCACTGTAGTGCATGATGTAAGTCCCTCTTACTATTCAGTGTAGGACGTTTGGATTGGTGTGCTTCATAGATCTGTACACTACACTTATAAATCTTTACATTACACAATACAGAAAAGAATATTCTGCTACTGACCTGTTTTTCAATTATAAGGTCACACCACCGGAAGAGATCACGCAGGTTGAACTCCCATAGACCGCCCTTCTGACCCCATCCATGTTCAACAACAGTTTCATGGTATAACTGCAAACAACATTTCCAGTTAAGTTAAACACTTCTACAGGCTTTTCTAATTACATCAATGTAATGTATGCATGCAAGTACGTACACACATACATATGTATGTATGTATGTAGGTAGGAATGTATGTATATGTGTATGCATGTATGTATGCATGTATGCATACATCAAGACACTTGATATAGCGCCTCTTTATCACCTCATAAAAGCACTAAGAAATTACAGACCACTGTCAGAAGAAAACTCATATTGCTCCTTAGTCAGAAAAACAGAAAAAAAATTAAATCAATTAGCTGGCAAAATCCCATTCAGTTGCAACCATATCTTCAAACGACAGCCAATTCAATCGCATCTCATCCGTAAAATTTTTACAGTGCAGTTTTTGTATTACATAAGGCGCCAATCACAGGTAACTTCTACGCAAAATCACAATCCATTGGAAAGAATCAGTCAAGGTTCACGAGATCGAAGAAAGATGCCTACTGTTTGGTTAAATTCTACCATCTTAGTCAGCATTTCACCATGTTCTCCGAGCTGAGGATACATTGTGTTTGCAATGAAAAACAAATCTTCCTTGGCCAAAGCATCCACATAAACCTACAATGCAAAGAAGAAGCAAAGTAAAATTGAAGAAACGATGCAAAGTGAGGAAGATACTTACCTTATTCCCTCCTCAACAAATAGTACTAAAGCTTTTTGAGAGGTGTATATATATTCCAACAAAATGGTAACTTAAGAAAACAATCGATATAAAAACAATGGATAGAAAGTTTTAATTGTTGCTTCAATCACACAACTAAACCAGAATCTCAAACCGCACCTCAGATTCAGATTTAATAAATGACCTTTGCGCACAATATGTGCTTTTAATAAATAATAAATGAAAAATATCAGCAAAGTACAAACCTGAGTAAAGCGATTAAGGAAAGACTTTGGCAGACCTTTGCGACCACCGCCCTCATTCAACGGATTTTGGCAGGCAAAGATCCGTGTTTTCTCATGCTGGACGTGAAAACTCATTACAAGCTCAGGTATATAGACTTCTGCACGATGGTCAAAGCAGGCATTCAGACCTTCGAGCACCGACTGCGAGGCCAGGTTCAACTGAAATTATAAATTCACGCAAGAAATCAAAGAAACTTACAACAATCAAGAAGAAAAAGAAGAAAGGAAGAAGAGCATTTAGGTATTCCCGAGAGAGCAGCCATTTGGATGAAGTATTAGCCTCATTTTTCTTAGCCTCGCATATTTGAACTTTCCACTTTCCACTTCTGGATTACAGTCCAGCATGCTAACCACTAGATTAAGACAATCAGGCAACCACAAAATTAGGTCAAGAAAGTTAGGAACAAGAATTTCAGCCAATCAAAAATCCAGAAACTTGAAATCAGGTCAAGAAAGAACCAGAATCTCACCCTATCAACAATCCAGAGACAGTGAAATCAGGTCAAGATGCTTAGAACATGATTTAGAATGAATTAGATTAAGACAATGATACCTCATCAAGGACAACCCAGTGGCCGGCCTTCAAAGCGCTAAGCAGTGGTCCATCTCTCCAGGCAAACTCTCCTCCTATACCTCCTTCAGCTGGAAGATCGGCTCCAAAAAGATCTGTTACATCCTACAGAAAAAGTGCAGCATTGTTACACCATGTACACAATACTACACATATGTATCTGAACATTTCAAAAGCTCCTTTTAAAAACTTCTCAAGGACAATGAAACATGGCTGTCTAATAAAAAGATGTGACTTAAGATCAGCCCAGAACGTCACTGCTAGTCGTACTCTACGACAAAGCCCACAATACTGAACATTAACAAACAACCTACTTGACAGTTGATTAAATCCGAAAGAGAACTCAATCTAATCTAATGACTTCTATAGCGCCATTATCATAATGCCCAAGGCATCATCAGTCGATGGTCACTTCAAGTCAAAATTGCAGTGAAAATCATAATCCATTGGAGAAGCTGGGTCGAATTCCTGAATATGTCATTGCATCTTATACGAATTTTTAAGCATCTGCAATAGATTTTTTAACTTTCTTGCCAGACTGGGCTTACCGTCTGCTCAGACAAGTTAATGCGCACAAGCGGATGACCTGCCGCTTTCGCCAGCGCAGCTACGAGGCTCGTCTTTCCGACACCAGGTGAACCTTCAAGAAGAACGGGTCGAGCCAGTTGAAGAGCTCGCATTACTCTCAGTGCATTCTGAGCAGTCGTCGGAGCTCCAAACGCGTAGTTTTTATTGGACATATCATCGGCCAACGGACCTAAAAACATTATAAAATACATGCATACAAATGAGCAATTTTAGTCATATATTTTTAAACTTACATATATTAATTATATTTATACATATATCACTTAAATATTTACATATATTAATTATATATATTATATTTATAAATATATTTACATATATTAATGGTATGCATATATTAATTATATATTTGCAGATATTTGGACAGGGAGCCTTACAAACCTCTGGCAATGTAGAAAGGATGAAATCCAAACAGTTGATCCGTTAAAGACAACTGCCACTGGTTCATATTTGGAACCACCAAATCTGGCATTCCAAAGTCGGATGGCTGGAATATTCGGTTGGTCACTGACGTCACCTGATTCACGAGGAACTGGAGACAACTTGAGCCTATAGCAGAGGAACTCCTTGCTGATAACAGAATTGAAAAGAAACTATATTATTTCCTGAACATCAATGACTAATCGTTCAAACTTCTATAGCAACGTTATCACAGTGCATCAATGGCTTCCCGTGTGTCAGAAAGTACAGGCTATTCCTCGGAAGAGGTTCTGTAATGGCAATACATAAATTAACATAACTTAAACATGTGGGTTAAGGACTTTCTGGTTGAACCTATCTAGAAAAAACATTAAAAAATTCAGTGCTATATAAATTATGCTGTTACACAATGTTACATTACGACCTCACGAAAAGTAGAGTAACAGTATAATTTATTATACACTAAATAGCACAACAACAGAAAATTTACATAGTTGCTCAACAGAACCTAATCAGATAAAGCAAGCATCATACGTACCAGAGCCAACAAGACAGTCCACGAAAACGAGAAAAGCTCCGTGAACGTAAGAAACAGCTGGATCCAAGCGATGCGTTGTCAACTCAACCGTTTCCACTGCATCTGTCGCCATAGCAACTTGTGCAGTTTTGTTGATGAAGGTGACCCAGGACAGCAGATCTCGTATCGTAAGCAGACATCTAAACAAAACAATAGCAAAGAAAACAGAACACATCATTTTGTCCTCAGAATCAATTCAAATTCAGAATCAACTCAAATTAAAAAATCAGTTTATACCACATTTGAAACCGGGTTAAATAAAGATGACACTTAGTCCAATAAAAGGTTCAACAGGCCAGCGAACTAATAAAATGAACTAATAAAAGAAATAATCTACTGGTTCCATGCTGGTAAATCCATGAAGCCACTTTCTTCACAAAATGGTGTGTTGCATGGTCCACACCAAAAATCTGCGACACTAGGAATCAGTTCCATATGCTGCTAACAGAATTTTGTAATAGCCGAGCAAATAAAAGCACAGTCTCAAATACACACCTTCGGCCAAACTCTTGTTTTCGCAACCAGTCTGTGAAGTCCAACATGGCCGATCCAAATCCACTGGTTCCATGCTCTTGTTGGACAAGGTAAATCCCAGGTTTCAAATTGTGTTCGATAATCTTGATCAAATCATCTCTTGATTCAGTTGGTGGACACCAGATCTCGGTAAAACGGTTTCGTAATGCGGGTGATAACTGGTAAAAAATTAGAAACAGGTAACAGTTACACAGAATTAACTAACTAACTAACAAACTAACTAACTAGAATACAAGAACAGAGGCAACCTGTAGTAGGTTTTCTTGCTAGTGCTAAAAACACTGTAAAATCCTCACACAGTACATGAGGAAAAAATTTGAAATTATTTCATCAAAGACTGCTGATAACACAGTAGCCAACTGGTTGAGCACTTGACTTGTAACACAGACTGTGTGAGTTTGAGTCTCCATTAGACTGGTATCTTGTAAGGACTTTTGAGTCCTTAATATGCGAACGCTCAGCACCATCAACTGATGTTTTGCTAAATAAACAGAGAAACAAAATAAATAATAACCTCTTTTTTGCCATAATCGCCGCCTGGATTCATAGTTGCAACAACTCGGAATTCTGGCTCAGCAGTGATTTTATCCACTTCGTTTTGTGGACCACAACCTTTTTCGACAAGCAGAAGTGTCCGTTCAGTCTCCAAAACGCTGTTCAGTCGCTCCAGAACCGAGTCGTCAGCAAGAGAAATTTCATCAATGAGGAACGTAGAGCCGTCTTTCATGGCTGTCACCAGGGGGCCATCGCACCACTCGAAAAGTCTCGAATCATTCTGTTTAAAATAACAAATACATTCAGGTGAAATGAAAATTATGAATAATCAAAAGAAGGCTAGAGGATAAAGGAAATTTTATTATTATTCTTTTGCATTTATCATGTGCACAAGACCAGTAAATCTGAATCTGAGGTGTGACACAGTCGTCGGTGAAGGACTTGCTCAAGATCCCTACAAAGTAACCATCAAAGGGGAAGATCAAACCCGTGCTCTCCATGTTACAAGCCAAGCACTCTATCCAATCTGCTACCGTGACCTACTTACTAGCCAAGCGCTCTGTCCAATCGGCTACCGGACCTACTTACTAGCCAAACACTCTATCCAATCGGCTACCGTGCCCCAGTTGTCTGTGGTGAACCAGCACTCTCACGTAACACCTTCAGGACTGTTTGCAAGGGGGCTTTGAAGAAGAACACGGTGTGGCACAGTGTGGTTTTGGAAGACGAAATTTGATTTTATACAGTTTTTCCAGATGAGGAATTTTTTTAAAACCAATTAAGCCCTTTGTCTAAAATCCTTCTGGACACCAGATGTCACTTCTAAGTTATTTCTCGTGACGCACAGATAACGGTGACCCATTTTCAATATTTACTTCTCAAAAAAATTAAACAAAACTCAACAATAATGTAACTACCTCTGACTTGTGCCTAACGGGTCTCAGGCCTCCAAGGAAGTCCGAACTTTCCGTGTGCAGGTGGCAGTTGACGCTGTGCAGTCCGTTTCCCTTCGTCTGGGCGTAAACCTGGCAAACTGTTGTCTTCCCGCATCTGGAATTTGAGAAAAAACACCATTTAACAAAACCATGGAACAACAACTGATACATTACTTTTAATTATTATTATTAATTAATCATTAATTAATATAACAATTAATATGAAACAATTCCAGTCTAGTTTGAAGGCACTATCAACATTATGATATTGGTGCTGTACAAGTCATCAGATTAGATTGGATTGGATTAAGGTAGATTCAATTAGATTGGATTACAGTAGATTCAATTAGATTGGATTCAGAATAGATTAGATTAGATTAGACTGATTTAGAAATGAATTATATTGGATTAGAATGGAATAGATTAGATTAGGTTGGATTAGACTAGAATAGAACAGATTAGATTAGATTACATATACAACATGCATTAACCCCGTCTCGCCAACGAGAAGCACAGGCTCCTTGAACTTGAGGGCCTGAGCGACAAGAACCGCCATTCTGCGCATCGCCCTCGTCCAGACGACGTGTTCAAAGCCGTCGGATTGAGCTGCAGCAAAACGTTCGAGAATCTGGCGTATTTTGGGTGGAGTTTTTTCAGTAAGGCTGAACAGCCGATCGGGGTCGATTTTGCACTTGAAGTTATTTTCGATGACCTCTATGACCAGCTGCTCTTCTTCCGGCTGCCTCACACGACCCGCCAACAGCATGTACCCTGGCAACAATAACAGCTAGCAGCAGTTATGCAATGATCATACATACATATATATATATATATATATATATATATATATTATTCACATATATGTATGAATTGCTTAGATATATATATATGTATATATAAATATATATGTGAATAATATACATATATATATAAATCACAAGGCATAAATAACTTACATATGTATGCATACATGTATCCATATGATTCATGTAGGTATGTCTGTAAGTCTGTCTGTCTGTGAGCATGTATGTATGTATTTATGTATATATTTATGTATGTATATATTTATGTATGTATGTATTTATTTATGTATGTATGTATTTATGTATGTAAACATTGCGATTGCCAGAAAAACCCATCACCAAGGCAGAGAATACCGCACAGATTAGGTAATACCATTGTCTGGCAGAAGCTGGTTCCATCCGAAAGATTTATTTGGCTCATCGTTGGCTTCCAGGTGGTATCTCTCAGCCCAGCGGAAAAGATCGCGGAATGTGATGAAACCCTGCTTCCCGGCAAAAAGTCCAGAACTTCTTCGTTTTGTCTACAACAAATTCAACATAGCCAACTGTTAACTAAACACATCTAAGCAGCCAAAGTGCAGATGGCGCTACAAGTCCTGCTAGATTTCACCAGCAACCTACCACAGAACCTGTGCAAACTCTGCTTACTTATACTTTTACAATTGTACTGACAACTGAATGTAGCAAATAAATTGCTTACTTATTAGCCAACAGTAAATATTGAAATGAAAAATTGAACCATTTAAATAGGAAACGTTATAGGGAATGTCATAATTTATTTATGACATGCATATTTCAACATCAGCCCTCTGACGGGCAAGAGAGATTTGGGCTGATCCACACACCTGATGAGTAGTGATCCAATAATGGGTTTACCTGTCCATAATGGATTGTGTGGCTTGATAAAAACTTTCAATACAATGTCGTGTGCAACATACTGGATTCAAATACCGGACATGTCAACGAAATGCAAAAACGTTACCAAGCTGCAAGTGTGCAACGTAAATATTAAAAGCAATCTTACAAAAACATTAAACTTAAGCTTTTTAAAATTAATTTAAAACTAATATAATCTTAAAATTTTAACAAGAAGAACAATGTTATCAAATTTTTTAAATACTGAAAAAATACCTGAAGCTCAGACATAACTTTCACGAGCTTTTCAGCCTGTGACTTTGCTATCTGGCATCGCCTATGCAGAATTTCTTCAAGCTCTTTGTTGGGAATTGCATCGAAATGAAGCTCCACAAATCGGTTTCGGAACGCACGAGACAAAACCTATGCATTGCATAACATAAAGCAATGTTCACTATACATCTCTATTAACTATAGATATATCTCTATTAACTATAGATACATCTCTATTAACTATGGCCCAAATCTATTCCAGCTAAATATCTAGTTCTTCTGATTAAATATCTTGAAGAGGCACAATATGAATTATTAAGTACTTTAACACAATAAAGCTTTCCATAAACCTCCTTTATGTTCTACTTGTATTATAAATCTAATTTAAAGAATTAATGGAAAATAATTTTGGTCACTTCCTATTAATTTAGAGCAGGACAAGAAACGTTCTCAATGACCTGGAAGGAATTTAAACCGATCCAAACATAAGCGCAAAACAACCTGTGAAAAATTTTCAAAAAACTAATACAAAATGCTTTTAAATGCTGGTTCACAGAATCATTGAACGAGAAGAGTTGGCTGACCTTGCGACCTCCATACAGCCCAGGAGGATTCTGGGTAGCAAAGAGGATGAATCGCGGATGAGCCTGCACCACTTTCTGTGTCTCGGGTATGAAAAGTTCTCGATTGTCGTCTAACAACTAACAGGAAGAGAACCAATTTTGTATTGATCGTCAATTCCACAATTAACTCAAATTAATAATCAGAAAATCCAGTCTATTATTTAACCATTTACCATTCAACTAATATTTTACTGTTTTATGCTAGCTAATCAGAAAATCCACAAGTAACAACTGAAATTACAAATCATCTAATCCAGTAATTATTAATTATTTATAAATGAACTAATTCAATCAATGAATCAGAAACCCTGGCACTTCATCACCAAAGAAGCAAATAAAATCAACAATTCAAGTATTAAATAAAGTAAAATCAGGTTATTAGGTCATCATTTGTAATAAACAATACCACAGGTAAACTGAAAAGAAACATTTGCAGTTGTAAATGCAACTTATTAAAACTTTTAATCATTTGTTATCAACTAAATATACTAACAAATATTACTTGACATTGAAACATTGTCACATAATATGTCATTTAAGATCATGTTCAACCAAGAGCGATCGAAGTAAATTGCTTGATCACAGGAAGTGTACTCACTCGGTTGACAGCCTCCAGAACGTCAGTTGGAGCCAAATTCAGCTCGTCCAGAATTATCCAGTAGCCTTTGCGCATGGCTTCCACAAGAAGACCTTAATATTAAAATACTTTGTTGTAAAAAGTTAATAATATTAAATATTTAATAATAAAACTAGTGAGAAAATATGACAACATGGTAAGGTTGGTTGGGTTCTATGTGTAAGCAAGAGCACGACAGCATCGATTTTCCAGTTATTTGAGCATGATTTGCTTACAAAGGAACTTCTTCCTTGGAACTTTAACAACATTCATGCTTTGAGGGAACCATAAAGAGTTCGGTTAAATTAGAAGGTGAGGCAAAACAATCTGCCAAAACAATAGCTGCTACTTACGGTACAAAAATAGCATTTCAATAAGTAACTAAAAGAATATTTAATTAGTAGAAAATAAACCAGAACTTCAGCATCCAAATCATGAGCTGCCTTCTATCGAGGTTGTGTTAAGAACTGAACTAAATCTGGAATCCACACCCATGACTGTGTTATGTCAGAATTCGTGTTTTAAAGAAGCGAGGTTCCAGTGTATTACGGAACTTGTATAGCTAATACACTGCTTATTCTCAGCTGCAATCAATAACGTTAAATCTGACAGACTGACCTTCGCGGAAGACCAGTTTTCCTGTTTCGTCTGCCGTGTAGCAGCCGATGTATTCCTGGATGTCGGTGTGTTCGTGGTTGTTGATTCGATAGTAGGTATTACCCGTTATTTTTGCAAGGTATGTGATCAGACTTGTCTTTCCGACGGAAGTCTCTCCCTGGATTAAAACTGGAAGTTTCCTAGAAAATTAGCAAATGTCTTTATGAATATCACGTCCTACAGAAAAGTGTGCAATGAAGCTTTTACACAGCTTTTAGATCCTCTCAGATGCATAAAAACTGGTTCTATTAAGTGTTTAGATAGCAAACTAACTTTCTCCCTTTGTCCTTTATCAATAAGCATGTTAAAAACATTCTATTTCAATCTCTTGAAGCAGCACTACATAAATTTGAGATTACAGTTACACAATTACAATGACTTACCCTGCTGAAACTACCCGTGCGATGTCCGTCAAGTTTTCGAGGACCGATTTTGTCATTATGTAATCGGTTGGCTCAAAGGGTGTTGCATCACCCTGAGCAATCAGGTAGCCCTCAACGTTGACATAACCCTTTGGTGCTGTCAACGTCTCTTTCAAAGTCTTTTTGGGCCTGCTGCTGCTGCTGCGTAGAATGCGATTTCTGATTAGATCGTCAACAACTGGATAAGATGGCCGATCCAGCTGCGTCAGGAAGCTGAGACGAAAAGCCTGAAATGAAGAAAAACACATCAGTCCGAAATGTTGGCAAACAAAAGGACTAAATTTATCGCCTACGATTCATCACGCCTACGATTCCTCGCTCAATCGATGGACATATGGCGTGTTAACAAATGTATTACTTACTTACTTATTTACTTACTTAACTACTGTCAATGCTCAAGTTATGCCTGTTCTTTGTCTGATTCACAGACCTATAATAATTATTGCTGAGCAAAGACCCTCAGCAAGAACCTCATGCACAATTATATTATATTAATATTATTAAATATTAAAATTATTTACCAGATATATATTTATATAGCACAACAATGTAATGATGATGCATCAACTGAGGAACTAAACAATAATTATAAAAATATTCAATAATAATTATTAGTATCTTTACCCATTTTTAACTAAGTTAAAAGCTAAATAAAGTTTTTATACATGAATCGCTTACTTCATAAATATGCTGTCTGACGCCTGTTGACTGCGATACATCAGATGACAGATTTTGTACGGCTTGGCGCAAAGCTCGACAAAGCGTTCGAAGACTAGGCACAATGAAATGAAAACACTGTTCATTAATCATTTGCTGTAACAGCACTCACCACCTTTTATTTCATTCATTCGTGTCCAGTTTCTATTATGGGATGACATCCAGATTACCATTCATTGCATCTCGACTTACAATACGCTTAGGTAAAAAGTATGTTGCACAGATTTTGCCTGCTTCCATGTCCTTAAACTGCATTAATATTTGTTCTCAGACTGCATCAATCTTTGTCCTCAGACTGCCTTAATTTTTGTCCTCACACTTTGCCTTAATCTTTGCCCTCACACTTTGCCTTAATCTGTCTTCAGACTGCCTTAATCTTTGTCCTCACACTTTGCCTTAATCTTTGTCCTCACACTTTGCCTTAATCTTTGTCCTCACACTTTGCCTTAATCTTTGTCCTCACACTTTGCCTTAATCTTTGTCCTCACACTTTGCCTTAATCTTTGTCCTCACACTTTGCCTTAATCTTTGTCCTCACACTTTGCCTTAATCTTTGTCCTCACACTTTGCTTTAATCTTTGTCTTCAGACTGTCCTGCGCTTTGTCCTTGGACTGCCTTACTCTTCACGTTGTGCAGCACACGTGCAACAAACTCTTCCCCGTTGAAAGGAAACTCAGGAGCCGGAAGAAACTGCTCCTCCAACTCCAAAAATGAAAAAAGGACTGTTCTGGAATATCACCAGATTACAGAATAAGCCTTTACACTCCAATTCACTGAATGATGGGTGGAGCATTCACCTGTGAAATGCTAATTCACTAGATCAGAACGGGTCTCACCTGTAATGTGGATGGTGGCCAGTGCCATCGATGAGCTTCGTTGAGGCCATCATCCGAATCTCTTGGTAGAAAGAAACTATATCTTGAATGATTGCTTCACTCGAGTTCATCAGGTAGCTCTTGACGAGAGTCGCAAGCTCGCTCTCCTTCTCTAACTCGTCAACAAACATTTCAGTGAATCTAGAAAATGTAACATGAGTCTCAGATTGTAACTCCCAGAAAACCAGACATATAATAAAACCTGCAAACTTCTACAACGCCCTTATCATAATGCACAAGACACATCAATCGATGATTGCTTTCCAAAATTAGAATCCTTCAAATAGAACCAGTCTAGATCAAAGCGGCCGCAGACAGCAATCGACAGAGGATAGGCAACCCTAAAAAGAAGGATTTTAGCTCAAGCCTAAATGATATCAACCCACAGATATAATAGAAAAGGGCAGTGAATTCCAAAGTCTCAGACAAGCAACCGAGAAAGACCCTGAAACGCAATTCATTTTCAAACAATCATCTGCCAATACCTGTTACGAATTCCAAGAGGAAGGTCTTTCTTGCCGACGTCTACGGCAGGATTCATGCAGGCAAACAAACGGAAGTTCCGATGTCGCTCCACGGGTTCAGTATCCCTAAATAAAAGCAAATCAAACAAGGCTTTTAGATTTCATAATTTTTTCTTAAACAAGAAACTTGGATGTATGTATATATGTACACATGTATCAAGATATCTTAATATACCACCCTTCAAATGGCTCTCAAAAGCACTGAAACTTGCTTTTACTCTGTCCTTGAAAGCCTTTCCAGAACTGCCTTATAATGAGGTCATGTTGCACTAAGGTCACGTTACAATGAGGTCATGTTACAATGAGGTCATGTTACACTGAGGTCATGTCACAATGAGGTCATGTTACAATGAGATCAGTTTCCAAAGCTATTAAATTTTGTGGTCCATGTGTTATATAAGAAATTATGTTATAATGAAGCATATTACATGTGATATTAATACATTATATAATGTCTTTTTCAAAATTCTAAGCAACTTAACTTCGTTCATTACTTCATTCATTCATTCAAAGATTCAAAGAAAGATCTGCTCCAAAAGAAATAACTAGCACTGGAATTAAAGTCTTTCTCTCTTCAACAAGTAAAATGCCAACCTACCCTCTCTCGGTCAGCACAACTGATCCAGATCTGCTTTCAAGAAGCCCACTGAGGCACTCTAAGGTCTCAGCCGTGGCCAGGTTGATCTCATCAAGAAGCACCCAGCTGCCGTTCTTCAAAGCCTTGACTAAGACACCCTGCAAACAAAACGTTCTAATTTACATGAAATGCAAGGACCTGGATTTAGCTGGTCAGTTAGCCAGACACTTATGGCACCTTTTTAAGCACCCCAAAAAACCCTGCCTAAGTTAGCATGGATTGTAATGTAATTTAAGATTTATAACGTGCATCTTAAAGAATAAACTGAAAAGAATAAACAAGCTCCTGACTCGAACAAGTAAAATCACTGTTACACAGTACAGACTTCAGGCACCTGTGAAACCCTGAGAGGGGAAGAGAAAGGAGTTCGAGTCACAGATCTCGAGAAAGTGGATATTTGTAAAGCACGCTTTCTCGTTTCTTGAAGGCTAGTAAGGTCTATGCATTTTCACCCATCAACCTTACAAGATTTCGTCAAAGCCTCTACAGTGGATTATGATTTTTGTACCAGAATTTCACTTGAACCAACCAACAACTGATGCCTTAAGCATTATGATAACGGCATTGTAGAAGTAATTAGTTTAGAATAGTTATCCAAGTAAATTAAGAAAATTATCACAACCTAATAACACTACCGATTAGTCATAATAATGCTATTCATTAACAAATCAATCATTTTCAACTACTGTAAAATTCACTTTTTTAGATCAATAAGATCATCAAGTGTGCACTGTTTCTGAGAGGCATATCAGTACATTATTTCTCAAGCAAATTAACCTTTAATTATAATAAATTAATAAATGACAATAAATTAATAAATCACAAAATAGTAATTTTAATAGAAATTCTACGTTCGTTCCTTACCTCGATGAAGGAAAATGCCAGCAGATGGCTATCGGGGTGTCCAACGACGTTCAGGAGTTGCCAGACCCTTTTGCGGTAAGCAGACCATCGCTCCAGTAATTCTTTCTGTGATTCCCCGTCTATAGAATAAAACAGGAATCAGACAAAAACAGTGAAATAAATTTAACAATGTATCATAAACACAATGGAACTGGTTTACAGGATCATATTTTGGAGCCTATGCAATGATTACTGTGTTATACAAAAGTTGCATGAATTTCTAAAGCCATTACATGCCTTATGTATGCGTATGCATATGCATGTATGTATGCGTATGCATGCACGTATGTATGTATGTATGTATGAAGTCAATTAACATAGCACCTTGTAATGGTTTTAATAGAATTGTATCAGTTTCTTACCTTTCTGGCACTTTTCCAGGGCTTGTTCACAAATTGCGTCTAATGCTCTGAGCACAAACCTCCATCTCTTCTCGCGTTTCTTTTTCTGTACCACAAAAAACAAACTTAATAAGTTTCTCATCAAACAACGGCAAAATCAGGGACTCATCATGCAGTGTGCAGTTTGCCAAGACATACCTAATCCCTTTAAACATCCACACACACCGGTCTCCTTGTAATGTACTTCATCGTTACATGAATTCTGATACGAGACAAAGACATGGACCCCAAATGTAGTCCAGCTTTAGAAAATTACTCCAAAAATTAAAACCTCGTTAAAAGGCAGCTTTTGATTGGCTCCCAAAGGCAGCTTTGCAAAGTGTTTACCGTATACATACAGCCGTTCTTGAAGCATTCTTGTGAGAGGAGTGGCTTGGAGTGGTTTTTCTGTAGGAGGCCCTCTTTCAATTTACAAATGAGATGCAAAATCATCGGCTAGTGTAAATCTAACTAACTAAACCTGATTTTCCTTGATTTAGTCCGAGTTGCTGCCAAGTTCTATTCGTTCTGTCAGTTCTGTGATGTCATTCAGGTCTAAACTTGAGCCTCATCTGTTTCATCTTGCTTACCCACCATAGCCTAACTCTGACCCATAAGAATTCGACCTGTTTGATTATGATTTTTTTTTATTATGATTTCACTCGAAGCGACCATTGATTGATGCCTTGGCATTACGGTGTAATGGTGCAGATTAGATCAGAGGAAATTTCACTAGTCAAACTGACAGATCGAAAATACCTCGAGTCTATTAAAGAACTCGCTGTGTTTCTCTGTTGAGAACGACTGAGCGTGGAGCGCCTCAAATTCCTCCAGGACAGGAGCCATAATGATCTGCAGGTCAACCGGCTTATAGCTGAAATCATAAAACGAAACATACCAGTCTGAAAAGAAAATTTTATTTATAAAAGCTGAGCCATCACTCAAAGCGCATAAATATCCACAAAACATCTACCACGTCAGAATCATTGAACTTGAACTGGATACAATACGACAGTTGCACAAAAAGCAAAATCAGTACAAACTTCATATTAAAAAACAAAATAATAATAATTAATAATCTGGTAGACCATATTTAGAGCTAAACAGAAGAAAAATTTATAACAGTGTGATACGAATGTCTGATTAAAAAACAAAATAATAATTAATAATAAACAAAATAATGCCTAATAATCTAGAAGACCATAGTAAGAGCAAATGGAAAAATTTACTATTCTTACCCTCCAAGTAAATCAGTCATGTCACTCTGTTGATTCATGTTTATCACATGCAACTTCTGACCTGTAAACGGTAACGTAACATATACATAACATAAGCCAACACTGTAAATTTCACACATATTATCAACCTTCCGTTTCTAACAGATTTCTTAAAAACAATTAGAAGTTTCTTACTAATGAAAGCAGATTTGTTACCTTCTTAAAATTAATCAATATGACCTGTAAATACTCTATTTACAGTAAAGAGTGACTTTACATAAATACTGTAAAGTAATAAGTCCTAAATTTATAGGAAAATTGAATAAACCTCCAATCTCACAGCAAATCTTGATGTAAACATGTCAAGTCATGAGGGATATAATTCTCTTGACGTAAACATGTTAAGTCACGATGGATATAATTCTCTAGACATAAACATGTTAAGTCATGAGGGATATAATTCTCTTGACGTAAACATGTTAAGTCATGAAGGATATAATTCTCTTGACGTAAACATGTTAAGTCATGAGGGATAATTCTCTTGACGTAAACATGTTAAGTCATGAGGGATATAATTCTCTTGACGTAAACATGTTAAGTCATGAGGGATAATTCTCTTGACGTAAACATGTAAAGTCATGAGGGATATAATTCTCTTGACGTAAACATGTTAAGTCATGAGGGATATAATTCTCTTGACGTAAACATGTTAAGTCATGAGGGATAATTCTCTTGACATAAACATGTTAAGTCATGAGAGATTATTTCTGCAAAACAAATGATGATAATACTAAGAGTTGAAAAACAAAGTACATACCCATCAGATCAGCCATGTACTGCACAATCGATGTCTTTCCAGTTCCAGTCTCTCCCACAAGCAGAACAGGTTCATTGTTCCGAACACATACTCCTATTTGCTCAAGCAGAGCGTGAGCCTGGAAGGTCATCGCAAAACGACTGCTACGACTGAAGTCAAAGCACACATGCAATACAAAATCACATGTACAAAAGCTAATCTAATCATTTAACATGCAATACAAAATCACATGTACAAAAGCTAATCTAATCATTTAACATGTAATACAAAATCATATGTACAAAAACTAATCTAATCTTTTAACTTATGTATTGCCATCAGTCGACTACATGCTGACATCCAAGCAGAAACAGAGGTAAGCAGAAGGTTATTAATATTTTGGATTTATTTAGTGTCACCATCTAATGACAACACATCAATCGAGCAATTGCTCCTCAAGGACTTGTTCGGGCTTTGCACAGATTACCCATCTTAGGCAGATTCTGAACCCACACATTCTGTATTTCAAGGCTAATGCTCAAACCAATCAACCGCAACAAAGCCTTTGCACTTTGCAAAGCATCTTAGAAAACTTAACCACAACCGACTTGAGATTCAGTTGAGTGGCCACTGTAAAGAAGCAGTGGTAAAACATACCGATTAATCAAGTCTGAACTGTAACATTCAAGTATTGCCCTCCCAATCTTCCGTGTGTTTTCACTCAGTCTGAGCATTGGCCGCTGAGTGCTGTAGTAATTCTCTGCCTGAAAACAAAGGCTACAGAATTTTAGTTCACACAGTATACAAAAAACACGCATACATTCCTTTTAACAGATGCTAACAGAATAACTGGGTTCCATCTTAACAAACTGTATTGAACTCTTCTTCTGGCAACCAGACTATGTTCTTTCCATGGCATCTTTGGACAACCCCTCTGACTTGACACAGCACTTGTGAATAAGCTGTAGCCCTGTGCTTAGCTTTATAGAAGCACCTTAGAAATTTTCAAGATTATGATTATGAAAACATGCAGAATAGTGTCAAGCATTTACCATAACCCAACCCCTTCAAATTACGGCCAAGACATCTCCCTTCCCTATCTCTTTGACTGTTGAATGTCTTAATTCCTGTACCACATCCCTTTCTTCATCCTTTTATGACAACACGGACACTTTTATTATTTCATTAAAAGTCCAATTAAATGAGTTTTTCAGCTTCTGGTAGAATAAAGCAAACGAAAAAGGTTTCATAATCTGAAAACGAACCTCATATTCAGGAACATCAATCTTGGAACATATAGCGCGTGCCACGTCCATCCGACCATCGGTTAGAGGCAAACAAGACGCAAAGCAGTCAAGGGCGTTGACAAGAATGGTCTTTTTTGACAGTGGTTGAAGGCAGTTCATATCATCCACAATTCGTTGACAACATTTCATCAGATCTCTGGAAAACAACCAAAGAATATGTAACCATGTTAACAATCATTGGTAAAAACTGCAACAACTGTAGTAACTTATAATCTAAAATGTGACAACAAAATCAAGGTTGAAAAATTAGGTTAAAAATGGGCAGGTTTGTTGATGTCAGAAAAATTGAAATACTTAAGAAAATCAAATTTTTCTGTAAGCAGGTGAAACAGATGTAACATCTGTTTTAACTTGCTTAACCACCGCATCCAGGCTTCTGGTATCTCGGACCTACAGGAATTCGACCTGGCTTCTCCAGTGGATTGCGATTTTGACTACTTGGAGCAATCATTGATTCATGCCTTGGGCATTATGATAACGACACTATCGAAGTCACTAGATTAAATTAGATCAGACCTGAATAATGGGATTCATACAGCATGGAAGAAGGCTCAAAACAAACTAGCTTGACTTCACATTGAGAACATGGCTATGCTCAGCCGAGTTTGAAGAAAGCCCAACACGGAATAACTTGGCATCGCGCTGTGGACACAGCTACGCTCGGCCGGGTTTGCCACCAGAGATAGAGATTGTCAACACTCTGCAGAACTTTGCACAGGTCCAACACACTTTCCAACCTTTTAGAGATTAGTAGAATGTTCAGATCCATGCACACAGA
Source organism: Norana najaformis (assembly GCA_964023275.1). Taxonomy (NCBI): domain Eukaryota; kingdom Metazoa; phylum Annelida; class Clitellata; order Crassiclitellata; family Hormogastridae; genus Norana; species Norana najaformis. The sequence continues at coordinate 22,737,802 of OZ029924.1, forward strand.
GAAACTTCAGAAACACACACCTTGTCGAGACTGGTCGTCCACTTTCGGCATGGTCGTGTTTCCCAGACGCCAGAAGAAAATATACATCAAGAAGACAATCAATCTCGAGTGGTTCAAACGACGGATAACGATCGGCGATGACCTGAACAGCAGAAAATAAACATCACATAAGATCATCTGTACAAACTCAGATTAATATAATTAAGCCCAGTTTAGTTTAATTTAGAATTTACTGTCTACTAGAACAGTAAAGTAAAGTAAAGTATCCCATATCCCACAAGTGAGAAATAGGGGAGGCGCTCATTTCCTTTTCTAGGCCCTTGAGCCGGCAATGGACGAATCCCAAGGTCCTGGACACGGGGCCAGTGCATCGCAGGACTTGCCGTTTACTTCCCAGCTCACGCCGGTACCAAATTCTACTCTTTGGTGACAGAGGCACGATGTGCGCAAACAACTTGCCCAGGGTCGTTACACGGAGTCGAACCCGCAACCGCATGATCATTGACCAAACACGTTACCGATAGACCACCGTGCCGCACATAGAACAGTAGAGATGTAAAATTACACAACTATTTATATATCATTTCTGAATTTATTAAGCCCCACTATCTCATGACTAAGCATCAGTCGAAGGCACAGAGCAGTTGCGAGTGAAGGACTTGCTCTAGGTCCCTACACAGTAACCATCTCACGGGAGGCTCGAACCCGTACTCTTTCCATTATAAGCCGAGCGCTTTATCCAATCAGCTAAAGTGCCCCACAATACGATTCGTATAAACTCTGAACGATGTAATTCACGTCGAAATCTTCATACTCCATATCATCCTCTTAGAACCTGGAAGAAGCTGAGAACCTCCGAGTGGACAGACCAGAAGATTATCCGCTTGACCACTGCACACCCATAAATATACACAAGCCAAACATCCCACCTGTTTTAATTCGTCCCTAGACAGAGGCTCCAAGCGGATCCGTCTCCAGAGCCGTTCCAAAATGTTCGAACAACTTTGCTGTCTGTGCCAACCAGAGCTCGAAGAAACAAGTCTAAAAAATGTCATAAGACTTAAAATTTTCCCAACTTTTTCATTGTTCAAATATCAATTCCAAATAATGAAAATGTTGATAGAATTGAAGAAAAATGATAAAATTTGAATTTTTAATTCTTCCATAAATCACAGTTTCTTTCAACAATTTCTGTAAGTTCTCTATTTTTCTACATGTCATTCAGCTGACATTTGCAACTCACCGTTGTGTTGCAAAAATCCTGAATCCTGGTGCTGCAGTGATCTTGTTGCCACATCCAGGCAAAACGAGGGAACCAGTCTCCAGCAGGGGAACCAGTACAGACACAACATCCATCGGTGCGTAATCTAAATCCTCCAGCAGCAGCCAATATCCTTCTTGGACAGCAGAAACCAGACACCCAGGCTGCCAAACAAACTGACCTGGGATGTCAGTACATCGGTACGTGCCGATCAACGCCTAAAAGAAACACAAAACTTAGCACCTGATAGAAATTAAACCTCACATGCTGAGTATGAAGTCAGTACGAGCCTAACATAGCAAGTCTTCAGTTAGCACGCATGACAGCAATTCCTTGTTTTTACAGTAAAATTGGCAATATTTGGCATTCGAACCTAGACTGGCATTGCTACACAATGAGTTTCCAGGGAAAATCTTGGGACTGACTTATACAAGGCACATCGTAAGCTTTTATCTATACAACACGACTATTCATCTGCTACCAGTCAGTCAGTCGGCTGGTCGGTCAGTCAGTCAGTATGTCTGTCGGTCAGACACTCAGTCAGTCAGTCAGTCAGTCAGCCAGCCAGCCAGCGTTACTACACCTTCAGGGATCTGTGCCAGTCACTCATACCACTCACCTTGCTGTCTGTCTGCTCGCCAAGCTGCAGCTTTAAAAGCTGCGGGCTTTTTGTCCTTCCGACCAAGGAAGAAAGATGTTCCACAAGGGACGTCTTTCCACATCCAACCACACCTTCCAGAAGCACCGGCTCTCCCTCAGAAACAGCTAAAGCGAGACGCTGCAGGTTTTGGCACGTTGACGGAACCATTGTCAGGTGGCCTATTGTACTCTAGCAAAGAACAAAAGAAAACATGTGAAAAAATAGCCAAAGTTAAAATATCATTATCATCAAGGAGTGACTTGTAAAATTTTGGCAGTTGTGGGTAGGCTGTCAACGGGCATAGGAGGCCCGAGCACCTGCCCATAGGGGGACATCCGAGCTGTGAATTCTCATACACGAAACATGGCCAAAGAAACATAATGATTAATATTTTAGGCAGAATGCTGTATTAGTCACGTGTTCATGGCTTAACAATGCACAACGTCGCCTGTCAAGCCAAGTGGGTAGGACGAGTGCCTAACTAATTCTGAATTAGGCCTAAGCGCATATATAGGATTCCTCACTCAAATGATCAACATATGGCTTGTTAACAAATGCATTACTTACTTATGCATGTAATGACTCACATGCAGTCCGTTGGACAATTGTTTTACCATCCAATGATGGAATGACGGGTAGTCGAGTACCCATTCAGAATTGACTCGGCCATACTGTACAAAAATTCCGATACCTCTAGTTGTGGGGAAAGACCTCTAGGCACGAACAACTGGGTAAAAACACATGTACTTTGGCCAGGGAACGGGGCAAACTTAAATAACAAACAGATAAAATCTTAGATAAACTAGCCTATCCTGCAGCTTCAGGCTAGTTTGGCAAAACGTTCCTGCTGGGTAAAATCCCTGTTGATCCTCATTACTTCCCTGTCCTGTTCCAGTCCCAGTTCCTCCCCTTCCCTGGAGTCGACCAACTGTCTGAGTATCATATAGTATTAGCCAGGTAGCACCACACACACACATACATCTAAGTGAATTATTATACAGACAGGTAAATTTCACGGGCAGTTTGAACAGCAATGAAGACGACCATAAAGACGACAGCTCTAAAGTGTCATGTGAAGAACAAATTTCAGCCAAACTTACTGAGCGACAGGTTCCAGGCAGCACTGGGAGTAAGATGCCACAAACGGAAATGACGTCTTGGCTGAGGTCTGAACCAAGAATACAGTCCTTAGTGTATCCACTTCCCAAGTGACCATCTTTAGCGACTGGATCGGAAGACTTCAATAGAGATGTCGTTTCTATGCACTGCTTCATCGTGTTATCATACCTTCAAGATGCAAAAACAAAATTCTCGTTTAAGTGCTCACAATTTGGAAGGCCAGCAGAGAAGAAATTTTTAGTAGATAACTACTTCAGCCAACAGAATGTAATACTCAGATGCTAAGAAGCAAGCTACACTCTGCCAGGTAATTCACAGATTGACATTAGATTAAATGAAATTAGACTAAATGATATTAGAATAATTGGCATTAGAATTAATGACCTCAGATTACTTGATATTTGAGTAACTGACATTATACTGACATTAAACGACAGTAGAATAACTGACATTAGAGTAAATGACATCAGACTAGTGAACGTTAGATCCCTGTAAGGTTCATTTACATAAGAGTGTGGACTGCTTTCTTGTTGGTATCTTTAGAACCCACCTCAGATAGAGTGCGTGCCGTTGCTCCTCCGTAAACAACTGACAACACCAAAGGTTAAGCTGCTTAGCCGACATTCCCAAGAGATGTGCAATGCTGTGTACAACACACCTGACAACAAAATAACAATATAGCAACATCTGTTAGAAAGTCATCTACTGTAAAGCAATCACCCCATCTTGGGTTTGGCTGGCCACTCATTGCTTTGCAACACAACCTGGAAGCATGCATTTCAAACAGGTAATGTCGAGCCTTCTCTATGGCCGGGCAGCTCCTTTGGAATGGACTACCACCAGACCTGCGTCTTCTGACTACTGATACTTCATGCGCCTTTTAGCCATATTTAAATGAATGATTCTACTGATTGTAAGCAATCATACACACACATCTGCACGTAGATTTTTAATCAATAATAAATTTTGGGAACACACGTTCCTAATTGTTTTAGAAACAGAATCTGCACTATAGCAATGCATACTATAAGGAATCTTTGGCAGATCATCAGAACCCATTTAAATTTCCTGGTACTTGCCACTTTGTGCTGACATCTGTGGACGAAAGATGATGCAAAAGCTCTGATGCATTCCACTCTTGGCTGATCCCTTGCCCAAAACAACGAACCAGTCTATAAACAGCCTCCACAGTTTTTAGCGTCAGGGCCGTTTCGTAATCCTAAAACGACGTTACAATTTTTGTATGTACTGTTTGGAAAGACAGATAGCAATTCAGGTTTCAATTATGACATAATTAGGTGAGGAAGGGTTAGATCAGCTCAATAAGTAAGTAAGTAAGTAATTAAGTAAGAAAGTAAATAAGTAAGTGAAGTAGGTAGGTATGTAGGTAGGTAGGTAGGTAGGTAGGTAGGTATGTAGGTAGGTAGGTAAGTAAAGCAATGCATTTGTAAACACACCATATGTCCATCAACTGAGCAAGAAATCGTAGGCACAGAGGTCTGGCAAGGCTCATTAAACATCATCAAATTCAGGTTTTTAAGACGCCACAATCAACCAACCTTAGAAAGACGGGGCTTTTTTGTAACCCTAGTTTCTCCCGCCATTTCTTTTTCATATCTGTAGAATGTTTTTGTCTGGCGTAAGTAATCGAATGCAAAACTGCCAAAACAAACAAAGAAGAAACACATTAAGTAAGTAAGTAAAGATAATGCAAGGTCATTGAAGGTAATCTAATCTACTCTTAGAATTTCTGTAGCACTATTATTAATTATCTATTTTTTTGTAATTTCTTACTAATGTGTGAGAACTGTTGTGGTATGATCAGATGTGAAAAGCGCTAGAAACTTGGTCTGAATATAGGAAGAATATAAAAAGATACCTGTAGGAATTTGATAACTTGTCGGAATTCAACCAGACTTCTTCAACGGGTTATGATTTTGGATTGTGATTTTGCCTTGAAGCAACCATCACTAGGCATTATGATAAAGGTGCTATAGAAGTCTTTAGATTAGATTAGAAGATATCTACTACAATTTGTCAAGTTTTATATTTATTCTGTTGGCAAAAATCATTTTTTCTTGTGATCAGCTGTTGCACTCTGGCCAGAGTTCAAAAAAGCTTTAAAATTTAAAGTTACAAAATCTCACATGAAACTGATAGCAACTATAGAGCTTTTAAGATTCAACAGCTATTTTAGTATTATTTTCCCAATTATGAATAACAAGATTCTAAGCATAAATAATTGGTGGCTCAATGCAGAAAAGAAAATATCAGCGAAAAATCAAATACAAAAACGCACCATCTCACTTCTCCAGAAATCGAAACAAGATGGCTAAGAGCTACACAAAACTTCTGGTGGGCCAATAAGTCTGTATCATTATTCTGTTGCATCTTTTTTCGAGCCCGATGTAACAGGTCAAGCAGCAGAGATCGGAACAACTTTGCAACATCGGTAGTAGTTCTCTCTGCAACCAATATATCACTGAGAACGCCTAAGAGAGATTCACGATCCCGAGGACTCCAATTCTGCAATAAAAATTAGCCGAAAAATTTAATATATGTCGCGGCTGATGTGAAGCTGACCAAAATATCAGATAAAAATCAGCAAAGTATTCCAGCTTATTTACTTAGCATAAACTGGATAAAATGTAAGATTGTATGTTTGAGATGCTGAACATTTAAATAATGCTTTACTAAGATGCTCTCCAAATCACTGCTCGCTGTGAAGGTGACCAGGACCATGCCAGGGCCTTGCCAGCGATGATTTCCGGCCCTCCAAGGGGTTGGAGGAGACCTGTCACCACACACAGACAAGAACAGTGGAAGCTGAGACAAGAACAGTGGAAGCTGACCTGTGCCCCCTGAACTTTGGGTTATACACGGCCTGGAGACGAGCCCAGAATAGAAATACCTGGTTGCGCATTGTGGAAACGGCAACGCTCCATAGGGGAACACGTCACAGATGATGACGACGCTGATGATGATCGTTATCGTGATGATGATGATGATGATGATGACGATGATGATGATGATGATGATGATGACGATGATGATGACCACGTGATGATGATGATGACGATGGTGATGATCGTGATGATGACGATCGTGATGATGATGATCGTGAAGTAATGTGTGGAAATCTTTAGTTTTGTGTTGTCTTTCAAAATTAATTCCGCTTTTCAAAAGACATCAACATTACCTCTTTTGAAACGAATCGCTGGATAATCTCGCACTTAAGATCGCCCTTTAGCAAAATCTGCAGCTGCGACGATATGTCAACGCCACTATTATTCATTTTTAAAGACAACATAGACCAGTCTGAAACACTAAAACCAAAATTAAATAAACGTTTTATTCCCAAAATCCTCTTATTTGACAAATATAATCAATCCTCCATAATCAACCAAAACACGTGCTGTTCACTATTCGCAAGTCCCTACAATGTGTGTAAAACGAAGCAACTTCCGAGTTTAAGAAGCGTTATAACGTATTGAGGTTCATTATTGGTAAAGCAGAAAAACGCTCTAAACTTTCTAAAGTATATCGAAGATCTTCAAGTAGAGAAATGTACACATTTTTCTGTAGTTTATAGACGTAACAAGCCTAAGCATTATTTTATTAGGCTCTTACATGATCAGTCGATAGTATTTCTGTGGGAAAATCGTAACTCTCACCCGGCATATCTGCTTCTCTTGCAATTTCTGCACTGAACTTTCAATCAAGGCCATTGAACATTGCTTTTCAAAATATCGTCTCCTAACTCCTCTTCTGATCTTTCTCACTGCGCCCACTCCGAACATCTACCGTACTAGCCGCCCTTTTGTCTAAACTACCTAACCTTTGGATCTGTAATTGGATCCAAATCTGGCCTTCCTCGCCAATTTTGTTCTTGAACTAGCTCTTGTGCAAAAGTAAATGTGACGGTAGGCCCTACACGCTTTTCTATAGCGACCGTCTGGCTTGACCATGCTCATTTTCAATGAATTCACCGGGTGAGACCCTTCACGACCGTTGCCCACTTGAATGAGTGCCGCACCATATAAGGGCCTCCGTGTAAAAAATAACCTGGTCCCCGCGACTTAGCATTCTGGGCGCAGAAGAAATCTATGACCCCTAACTGAAAAGTTTAGCTTCTATAGGCCTATGCGCAGTGCGTCAAAATACATCTTTGAACATCACAGAGGTGCAAAGTAAATCGTTAACAATGAAAAGCCTTAGTGAAGATGCCATTCAAAAGTGTAGAAATGCTACTATAACCTAATATTAATTTTTATATCTTACAGTACTTCAAATGACAATAATAAAGCCTATTGCTGTCATAAGTTTAAAGGCCAATGCCTTTTAATGTTAAGTAAAATGATTAATTAAATTAACATCTTGCTAAGCAAAGAAAATTAAGCCATTTAAACGCAACATAGCAGCATTGACTCATATACCAGACTCTCTAGTTCTACTTTTCTGTTTAACTGTATCAATTAGGCCAATTATAGGCCCTAAATCCCCCTAATTATTGATTGTAACTTATTATAACGGATGTAGGCCTACAGAAGGACGCAGTAGGCTTACGCAACACTTTCTTTGATATTATGAGACTTGTGTGTCATACATTATGAAGCATAATAGGCCTATATCTACAACCTGCGGCGTTTGAAGGCCTTTTAGATTTAGACCTACTCTTGGCAGTAGAGAATTAGGCCTGCTCTTGGCAATAGAGAATTAGGTTATTAGGCGCCGCTGTCCTTTTAGCAATCGGATGAGTGTTTCCATTGTAATTGTAATTAGTAACTTGTACTGCGCCGGTGTCCACTGCACAAGACATCAACCGATGGCTCACAAAAGCCAAAACCGCAGTCAGGTCAATATCCAAAAGGCCAGGCCACTATGACTATGTACGTTTGTATGTATGTATGTATGTATGTATGTACGTTTGTATGTACGTTTGTATGTATGTATGCATGTACGTTTGTATGTATGTACGTTTGTATGTATGTATGTATGTACGTTTGTATGTATGTATGTATGTATGTATGTATGTATGTATGTATGTATGTATGTATGTATGTATGTATATATGTATGTATGTATAGCGCCTTTTAAGAACCTCACAAAGGTACATGGGGCATGCGCGTAGTTCAGTCGGGCGGGTCCACCCAACACCCCGAGAGCCAGCCATGGCCATGGTTTTAGCGATTTCATTTTCTTAGCCTCGGCATATGACTGCAGGTATTTAGTCCTCTGCGTCGCCGCAAGGTCTTCCCACAGAAAGAGTATGGTCAGTGTGCTGGATTATTGGCTGAGTTCCCTAGCAGGCGCAAGTGGAACACATATCTCGAAACATGTTTCTAACCTGGAAGGGAGTTGAACCCGCAACCTGTGGTTCAACATTAGAACACGCTAGCCACTACACTATCACGCATTCCTCCAGTATCTAAAGTAAGTGTAGATGAACTTGTATGCAGAGGTCAAGCAAAGGGGTACAGTTTCAGGTTAACCGTGGATGGAGTGACCCGAGGAAGGATGCCAATGATCGAACATAGCTCGATGGAGACTCACTCTCTCTTTCTCTCTCTGCCTTTCTCTCCCACTCTGTCTCCCCCGCTCTCTCTCTGTGCCTGCTTGCTTGTCTGTCTGTACATCCGCCTGTCTGTCTCCCTGTCTGTCAGGCCATTCGTCTGTCTCTCTGTCTGTTTATCCGTCCGTCCGTCTCTATACCTGCCTGTCTGTCTGTCTCTCTGTCTGTTTGTCACTCTATCTACCTGTCTGTCTGTCTCTCTGTCTGTCTGCCTTTCTGTCAGTCTGACTCTCATCTGCTTGTATCTCTTCCTCTTCGTTTGGCTGTCTGTTGTTTGTCTGACGATCTGTTTGTATGTTTATCTGCCTGTCTATCTGCCATTTAATTTAGTCTGTCTGTCTGTCTGTCTGTCTCTCTCTCTCTGCCTGTATGTGCCCTGAACTCTAATGAACATTGTTGATGTAGTTCTTGCATGTTATTTGGTGCCTGCGTTGGCCTACGTCTGACTCAAGGTCGGCGGTCGTCAGAACCGGTACCGTCAAGCTATACACAGCATGATGTAAAAAACAAGGCGGCAATCGCCAGATGTGCTTCTGCGCTTTGCCTACGCCGCTGTGCAGGGCGGTATCCACGATAGTTACTCCGCCTGCTGCACACGACGTATTGTGAGCTCGTGTTACAAATTGCAATACGTCGCTCACATCAGCAGACCACAAACAGAGTTCAAATTCTGCACGGCAAATGATGGGCATATATATATATATATATATATATATATATATATATATATATATATATATATATATATATATATATATATATATATATATATATATATATATATATATATATATATATATATATATATATATATATATATATATATATATATATATATATATATATATATATATATATATATATATATATATATATATATATATATATATATATATATATATATATATATATATATATATATATATATATATATATATATATATATATAGGCCTACATGTGTGTGTTTGGGTAGACCCCTATATACATATATAAGGGGCCATTTTGAGGGTGTACCGTGAACTATGGCTATTGTTTCGATGTTTTGCTTGAAGTCTATGGGCGGGTAATACAAGAGTAATACCCCCTATATTCGACGACTTTGATAACGGTAATTTAATCCGATATTATTCAATTACATATATTATACGCAGATACACAGGACTACTGAATGCGTGCGATCTAGGCATATGTTTACGGGGGACCGGGATAGGCCAGATTCGTATGAATATTCATGAGAGCACATGTTTACGGGGGACCGGGATAGGCCAGATTCGTATGAATATTCATGAGAGCACATGTTTACGGGGGACCGGGATAGGCCAGATTCGTATGAATATTCATGAGAGCACATGTTAGTGGTCTGGCATCGCCTTACAAACGCACGCAGGTATGCCTGTTTGTCTATGAACGAGAGTACCATTATAGCTGCACGATATCGAAGGCCTGTAGACCTATAGGCCCCCAGCTGATGTGGATTGAGCTTATTACTTGGAAACCGACAATAAATAACTCTGCGTGGATCAGTCGGTCTACCTCGGTATGGCTCTAGGCACAGAATATGTCAGCCTAATCAGAAACCGGTTTCTCTTATTCGATCAGCACCCATGACAGGTGGTTGACGACAGAAGCAATTTATTCACGGATCGAGACTGGAGCAGCTGCATCATCCGACTTCATTGCACTTCGATCGAACTCTCTAGTAAGTCTCTCAAAAAGTCTCCTCTTCTCTGTCTGTCTGTCTCTCTTTGCTCCAATCCCAAACACAATCCACCGTAGCTGCCACGCTGTCTCTCTGCCTGACTTTTGGATCTTGACCTGGAACCGAACCCTTTTCCCTATCGATTTTGTTTTGACTGAGCGCCTGTGAAAAATCTGGACTTCGTGACGTGGCTTTCGTTAAGCGCTGCAGAAATCTCGGGATTACGATTTTAGAATTGTTGGTTTGGATCACAGTACTGTCTCAGCGGACACTATTGCATCTTTTAAACACTATTGCATCTTTTAAGAGGAGGTTAGGTAGCATTGGTGGATTTAGCTATAGGCTTGGGGCGGTTCTCCCTTCGCCCCTCTCGGTTATATTCCGGCGCGGCTCAGACCAGACCCGTGTAGCTACGCCACTGCCGTTTTCTGGTGGTGCCAGTCCCAAGCCTTGATACAGGAGGAGGGCGACGCTAATCATCTTCGTTATGACACCGCATCGTTAAACAGCAACTACACACACCAAACCCATGCATTGCGGACTGCCAGAATGTGCACCCGTTTGGAATCGTAATCGTAATTCGGAGATTTCTACAGCGCCCAACGAAATCCACGCTGCGGGGACTAGCTTATTCATAGGCGCTCAGTCAAAACAAAATCGATAGGCAAAAGGGTTTGGTTTTCCTCCTGGAAATGCTCTCGCTCCTCACGCAAGCAATTCCTGGAGCCGCCAATGCTTGGTAGTGTTGGGTGTTGAGCATTCCCGGTAAATTGCAGTAGTTCTAGTACAGGTTATGTATTTTCTGAATTCTTAGACACATGTTATGTAATGTGTCATGTTACGTAGATGCTTTCAGACGCAAACGATTGGTCATCGTCGACCTTCTCTGGAGCTGGATCGCCAGAACGCTGCCACTCCCTGCCAGTGGCCTCTGGCGAACTGACGGAAATCGAAAAACTGACGCTTCTCGTCCGCAAGATTGTGCAACGCCGAAACCGACAGTTATCGGAAGATGAAGTATTTGAGGACGAAAAGAGGAGAGGCAGTGATACGAGACTCACTGGCGGTTTCCCGTTTTACTATACAAAAGAACGTTCCATTAAGCATCCGATCTTTTGTGAAGACATCAGTATCTCCCCTTCAGAATGGATTGTTTCGGAAAAATTAAGTCGGGGGACTGAATATAAGTTGGATACTCAAAGGACGCGGATATTAAGGAGTGAACCGTTTGGCCTTATTCATGGAACGTGGCCTCGGAACTTCAGAGGACCAGTGAAACACATAGGTACAGTTGAAAACACGGATTCGACTTTTGCAAATCACAGGAACGATAGTTTAACTGCTATTTCCACGCGTAATACCTCGCCCTACATGCACACTCTCACTGAAACAGCTGCTGAACACGAAACTCTTAACTCTCCCTCAAATCAAGAAACCGAATCCCACTCTCCGCGTATCGTCGAAATCCCGGTGATAAAACTGCCTCGTAAAAATGGCTGTAACAAGTTCCAAGGGGAGCGCTCCAATTTTCTAACTCGAAACTCGATTTGTTCATACGTTCTTGCGCCGAGTTCTTGCACGGCGCCAAACTGTCAGCCGATACAAAGCACGGCGTCCGAATCTGCGATAGACCGCCATTTTGACGCGAAGTTGGACGTAAACACGGGATTGAGGATAATCACAGAAGTAAGCGAGGAGCCACAAACCCGCGACCTCAACAATAATTCCGTTTCGCATTTTGCCAACAATTCGGTCTGCCAAGAAGAAGGAAGCAAAGACCCAGTTTCCGTGTCGGCTTCCCTTGTCATCACCTATCCGTTAATCAGTCGCGTCAACAGCGCTGAAAACCCATACCGTAGGATGATTTGCACCCATGCAACGTTGCCCCTTTCCTCGATCCGCGCGCCATTAAGACGAACAATTTCCGAAGAGTCGAGGAAAAAACCAGAAAGCAAAACATGCAAAGACGGCCATGGTAGTCTTTCACTTTCGCCAAGTGCTATCATGAAACCAGCGATAAACCGCAGCAACTCTTGTCTGGCCGCATTCGGAAACACTTGTCTACCCGTTTCTAAACGGCCCAAACCCAATGCCAGCAACCACGGGCGTTCGTGGTACGATGGCGTCTGATAGATTCACAGAACTGAAAGCAAAAGCAGGGCCCTTTCAGAGAGGCCTGGGCCACTGCAAATACGAGGCCCCAATCTCCAAGCATGCACACCATAAGCCTGTTAAATTGCAGCTGTGAATTATAAAACAAAAAAGGATAAATAAATATTAATAATAAATTAATTACAAGAATTCGAAAGATTTACCCTAGTTAACGAATCATTAAAATAGAAAATTTTTGGTTCGAATAATTTTTTTCTTATTTTAAAATAGACAGAAAACAACTATATGCAAAGATGAGGCCCCTTACCACGTGAGGCCCGGCCAAATGGCCCTTCTGGCCCCCCTCTGATAGGGCCCGAGCACAAGTACAGTACACTGAAGGGTTGCGCCATGGGCGGCTGCTAAAAGGCCGGCACAGTGAAGCCCGTCGTTGACAAGTGATTTTAGACCGAATCTCTTCTGCCCTCGGCCTCCCTGTCGCTTTCTCTCCCCTTTCACACCCCTCGTGGTGCAGTCTCAATCTTCATAGTGTAGATCCGACACCTAGTGAACAAAAGACCTGCCATGACCGACAGACAGCCACATCTGGGCCGTTATATGAGTTTAGACTTACCAAATACCTTAACAAATCAGATTGTGAAGCAAAGGATTTTTAGTCGTTTGATTTTTAGCTATAGGCAGCAAAATAAGTTTCAGGCTGAAATTCGTAAGTTGCACATAAAATGATACTGTTTGTAATATCCTGTGCAAGGTTTTACAGTGTGTGATATTTCTCCTTCTTCCCCTTATCTCTCTTTCCGCTCCAATCCAAACATCACCCACCGTAACTGCAATGCTGTCTCTCTGCCTGACTCTTGGATCTTGACCTCGAACCGAACACTTGCCTATCAATTTTGTTTTGGCTGAGCACATGTGAATATGCTGGTCCCTGTGACATGACTTTCGTTGGGTGCTGAAGAAATCTTGGGATTACGATTGTACAGCATTTCTGGTAAACTTCAGTTTTATTACTTCCTTTTAGACTGCTCAAAACACATTTCAAAAAGCAATACTAAGTTTACTTCAGTTTTATTACTTTCCTTTTAGACTGCTCAAAACACATTTCAAAAACCAATACTAAGTTTACAACACATTAAACTGATTGTTAAACATTAAATACTACAAGATACCATTATTACAGCAACAAAATACAGAGAAACCAAAATGGAAAAATATTCGGGGCCACGTACACTTACTATGAAAACTTGATATGCACTTGTTCATTTATCCAGTCATTCAGCAAATTTATGTAATGTCTCTTCAAATTTACTTCACAGCACTCCCAGACCAACCTTGCGAAAAAGAACAATCAACATAATAAATAAATTAAATATTCACATCTATTCTTTTGGAACAAGAAATAGAAACCTTTGATTTTTGCTATCCTAACTTGTGCTAAATGCAAATATTCTACAAGGTCGAAAGTCACAAAAAAGCTGACACTGTAAAGTTGAGAAAAGCCTTCATAAGGTAACAAACAGGAACTGCTGCAGTGCAGCAGGAAGAGGTAACTTCACAACCTTCTCGTGAATATATCTACCGACGTTATTCCGTATCACAGCCTTGCACAATTGCAGTAGCGAAAAAACCCGGCTAGCGGAAACTTCTTGCAGCCAGATGCGAAACTCTTCATCATCTGCAATCTTCTCTGGCCATTCTCCAACTGAAATCCATGACTCGAGATTCAGATTCGCACAGGCAGACACCAGAAGTCGAATTATTTCTTTATGTCCGAAGTCTGCAGCAATGCGTAGCGGTGTCTTTCCTTCACCACCAATGGCACTGACATCGGCACCAAAGTCTAGCAGACTCTCAACAAATGGCAAATCACTTTCACAGACGCTTACCGCTTTCTGAACAGCCTCTGTGGCTGCCCTATAATCACGAGTGTAAAAATCAGTACTGGTCTTCTGCAGCACCTTCAGGTTTCTCGGAATCTTCCTGCCACAGGCTACATGCAGTGGAGTCATGCCGTAGATGTCTCGAATGAAAACGCTTGCACCAAAATTCAGCAGACAGTTTACCATGCTCAGCTGAGCACATACGATACTCTGATACAGAGGAGTCCAGCCAAAGCTGTCTTGAACATTGACAAGTGCTCCCTCTTCCATCAACAAGCATGCCACATCAAGATGATCGTTCTCGGCAGCCCTGTGCAGGGGTGTCCGGCCGCGATCATCACGCACGTTTAAATGTGCACCACTTTCCACAAGATATCTCATAACTTCAAGACATCCTTTCATAGCAGCCCAGTGTAGCGGTGTGAACAGCATTGCATCGACAGAATGCACACATTTCGGACAGCGTGTGACCATTTCCTTGACGAGCCTCAGATCACCAATTCGTGCCGCCAGGTGGATTGGCTTACGTTGCCACTTGAACTTCTCTCCAATTTCAACGCTGGCACCAGCTGCTATGAGAGCGTACGCAATGTCGAGGCTCTCCCTCAGAAGTGACAACATCAGAGGGGTATTTCCGAAAGCGTAGAAATTCAGATTCAGGCCCTGGTCGATCAACTTCTGAACGTCATCTATGTTGTTGTTGTTGATTGCAAAGTGCAGTCGAATAGGAGTGAAAGTTGCGGTACATGTGTGAAAGCCTTCAAACAATAACAGAATAGCTGCAACAATTTGCTAAAATTATACAACAAGCTGCCAATCAATCAGGAGCAAGCAGACAACATGTACCTCCTATAAACATTCAATTTGATTGAGGATAGGTTCCTACTTAGTTTTAGTCCAATAACTCATTGCATGTAAGTTGTCCATGTTTTTTGGGGTGAAGGGTGGCTCAATCTGAGACCAATGATTTTTTCCATAAAAATGCTTGCATTGAGTGTTTCTTAGCAGAAGCATCACAACTGGCCCACCTTACTCCTACCATCTCATATGGATATTAGACCACTTCAAGCTTGGAAGATCTAAGCAATCCCAGGACATTGTGAAGAGGTGCAGAGGGGACAGATTTCCTCAGCCGCAGGGCTGAGTGGGAAGCAAATTGAGGGAGTACAATAGTAATCAGATGCTTTTAATTTCCAGAATATAGCTTAGCTTTGGGATGAAGGGGCACAGATTCTGAGCCTTGTACCCATGCACAGTATACCCATAGTATGTTCTTAAGATATGCCCTCAAACTACGAGGCCAAATGGCCTTAGAAAAATATCAGACAACTTCGGTATGGCTATGACAGTAATCACTCTCAGTACTCGTGCACGGTTCTGAGTCTGAAGAAACATTCTGCTGTTCAAAGATGCCAACAGCAACCTTACAAACGGGGTTCTTACATTACAATGTTAACTGTAGGTAAGTACCTGAAGTGTTTCTCTTGACAAAAACCTGTGCTGACACCAGATTGTCAATTTCACATCATACACTAGGTTTCAAACCTTGGATATGAGGTGAAAAGGCCCACCTAGTAATCATTAGGCTGTTAACAATAGAAACTGTGAAGTAAAATGTCCTTTATGTGCTAAACTAAGCCAATATCAGCAGGACAATAACTGTGTGACAGTACAGTGTTCCATTTGTGTAACAAGGCTTACGTACTTTTCGTTGGCACACCAATGGATGGAGGTAAAGGCGGTGCTTCGGGTACTTCTTCAGTCATCTTTTCAGTACATCAGCTTCACAGAAACCTTTCATGAGGAAAATTCATCACTCATAAAAACCATATATCATGAGTATAATAAGATGGGCAAATTTAACCAAAAACAATTTAAGCTTTAGCCCAGTTTTTTATTCAGGCAGTCATAGCTTATACGGAAAATTATTCATGTCACTCTTAAGATGAGCTGTAAAAAGTGCTTGATTTGACCACAGGTCTATGTTTCAGACCTTGTAGGAAAATAGGCTTCTGATAAAGCATATTCAAAATTCTATTCAAAATCATGTTAATCTTTTAACAGTCAGCCTGTGAGAGATGCCTTTGAGAAGTCTGTAAAAGGTGCTACATGACTACACAATTTCAATACTCATCGTCATTGTTACAAAGGCGTCGTTAAAAAATAACAAATAAGTTATATCTATAAACTGATAAAAATAATCTTAAACCATGAAATGCAAAGTAGAGCTCTGCTCCTTTTATTGCACAGTATCACGTAGTGCATTATATTCCACATCTCCCTTTTGTCAGTCTGACTGTAGTCAAATGTAAACCAACTAATAATTCTTGGCAACATTCATACAGCAAGGGGCACTAGTGCTATATAAATGCCGAATTGAATTATATGGCACAGTGGTTGAGTTATTGCCACCGTGTTTGGGATTAAAATCCCAATGGGCAATACGATGTTGGCGCCAAACACACGATAAGGCCTAAAGCAGTTGCTGGGTGCTCTGAGTCCAAGTATTTTGGGAGAAGGCATCTGGAACCTCCAAGATCAATACTGAGTTAAACAGAAGCAAATATGTAAAAAACGGTGAAGTAAAACTTACTCTATTTTGTTTTATAAACGTTCTGAAAGCCTGCGCCGTATCTCAAAGATTCGCCTTGAATGTCACCATTGATGCGTATGCCGAGAGCAATAGGCAAACGCCTCTAATAAAAGCGACTTCTCTTATTTTTCAGCACCTTAAATTAAGTAGCTATATTATTATTTAAGTAGTACTTATTAGCCTGTCAAACGATGACGCTCTACGACTTAATCGCAGAGTACCCAGTATAAGTCCAAACAAACTAAAAGTGCGAGGAATGTCTTCGATCACATTCAAGGCCACGATAGATTTTGGCTACAATTTTGAGACCTCTATAGCCAATGGTTATAAAGAGTTCTCGTTGAAACCATACAGGTAGTGGGCCAGAAATGGCGGAAAAAGGGATAAGGCCGAAGACGTGGCGGCCAGCGTATAAGGCCAACCAACGTAGCACAGTCCACTGTAGTAGATCCGAGCTTGAGGACAGTACAACTGTACGAACTTCGAGTCAAGGCCAAAAGGAAGAACGAACAGACTCAAGATAACCAGTGCGGCTGTAAATAAAAGCATAAAACAGTCCAGATAGAAACAAAATCGTTATCATAAACCTTGCATCTGTTAAGCGTCCAAAAAGCTAAGTCGTGTGAACCAGCTCATTCCCGATGCTTTTAACCAAGATCAAAATGGGTGAGGCAGATAGGGCTCGGTTCGTTTCCGGGTCAAAATCCAAAGGTCAGGCGACTAATGAGGCATATGGCTGCGTTGGATAGAGTTTCGACATTTTTAGCGTGGAGAAAAAATATAATGGGAAAGGATCGGGACACGATTTAGAATTGAAAAGTACTTTTTTAGTTTTGCTATTTAAAAATTGTCACAAGAGCAGAGAAGAATGTGATTTAGTAATGAATGCGATGTTAAAACGTGATTAAGAATTACGTGGGACTTTAGGCCTATCTAGTTTCGTTGAATCATAAAACAGGGACTTAGTATAGAAAATCACTTTTTTCACATTCCCATTTATATACATACGTCCACACATGCACCCATACATACGTACATACATACATACATACATACATACATACATACATACATACGTACATATATATATATACAAACATACATAAATACACACGCATACATATCTACCTACCTACATACATACATACACATACAAATAATACATACATACACACACATACATACAAATAATACATACATACATACGTATATGGCCTATAGGCCTGTTTGTAGCCTGTTGGTCCGGTTAGGTACTCTATTAGTGGGGATGAACTAAGCTAATTAAATGTGTTGCCCTTAGTGATGCAAAGAATATTAAGGTTGGGCGTATTAGAAGTTGATGGTTCGAAATGATTGTACCCTTAAATAGGCGCTACACAGATATCTTAACAGTGAACGAATAGTGAGACAATGGATTATTATAAAATGATTGTTTAATACAATTACGTTCAGATAACACGATCATACAGAGGTTGTATGAGAATTGACAGCGGACGTCTTAAGCTAATCTAATTCTTAATACATTCACACTGACTAAGTTCTACGTACAGTATAGTCTAAGTTGGTCCTTCTCCTCTTCCTCCTCGCCGTCTTCCATCTCCCGACGGAATCGTCTGCGACTGCTTTCTTCCGATCTTCTCTTCTGACTGCCTTCAATGTGCGCTTCTCGAGCTATTTTCTACTAGAATCCTACAGCCTTTATCTGGAGTCTTTGGGCTGCCATGCGTCTCAGGCCCCATTCTTCTTGCCTGCTTACGTCAGCGTTCACGTGCATCTCTGATTCTGATTCTAGGAATTCGTCAGAGGCTGTTTTTGTTGTCTAAGGTGACTTTCACGTGATTCCCTGCCGACTTTCGCGCGAGTTACTTGTAAGGTCCCGGATGGAGAGTGCTAGGTGCTCTCTGCTATACCGGCCAGGGGGCTGACTCAGTCTATGGTTGATATTTATTACCAATGCCTTTGTCTAGAAGCAAGCCAACTGCTGTGAATCACACAATTCATATAGCGCACTTTCTATCTCTATCATACATACATATACAAATAATACATGCATACATACATACACACATTCATACATACACACATTCATACATACATAGATACATACACACATTCATACATACATACATACATACATAAATACACATACATAAATACACATACATACATACATACATTCATACATACATACATAAATACACACATACATAAATACACATACATAAATACACATACATACATACATACATACATTCATACATACATATACACATACATATATACACACATACATACATACACATACATACATCCATACACACACATACACACATACATACATATGCCTACATTCGCTCTATGCTTACATACTGAGCTATTAATAAAATCCCAACCAGCCATGGCCTGGATGCATCCGATGCATCTTCCGACGAGACACCGGCTGACGGTGTTCCGCTCCGTTGCCTCCCAAGAGTTCAAGAGTTGCTGAACGGCCAGCAGGACGTAGACACCCGTGGTCGACACGGCCAACAAGACGCACCCTCCGACGTATAGAACACAGGCCACCTGCCAGGCATTCGACGGCAGACTGGCCAAGTGGAATCGGCCCCCATACGGTCCGCATGTCACCCACGAATGGGGTCCTTCGTCGGTCCCGGACGGTGAGCCCCATCGGTCAACGAGAAGGAGGGCCCGCGGCTTGGCGTCTCGGAAGCAGTGGCTGTAGAGTCCGAGGCTGTTTCCGGTCGAACGGTCGACGAACCAGAGGGGTTGAACGAGGCTGAGCCAACAGCCGGATGTCACGATGACGGACAGAAGAGCCCAGAGGGTCTGGACCTGCGTCGAAATTCCTCCGTCGAAGAAGCTGCAGCTCAGGCGCTGGTCTAGCGAGCTCAACTCCATCCGATCAGCAATTCGAAGCCACTGTACCACTTTCAATCAGTGCTCTTCTTTCTAGACAAAGGGCATCGGAACTGAACAGTTATGGAATTTTGTGCTAAAATTTCATTATTTTTATGAATCAATAAACACTGAAAACAATGTAAGTTGTAAATATTGAAATTGAATTAAAATAAGTTACATTGTATTACATAATCAAAATATCTTAGTAAGACGATTCTTTTATTAAAAACTAAATTCTTTTTATTAGCCGAGAAAACGTGCCGGAACGCCGTTCCGGCGCGTTCCGTCTGAAAAAGCACTGCTTTCAATTAAATACTTTACTACTCCACCGCTTTGCTACTTTCTACCATTTCACTGCTTTACTGCTCTACAACTTCGCTACTTTACCACTCTACCACTTTACCAGATGTCGAGGTGAATAGAGAGGCCGATTCCGAAACCGAACGATTCCCCAGAACTTCGTTGAATGTAGATGTAAATGTACACGTTTTTCTACAGCGACCGTGTGGCCTCGACCTTGCTCATTTTTCAATGAATTAATCGGGTGAGATCCTTCACCACCGCTGCCCGTTTGAATGGGCGCCACCTGAGACGACGTTTGCCCTCCTATCCCCTAGCAGGAAACCCTTTCCAAGATTCCAGTCGTGATAATTAAGACTGCGTGTATACTGTAGCATACGAACAGGTAATCCACCAGAGATCAGATGAAGTACGGACAAGTTTATTTGCCGGCCTTTGTTTTCAAGGTGTAACCCAGGCTTTACATCTGCATACGCCCTCAGGAGTTCCTCCACTTCGAACAGGGCAGGAAGGAGTGCAGAGCCGAGAACGATGCAGAGATCGCGAAGGTATACACTGGCGCCTCATAAGGCAAACACTGCGGTCGTTCTGGCATTGATTGCACTCCATGGCGCGGAGGCGTGCAGCGGCCTCACGCACGCACGCACGCTCACACACACACACATCAAGAATTAGAGCAATCGACCAATTGTATGGCCAACTGTAACGGCGCCGTCAAGTTTAATAGGTGAGGGGTGGTGGGAAGGGAGAGGCAGATGGAGGATGGGAAATGAAATTCCCTTTAGGAGACAGCGTTGATCTGCTTCCATGCCTGCCATTCTGTTTGCCTGTCTGTCAGCTTGCGTGTGTGTCTGTCTCATTGTGTCTGCCTGCCTGCCTGCCTGCCTGCCTGCCTGTCTGTCCGCCTTCATGCATGTCTTGCTTTCTGTCTCAAAGTCTGTGGCTGTCTGCTTGTCCGTGCCTCTGTGTGTCTGTCTGTTTGTCAGTGAGTCCGCCTTTGTGTCTTGCTGTATGTGTTGATGTATGTGTGCCTGTCTGTCCTTCCACCGTTGTGTCTGTCTCGATGTCTGTGTTCCTGTCTGCCTGTTTGTCCATCCGCCTCCGTGTCTTGCTGCCTGTCTGTGTGCCTGTCTCCTTGTGTGTGCCTGTCTGCTTGTCTATCAGTCCGCTTCCGTCTGTGTCTTACTGTCTGTCTTGACGTCTGTGTGCCTGTCTGCCTGTCTGTGTGCCTGTCTGTCTATCCTGTTCGTTATTCAAGCAACGAGGGATGAATTTCCGTCCGATGCAGAGAGATTTTCTTCTCCGAGGGCAGAAACTCCACGTAATTCGAATCGACTGACATAACTGCGTTGCCCTGAATGGCTGAGGGCGACTGGGTTGAGGTGGAAAGACCTTTGGAATGGACGCCAGTGGAAAGGGGCGAGGGACGGAGGGAGGGCGGATCCTTATGTGGATCTTGACTCATCACCGTCGTCGTCATCAACAGAATAGAGACGGAAAGGAAGGAAGGAAGGAAGGAAGGAAGGAAGGAAGGAAGGAAGGAAGGAAGGAAGGAAGGAAGTAAGGAAGCAAGCAAGCAAGCAAGCAAGGAAAAAGTGAGGGAGGAAGGAAGGAAGGGAGGGAGGAAGGGAGGGAGGAAGGAAGGAAGGAAGGAAGGAAGGAAGGAAGGAAGGAAGGAAGGAAGGAAGGAAGGAAGGAAGGAAGGAAGGAAGGAAGGAAGGAAGGAAGGAAGGAAGGAAGGAAGGAAGGAAGCAAGGAAGCAAGGAAGGAAGCAAGGAAGGAAGCAAGGAAGGAAGCAAGGAAGCAAGGAAGCAAGGAAGCAAGGAAGCAAGGAAGGAAGGAAGCAAGGAAGGAAGGAAGGAAGCAAGGAAGGAAGGAAGGAAGGAAGGAAGGAAGGAAGGAAGGAAGGAAGGAAGGAAGGAAGGAAGGAAGGAAGGAAGGAAGGAAGGAAGGAAGGAAGGAAGGAAGGAAGGAAGGAAAGAAGGAATAGACAGAGGCCAAAGTGACAGTCAAAGAAAGAGACAGAGAAACAAACAAGAAATTTCAGTTAAGCTCGGAGGTTTGTGATGAACCGCGGAATGTAATTCACGTCCTAGGAATAACTAGATTTCAACGACAGAGGGCGTTGGTTTTTCATCACGGTTTCCTCTCGTTCTCGCAGAATCACGTCGGTCCAGTTTACCCAGCGAATCAAAGACGTCTTCCTTTAATCGCGACATAGACAGAGAGACGACAGACAGATGACAGACAGAGAGACAACAGAGAGATGGCAGCCAGAGAGATGACAGACAGACAGACAGACAGACAGACAGACAGACAGACAGACAGACAGACAGACAGACAGACAGACAGAAAGAAAGACAAACAGACAGACAGACAGACAGACAGACAGACGAGTCCTTAACTTCCACCCTCGTGCCTCAGTAAGTCATTCTCCGCCGTAAGTCCATCCAATTTGAATTGTATACGTTTCCTTCGTTCGTTCTTCCTTTCATTCGTTCACGCGTCGTGGCCGTATTTCATTTTGTCTGGCCTTTCAGCCGATAGGGTCTGTTTGCTCAGCTGATTGCTGGCCCATCTATTTAGCGGCGGTGGGGGACAGTCACACAGGGCTTGACCAGTGTCCACTTGCTATTCATGTTTATTAATTGTGCCATTCATTTTAATTAATTAGTCTAGAGTATGCGGCGGGCCACAATGCTATGATTATCCCGTCTCCAATTGCCTTTAGTAAGACGTGTGGTTAGTTTTGCGAGAGTCCATTTGCATATGTCGTTAGCTAGACATACAGACAACTGCTGGCGGTTGGTCGACCAATAACAGTCAGCTAATAAGGTATAACAATCAATCAGTGAATCCTGGTCAATCAACAATCACTCATTAATCGAAAGTCAGTCGACTACTTTATCCTGCCCGCTCATGGGCCCAATTTTCAGAAGGTACGGGAAACCGTACCCAGGGCCTATCGAGGGGTCAGCAAGGCCATTCGGCGCTGACCTCATATAGAAGAGGCCTCGATTTTTAAGTTTGTATGTAATAATTATCTATATTTATTTATCCTTTTTTGTATTATAATTCACACAATTGCGATTTAGTAGGGTTATGACGTGCATGCTTCGAAATCGGGGCCTCCTATTTGCAATGGCCTTTCTGAATCTCTGATAGGCCCTAACAGTATTCCAAATTTTGGGACTGCCGATACCGTACACCCACTTTATTCCGTGAATAACGGTCTCTCCAAAAACTTTTCACACTTAGAGACAATGATTATTAAGAGAAAGGGAAAAGGTGGGGAAGAAATTGGTATCGCTCACTTTCTCGACAACACGATGCACCTAGCACCAGCCAGGCGCAGTTAATCGGCGTGTTTATTTAAACCCCACACAGCGTGAGAAACCGCATCGTGGCTTAAGCGGCCGACCCATTCCTGAAGCTCCACGGGGGGCAGAGGTGATCCTTCACAGCTGTCCAGCAAACATCCGCCTGTCACTCAGTGATTCACGCCATCAGCAGGGCATATTATTTCTTGAATGCCACCAGAGAGGTCACCAAGTTGCCAACAGTCCCACTCTGAAGCAGCTGCGACTTACGAGAGGTTCTAAAAAGGGACTTTCTTTTGAAAGGTCTTTATACAAAAGCTCTAATCCAATCTAAAGACTTCTACAGCGCCCTTATCATAAGACACAAGGCATCAGTCAGTGATGGCTTCAAGTCAAATCACAATCCAAAATTATAATCCATTGGAAAAGTGTGGTCGAATTCCAATAGATCATAGAAACCAGAAGCTAGGCTAGTGTAGGTAAAGAAAAATAAATAGGGCGCTATGTAAATTTTTGTCGTTATTACATTACAATGCAGAACTCAGAACATAATTATGCCTGGAAGTGAGCCTAAATGCTACTGGTTAATCAGTATGCCACTGCAGTTTATTTTGAAATACAGAAATGAAGTTGAAATTGAAGCTGAATCGTTTTGACATAACTGAAAACTAAAATTACATTTAAATAAACACTAGAAATCCTGTTTGAGGTTAGGTATTTC
Source organism: Norana najaformis (assembly GCA_964023275.1). Lineage (NCBI taxonomy): Eukaryota > Metazoa > Annelida > Clitellata > Crassiclitellata > Hormogastridae > Norana > Norana najaformis. The sequence continues at coordinate 22,761,921 of OZ029924.1, forward strand.
AAAACTTCCAACGGAGAAACAGTTGCAACCAGTTGGCTCTGTTTAGTGCAAAACCAATTCCAAAATGCTGCCAGAGTTTCCTGATTTTTCTTTGCCCTAATTTCTCGGTTTTCTTTAAATCAATTCGAAATTGGAAACCAGGGTTATCCAATTCCATCAATGAACTAAAATTACCAAAAGAAGCCATTTTATTTAGGCATTTTGGTCTGGTAGCCCTTACACTTTGTGCCTTCCAGTGTGAGAAAACCCAGTCGAAATTTTGAAGAACAAGATGTTTCTGAGAAATATCAGGCAATAACCCAACTAAAACAACATTCTTCTGATAGCAAAGGCCAATATTTACAGCTGACAATTTCCAACAACACAGTTCAAGAAAATTAGTTTCGTGTGGTTGACTGAGATGCAGAAGACTGAGATGCAGAAGTTGACGACTTTTGCGAAGACGCAGCCATCGACTTAAGCATCTGTTCGATGGCGGTCGGGGCAACGTTCATATGAAGAAGACCAAGAACAATCCTAAGAAAAGAACAAACTTAATGATCGCAAACTGCTGGATAACACCTTTCAGAATTAAACCAAAAACTGCAGGCTTAAAGGAAGAACATATAAAAGTATGCCAAACAATATCATGACAACATTGAACATCGGTTCCCCTTACGCTAACTCCACAAGGCAGCAATGGCCATGAAGTGTTACAGACTTCATTTTCTAACACTTGGCATATGAGGAAGGGAGGAGTGAAAATATGACTTGGCATACGAGGAAGGGAGGAGTGAAAGGAGTGAAGGAAGGAAGGAAAGAATGAAGGAAGGAAGCAAGCAAGTCATCTTTCTTGCCCTCTGATCTTTATACCGATTGTATATGGTTTTATTCATATTCATGACCTTACCCATATTGGACCTCTGCTTGATTTTAAAACTGCCTCTACCATCGCCACCTCTATTGTCCTTTCCAAGCTTGTCTACTTAATTCCCACTTCCTTAACACTGAATATACTTAAATTAAGTGTCTTCAGCTCATCCAAAATTCACTTGCCCAAGTGTCGCCAGGACACCCCAGCATCATCATATCACTCTTATCCTGAAATCACTCCACTGGCTGAAAATCCCAGAATGCATTCATTTCAAAGTTTATCTCTAACCCATAACTCTCTGCAATACTCCCAAACTACTTATCTTTGCAAACTTTTTACCATCCAATCACATCCGTCAAACAGTCATCTTCTTGCCTGTACCCTAGTGACTAGTCATCTTAAGCCCCCTAACCGAGCCATACATCATAATCATAGAGTTTTGTAATGGCTTGACATAAGTAGTCTCTACAGATTTTTTCACAGTCACTAGTAGTATAACATCAGATGCGAAGTATAAACAAAATGAGTGCCTCCACAGTATTCCACTATGGGATGCATGTATGTACCGACGCACTTCACATATGCTTATTTTTTATTTTTCACTTAATTTTAAATAATATTAACTTGAAGACACTTAATCTCTAGAATCAGCATTATACAAATTTCTGATTACAATTACAATAATATAGCACAGTTTAAGTACTTTACAAAAGCTCTGTTCTGGGCCATGAGTGATTTGGTAGCTAGAACGATACACTGATACGAACTTGAAAACTTTGGGATCCCAAACAATTCCAGCCAAGCTGCTCAACTCATAGAGTTCAGTTTCCTCCTGCGTCAGAGGATTTGTTTTGGTTGTATGGCTGTACTTTAATGACTGGCTTGCATCACTCATTGCTCAACTACACAGAAACAAATGTCAAATATAAATATTAACATGTACAGGAATCATCCACAGTAACAAAAACTAACTAGTACACACAAGAACTAATTTGTTACCTAAAACTTTTCATGTATTGTCTACTATAAGCTTTTAAACTTAACACTGACCGGGAACGAAAACTTTCCTTTTACATTAGATACTATAAACTGTACCCTGTCTATCGATTCTGTTTTGACTGAGCGCCTGTGAATCAGCTGGTTCTCGTGACTTGGCTTTCGATAAGCGCTGTAGTAATATGGAGCTTACGATTACCCGGCGGATTTTATAGGCCGTAAGAGTCATATATCGCGAACTTCTCTAACATCGTATTGGCTCACTTTGACCTAAATTAATAAAACCTAGTTGCAGATTGCTATATATTTTTGCTTTAAATGTACACATTAAGCCTCTCACTTTTGTTTTATTCTTGAATCTTTTGAAAATAAATAAATACAAGTAACGGAAGTCACCGACAGCTGGCGAAAAGTGAATTTGGGAGAAACTGGAACGCTTGTCGGCGCCACCAATTTATCGAGCGTCTTTAGTTCTGAACTTAAACTGATTAATCAATAACTCCTAACAGCTGCATCCTACCGGCCATCAATTTCAAAATGATTTTCAAAATATTCCATTTCTATACCTTATTTTCATTATATTTGCTTAGATGAGAGTATATCATGATAAAATTAATAATTTAAGACTTAGACTAATTAACGATTAATGGCTTTGGTCAACTGAAATATAATGACAAACCGATTTTCTACGAGTTGTAGCTAGTTTTAAATACAACTGGATGATTTCAACAACCACACCCACTTTAAAAACTGGTTTCGCGAGCTCAAAAATCTATTAATACCATGCTTGAAAATAAAACAAATCACCATGGTAACAAAAATAATTATGAATATCAAGATGGCGGGCTTTGCGGTAAATCATGCAAAGAATGTAAACACTAATAATTATTAAAACAACACAACAAAGGATGACGAAGTTCGAATTCGAAATCAATAAACATGTCTGCCTAATTCGGATTTGACTAGTTGCCTATAATACGTTATGAAAACTAAAGTCCGCCGTGTTTCTGGAGGGCAGGTTTCGGGCAGGATCAAGGGAAAGATCGACGGTCTGGCAATAGTCGATGGAACGGAGATCACGGTAGATCCGACAACTCAGCTTGCTGTGGAGCTGAGCCTGGAGAAAACGATCGCCCAACTCAAGCAGGAACACAAACAAGTTCTGGCCAGGCTGCACGAAGAGATCGACCAACTTAAGAGACAAAACCAAGGCAGGCCTAGGCCTGATTACATCATCGTCATCATCATCATCTGCAAAACAGTTACATTGGTTGAAGGGTACGCCAAGGCTGTCCCGGTTGTGGCTTATTTAGCCGGTTACGTACAAGGGAACCTTGAATGGCGTAGCGTCCATTGAAACGGGCAGCGGTTGTTAAAGATCTCAACCGATAAATTCGTTGAAAAACGATCAGGGTCGAGGCCTTACGGTCGATATAGAAAAAAGTGTACATATTTTATTATTATTATTGTTGTTGTTAGGGCCTATCATCGTCATCATAATCATCACCATCATATTCATCATCATCATCATTTATGGACCTATATATACGCCAACTGATTGTAGATGGTCTGTCTGTCTGTCTGTCTGCATGTTCCTCCACTCTTTGTCTCTGGCGCACTGTCTCGCTCTTTCTTGCGTCTCTCATTCCACGTCTGCGTAACCTAGCTCTCTACACAGCTGTAGGTAACCGTCTTAATCCGTAGTTCTGCATGGCATAAATTTTGCTTCAATTTCACAATATTGGTGGTTTCTTAAGCACTATTATTTCAATAACTGTGGCCATGAGGATTTTGGTAAACTGGATTTTCTCTCTCAATATCTTTGCACTTTATTCAACATGGCGCCCAATAAAAAGAGTAGGTCGCACATATGGATGAGCCTACCCCGATTATTCTTATAGGCTTTAATGAATCGCTGAATCAATATAATTGACTGTCATTCTTTAATTGTCAGAGCTACAGTTTCTTATCACAGTCGGTGATGTTCGTAAGCCGGGAAGAAATGCTACTTCCGGTCAGAGGAGACTCCAGAATGGTAATCCCAATTAGGATGCGTTTCTCATTTTTCATTTTCTGTAGGCATATCTGACACCAGCAATATAAAAAAAGTTGTAAACTGTATACACGTTTTTATATAGCGACCGTATGGCCTCGACCCTATCGGGTGAGATCCCTCACCACCGCTACACGCCATTTAAGGTCCTCGTCACGGACCGTGCGAACCCGCGATTCAAATCTCTGAAATAAGACGCGACCGGGGATCCTCACGCACAGAGGCTTCTGGGCGTACGCGCTTACCGATGTAGCTAATTAGACCAGCTATACCATTTTCTGACATTAAGTGACAATATTCCCATTTATTATTTATAATTTCATATGTAGGCTAAATTTATTGGTTATAATCATTTAAGTTGGGTAAATGTCTTGATTTTCCTGCTTAGAATATTAATGTCATTTCCTGAGACCAGTTTTAAATGTTCGAGTGAATATATTCATTTCTTTCAACTTATTTAAATTTTGTTTTCGCATGGTTAAATTTCTGATTGTGCTTGGAACCCTGAATAAGTAAATATTTTTGCTTTTATTCTATATTTTATGGGTAGATAAACCGACAAAGCTAAAGGCAGTACTTGAGAAAAACTGGGCATACGCAGGGAAAATGGTGAGACCACGTGACAGTGGTGGCTTACAGCCTGCATCAACTGCCAATCAGAATCAAGAGATTTTGGGTAGGACGTAATTGTAATGTCGAGATTACATTAATTATTATAATATTATTATCTTCGAAAATGTATAACTTTGGCAGGATTTTATTCAGTAACATATTTTAATTAACAAGCTGATTTTTCCAAGAGCACTACGAATTCTAATTGATATAGTTAATAATATTCTGAACACTTACCTGTTCTAGATCTAGAAATTCTGTCACAATCGTAATTGTAAACTTGATAATTTCTAAAGCGCAGTTTGTAAGCTAATTGCAGAGCACCAGCTTATTCAAGCGTCAAGTCAGATGGATTGTACATATATACTACATGAAGAACAAAACCTGTTTGCCAGAAGACTAGAAAGAGAAAAGAGAACAGTTGATGTTACGACAGGTTGAGAGAACTGTGAAGGTGGCAGAATGGATAATGTCACATTGCAAATGCTGTACGGAAAGTGTTTGTAAATGTGTAATTTGGAAAAGCCACCTTTAGGCAAAGTGGTTTTGACTTTTAAGCATCTTCTTGCCCGTACTTGTGTGCATTCATGCATAACTCGGAAGTCGTTTTCCTCTGTTATTATGTACCGTAGCGATACCTTTATAAATGTCTGTATAATTCTTGATAACAGCTGCCTGTGAAGGAAACCAAGCGTATCCGGTTATTGCATCTTTGGAGAGACAGGTTAACGAACTGAAGAGAACTTTGAAGGAAGAGAAATGCAGCAACATCCAACTGATTACCAAACTGGCAACGGAAAACGCCAGCAAAGTGTTGGTTACTTTTTAGTATATGACAAATATATAAAATATTCTAAACTTAAGCTGTATTTTTTCTTTCTAACATCTTTCAAATATAGAGTAGGCCTATAATTAAATGTAACGAGTATACTTCCGAGTAACCCTACTGTGGTGGTTTCTATGACATGAGTCACACGAAATTAAGACATGAACCCTATGGAACGTAACATCCCAAAGGCACAAAGACATCGTAAAAGTTTCACAGTTCAGTGTTGTGCGACATCTTGCGACTGCCAATATCGTTGAGGTCGACCTACCCTGGCATGACAATCTAACTGCCTAAAAAGTCTCATATTGTTTTTTCATTTACATGTATAAGGTATGTGTGTATGTATGTATGTATGTATCTAGGTCGCATGAAAGTCAGACGAGTATAAAGCATGAATCTTCAGGAACGTTAAATCCCAAAAGCAGGAAGACTTCTGACAAGTCTGCTACTCAGAGGTCATGTCCTCTGCCCTTCGACGCAACCCTTGAACCCTTTCTTGTTCACAAACTGCGGCCCCCAACAGCTGAGGAATGTGAGACCATCATCAAGACACTCAAGGAAAGAGCGGACAAGCAGTCTCATGAGGTATTTATGTGTTTATGTATGTGAGTGTATGTATGAATGTATGTATGGATGTTTGCACATATATATCTATTTATGTATGCATGTAAATGTATGTATGAATGTATGTATGTATGTGTGTATGTATGTATGTGTGTATGTATGTGTGTATATGTATGTATGTATGTGTGTATGTATGTGTGTATGTGTGTATGTATGTATGTGTGTACGTATGTATGTATGTGTGTATGTATGTATGAATGTATGTGTGTATGTATATATGTTTTGTATGTGGGTATGTATGTATGTATGTATGTGTGTGTATGTATGTATGTATGTGTGTATGTATGTGTATGTATGTATGTGTGTATGTATGTGTGTATGTATGTATGAATGTATGTGTGTATGTATATATGTTTTGTATGTGGGTATGTATGTATGTGTGTATGTATATGTATGTGTGTATGTATGTGTGTATGTATGTATGTATGTTTGAATGTATGTGTGTATGTATGTATATATGTGTATGTATGTGTGTATGTGTGTATGTATGTGTGTATGTATGTATGTATGTGTGTATGTATGTATGTATGTATATATGTATGTATCAAAAACACTTAAAATAGCGCCTTTTTATCACCTCATAAAATGCTGTGCTAGCTAGCCTAAGTGATGTTAAAGTTCACTCAGAGCGACAAGTTCATGCGTGAAGAAATAATGGTTAGATAACTGGAAAAGCCACCACTGGCCGGTCCTTGCACACACGTACAGCCCAACCAAAGGAGTCCCACCCACGGTTGACAGTTGTAAATGTAAATGTAAATCTGCAAAATTTCTCTGCGTCACGTAAACACCGCGTCAGGTAGACCAGCTTACTAATTCACTAACTCTATATCAGTTATTAAATCAAACTAAATTTAGCTTTAGTCTCACTAACATCTCTGCTAATTACGTTACATTACAGATTATTAGCATCAGAACCGACCTGAAGGACGTCCTTGAGTCACACAAACTTACCCCCGAATCTTACCTACTCGCAAAATACTATGCTCAAGAGACTTTCAAATGTGCTAGCATCACGAAATGTACGTGCGAACAGGGAAAATCATCGGACAGACAGTAAGCACAGAATAATAATAATAATAATAATAATAATTATAGTATAATAATAAATGATTTTGATAAAATATTAATAATAACAATAACAACAACAACTACAATAGTAGTAGTAGTAGTAAGTAGTAGTAGTGGTAAATAATAATAATAATAATTTCCATAAAATATTAATTACAGCAATAACCATGAAATAAAAAAACAATATTAATAATAAATTATAATGATAAAATCCATTTTAAATATTACCCAGTCCAGAAGGGAAACAGAAGATATACCTGGAGTAGAAAAAGATTCAATCAGTGTTCAGTACGTTTCAGCACCTACATGTGTGAAGAGTTGTTAAAGTGTGCCTTGTACATTTTCAGATATATTCACACATACTACATTGCATTAAATACTACAAACACTACATACATATACATACTTACTTACCTGCATGCATATGTACATTCATACATACATACACATGTACATACACACATATATACATATGTATTTACATGGATATATACATACATACATACTCATACATACATGCATGTATACATACATACATACACATATACATAAATACATATATACATACACATACATACATACATACGTACTTGCATACACACAAACACATACATACATACACACATACATGCATAGATACATATATAGATACATATACACATGTATGCTTACTTACATGCATAATAACACACACACATATATATGTATATATATAATATATATATATATGTGTGTGTATACACACACACACACACACACACACACATACTTACACATGCAAACATACACCAAGAATTATTGATATTTGTGATCAGGCCAGCGGTGGTTTCCCTGCCAAATCGTTATTTGCTGCCGGCAGAGAAACTAGGCGTCCGGGTCAGAAAGAAGGAAGGATTTCCAATTAGGCGACTTGCAATCAATCGGTCTCAGCTGAAAAAGCAGTGAATTTTCATCATGTATTGCACAGATACTGACAACAAATAAATAAATAAGTGCTGAAACTGCACACGGAATCTTCCTTCAGTATAAAAGACTGTGAACTGTCTAATATTTAAGGTGATTTCGAGTTTTCTTTATTACTGTAATAAGCCTAATTAGTTGAATAATTCGTCAGTTTTCGTTATATGTAAGAACGAAACTTGAAAACAGTACAAGTTCTGTCATGTACAGAACTCGCAGAATGACTTTGGAACTCACTTGATAAAAAATCCTGGGTAGATAAGATTAAAGTTTGCATTAATAAAAGCTCGTCACGTGTAATGAATACCTCGAAGTGATATAGTTCCGTTCTTCCTATGTTTCACCTATTGACTTAAATTTAGGCAACTGATAGGTGACTATATAGATTATTTTAAAGAAATGAATTTCCGGATTCGTTAAGGTCGCCGTTAGACCTGTTATTTGAGTTACATATAAGATGGTATACACAATTTATTCTTGTAAGTCTAACAATAACATTGACATTAACGAATAACGGAATCCTTTTTCTTTAGAAGAAACAAGTAAGTAAGAGGAGTGTTTATAGTAAATGAGTGCTTAAACAAGTCATAAGTTCAACTGAAATCAACCGAAAGCTCAGAACCAGACTAATCAAGTGGTCGATTGATTCGTGTGCTTTAAATCCAAGCTAAGTCTGGAGTTCGCTTCCTCTCGAGGGCAGCTCGACATCTACAGTTTAAAGTCTACTTTTGTTCTACATCGCCATCTAGCGAACTCTACGATAAAATCTTGGATCACTCTGTGTCCGAGATCGGGCAGTGGGAAGGGGAATAGCCAGCCGCTTATAAGCCGAGGCCAAGTAAAAGAAGCGGGTAACGCAATTTGTTTCTAGGGTTCATTGGCAGGACTAATTTCCTGCCACGTGACTCGGGCTCACTGCCGGTACTGAAACTTACGCTACCGTGTGCGATTTCATCGTTCAATATTCAACGCGTCGCAACAAAGATGCCCATATTCCGGGCGACGCAACGGATCAACCGGACTGCGCAGGCGCGTCGATGACACATTATATAGCGTCACTATATTGCTAGGTTCGGTCGCCTGGTGCGGGAGCAGCTTGCTTCTGCATGCAGGGACGGCCGTCAACGAAGTCCTGATAAATTTCCATCTAATCCCGGTCGTCCTTATTTCGGAGGCGAGATCTGCAGACAGACGGCGCCATGTACTTCCGGTCTGTTTGAAGGGACGCCCTCTGTCGGATCTTATCGCGCCGCCCAGCGTCGGATTAATGCCGCATCCCGTTGTAATTGGAAGGCGCCGCATGTGTAAGCGTTGGATGGTGTCGCGCACCGAAGCCGAAGGAACGTCGGGACGATAGTTTATTTAGCGCAGTTCTTTAAAAATCAAATTCAGAGGTTTCTTGTGCTGATGTGATGTGATGTCACATGAGGAAGACAAGTTAAACAGCGCAGTTCAACAGCAAATCAATTTTAAGGCGGCTAGTAAGTTTTTTACTGTTGCTACTAGTCGTAAACGTAAACTCGTGAAATCTATAGCGCCAAATGAAAGCTTAATCGCGGGAACCAGCTTATTCTCTGGCGCTCAGTCCAAACAAATTTAATAGACAGTAAGGGTCACATTAGGAGTTGAAGTTGGCGGCTGAGATGTTGTGAAAGACGGTTAATGACATCCTTGGACTATCAATAAATACGCAGATCCCTCCCTTCTCTCAGCCCTTCTTGCCTCGCTTTACTTCTCCCATCTTCTATCCAGCACCCGCTACGCTCCTGCCTCCCGCTCTCTTTCCGTCCACTTCTTCCTTATTTGTCGTGTCCTTCCTTCCGTCTGCCTGGTTCACATCCATTAATTCCGTCTGTCCTTGCGCCTCTCCTTCTGTGAGTCTCCCTCCCTGCTTCTTCTACTGCTCTGCCTCACTCGGATTCCCACATCAAGGGGCCTATGATTCTCAGTCTTTGTGATAAGTAGATCTTCCTACGGGGATCCTCTATTAATAATGTTCGTGCTGTCGCGTAGGGATCTCGTAGAGCCTGGTAAGACGGTTTCGCCATAACTTATCACTCCCGCACACATTAATAAAGAGGACCTCCCGCAGTCTCTGTCTGTCTCTCTGTCTCTGTCTCTTTCTGTGTCTGTCTCTGTTTCTGTCTCTGTGTTTGTCTCTTTTTGTCTCCCTCTCTCTTTCTGTTTGTCTCTGTCTGTTTGTCTCTGTCTCTCTGACACATACACATACGTTCATCCATACATACATACATACATACATACATACATACATACATACATACATACATACATACATACATACATACATACACACACACACACATACATACATACATACATACATACATACATACATACATACATACATACATACATACACACATACACACATACATACATACATACATAATTATACAATCGTAATTCCGAGATTTCTACAGCGCCCAACGAAAGCCACGTCACGGGGACCAGCTTATTCGCAGGCGCTCAGCCAAAACAAAATCGATAGGCAAAACTGGTTCGGTTCCAGATCAAGATCCAAAAATCAGGCAGAGAGACAGCGTGGCAGCTACGGTGGGTGGCGTTTGGGATTGGAGCGGAGAGAGAGATAAGAGGAAGAAGGGGAGTGTGGACACATCGGCACGTTATAAATAGCTCAGTGAATGCATTGATCGTAATTAAAGATAATTATGACATTAGACATAATAAAACTCAGTTGTCGGCCTCTTCTGTCTTTGCTTATTCGGTGGCTAGACTTATCGTAAACACAACACTAGACCCAATCAAATTTTCTTACTCCGATTAGACCGGCCCGCAATGTACTGTTGCTAGGCAACCATTCAAAGTGTCCAGTGGCGTACGAGGTCACAATGTCAATCAAGTGGATAACTAACATGGCGGAATTGAATTGAACAGAAGAAACGATGTCGTTGAACGAAGACGCCGTTGTCGGCCGAAGATCGAAATTGCGATCGAGGAGGCAGAAGAGAGAGATTCGGCGATCGTTCAGTACTTAGTTTGGTCGACCAACCGACTGCACTTGTCCTGAAAATGTCCGTTAAATTGGAGGATTGGCGGCCGAGTTGCGTGCGGTGGTAGACGCGTGCATGGGAGCAAGCGCCGCGTGGTGTTTGGGTCGACTCCATCGAAGTAGGCAGCCATTCCGAAGGCCGACTTAGCCGCAGTGGATGCTCTACGCCATGAAAGTGGACCAGACAACGCCGAACGGAGCCATCGAAGGCGCAAACGCTATAGGCACACCGGGGTGGGTATGCCGAAATCGATATCTTTAAGAAACTGTATATGTATAAAGCCGAAATGATGCGAAAGTAAGTAAGCAGCTCATTGATTTGCGTGTTACTGTGCAAGCGTAGATGTGGAAGTGAAATAAATGGTTCGCATAATCCAGAACATCAACATAACACAATTCCAGGGTTTTTGCAGCAGTGACTGCTCAAACCATGAGCACCGGACATAGTACAGAAATTCATCCAGTAGTATAAATATTGCTTCAGCAAAATGCATTGAAATTGATTGATCAGCAAATGACCTGTAGGTTTGTTTAGTTATTATTTAACTGTTTCTATGGTTTGAAGATTTTTAGTTTATTCTACTGCCAGTGAATATTTGATACACAAAGTATCAAACAGTGCCCCATCATAATTAATTAGCCACAAGCTCGGAGAAATTCAAGAAGCAGAAGCTGTCTTTGAGAACCCAGAGCAAAATCAAACAATGTAGCATGTAAGGAAAGTTTATTGTATTACTAAGTTATTGTTGTTGGATTTTCATAAAGAAATCCTTATTTTATCCATTTTTGGAACTGTGCTGTTAACAACTACTGTTTACAGCTGTGTAATAAAAGAGCAATTGCCTTTCCTTACTTACTTACTCTTCATAACATATCATAAGGAACGATGAGCTGCGTAGAATATCCCGATCCTCTGTTTTGAGTGCAGTGCTGCGGTTGGATACAGAATTGTGTTATGTTGATGTTCTCTCAAATTTGAAGCTTTACAGCATTGCTTCAGCCAAACAGGAAATGGAAATATTTTTTGAGAGAGTTTTACTGGATTGTTGTTGTGTAATTTTGAAGGAAAATGTTCGTGGGAGGACTTAACTGGCAGACGACACAAGGTAGGATGGTTTCGTCTGATTCCAGTTGGCATTCTTCTACTCGGCAAATATTTTGCTTATTGTTTATCTGTGTATGACCTTTGCCAAGCAGACCTTGTTTCCATGGACAACATGCTGTGTCTTTGTAAGCCAAGTAACACACTGTTTGACATGTCTGACAACAGCAGACAAAAATGTGGCCTTAGGACTTATAGGTACACATTGTCTGGTAACATTTAGGTATAAGTATACCAGATGTGGAAGGTTGTATAATTATGCCAAATGTGGCATTTCTGAATAAGTATACCAGCTGCAACATTTTTATGTAAGTATATAACATAGAGCATTTTTTGTATAAGTATTAAGTATGCATAAAATGTGGCATTACACGAACTGTGGCTTTTTGCAGAGGTAGAGTCACCAGACAATATATGCCTGTAAAGAACCTTCTGGCCATATTAGTGTTTCCTGTTATCAGATATGCCTTTCAAAAGTCCATAGATAAAATGCTGTTGCTGATGCTACTACTGTTGCTCCTCTTCTGCTATGATGTGCTATACTATAATTGCTAACGCCAATTAATCGCTTCCTAAATTGAATATTGCAAGGACTACATCCCTGAACTTTGGAGGGCATTACTGTAGTTTAATTGTTGTAACATGAACTTGTAAAGTAGCTGAAGTGTAAGCATGTAAATTAATGTAGAGGTTGTAAACGTCACAGGAACAGTGCTCACGAGTAAGGTCCAGGGTTCAAATTCGTGTACACAAGTGAGTAAAAACTTGTGCTTGCTGGGTAATATAATGCAGTGTAGATTTTACTGAGGGTTTCGTGAAATAGCAGCAGGTATTCCAAAATCTTGATGAAGCACTTAGCTTCTCTTGCAGTCACTGTGCTTTTTCTTTTATCCCTGCTGTGTCAACTTTATCTCTGAGTCTGTCTCTCTACTTCTGTGGACTAACCTTCTGGGTATTGAGCTGATTACGGCTTGTTTTTTGATGGCCATTGGTTGATGCCTTGTGCTTTAGACGTCTGTGCTACAGAAGTGGCTAGATAATAAATAATAGCTAAAATCTCCGTCGTAGACGTTATTTCGTAGTTACTTTTCTGTAGATGGTCTGCAAGCGTATTTCGGAAAATTTGGTGAGATCTCTGAGTGTTTGATCATGACTGATCCAATCACGAAACGATCCAGGTATTATTGATTGCTGGCAACTCGGTTGAGAATATAAATGAGTATGAAACCACTGAAAGAGCACTGTCAGGGTGTGACACTATGCTCGTGTGTATGTATGCATATAAGTATTAAGTATGTATATGTATGTGCATTCATATATATATATATAAGTATGTATGTTTGGGTCTAGGTATGTGCATATGTTCATATGTATCTGGATATTATGTAGCAGCTTTTAGGGACTTTGCAAAAGTGACAGCAAACAATTAACCCTGTTTTAACTATTGATGTCGCTTATATTCTTCAGTTTTTGATACAATTTTTGTGTCTTCTGTCTCCTTCAGCAGTCAGAGCCAATTCCCTCTCCCTCTCCCGTAGGCTTATTGCCATTTTCTGCTGGGCTTTGATGCATACGGGTCTAGTCTGATTAAAATCAGTCCGAGATGTTTTTTTTAAAATCCTCTTGCCTCCTTAATTTGTAATTGGACGAGGCTTCCTCTCCTTAGACGAACAATTAATATATCTCATTTATATGGATTCTGTTATTTACTTACTCATAAGCTTAAATTCTCAGACGATAAGTAACTGGCTGTAAATTTAGAATCTGCCTGTATGAAGTTTGCAGTTATAAGCTTGCACAGTAATCACCCACGTGTTTGCTACGCAGCATTTTCAGCAATACTATGCACTAGATTCAAGAGCATCTATTGGTTTAGGCTAAGTAAACGTTATGCCCTGCTATACGCTGGTTCCAGGTCCTGTATGCCCTGCTATACGCTGGTTCCAGGTCCTGTATGCCCTGCTATACGCTGGTTCCAAGTCCAGGACTCTGGTATTCGTCCAATGCCGACTCAAGAGCCTAAAAAGGAGATCAGCGACTTTCCTAAGACCCCGTACACGGGACCTTTATGGGTTTAAGGTGTTGACTGGCCTCTGTGTGAATATCACAGGGGGACCTTAAATGTCGTGGTGTCCATTCAGTTGGGCAGCGGTGGTGAAGGATCTCACCCGATAAATTCATTGCGAAATGAGCCGGGTCGAGGAAATATGGTCGCTGCAAAAAACCACCGTGTACATTTACATTGATCAGTATGTGTGTGCAACATTTTAGTTTTGTTTTTCTCAGGGGATTTGGTTTTGTTACGTTTTGCAATCCCGACAGCGTAGAGAAGGTTTTGTCTGTCAGGATTCATCAGTTAGATGCCAAAGTGGTAAGTGGCCATCTAAATGACAGACTGAATGATTGAGCCAATTTTCTTTTTCTGTTACAAACTTTGGATTAAATTTTGCATCAGAAAATGCATAATGTCATTGATAATTCGGCAAATTACCAAGGCAACACGTTACCAAGGCAACACGTTACCAAGGCAACACGTTACCAAGGCAACACGTTACCAAGGCAGCATGATGCACTAGGATTTGAACTGGAGCAGTATTGATTTGTTAGCATGGTGACAGTCGTGCATCGTGTAACCGCAGTGGTTTGGTAACCAGATTTGAGTTTCAGCTGCCATATCTACTGCTGCTTATGGTTCTATACAAATCGTTGTCATTGTATAATATTACATTACATCTCAGGGTGCTCACTGCTCTGTAATACTACATTCACCTGCAGTGCTCTGAGAGTTACTTAACGGGCAACACGCAAGTGTATTCATACATACACACATACATGCATATATACATACATACTTAAGTACTTACATACATACATATATACACACACATGCATGCATGAAAACATGCATACCTACATACATACATACAGTAATACATGCATACATACATACATACGTACATACATACATACATACATACATACATACATACAAAGTAATACATGCATGCATACTTACTGTTTCAGATTGATCCAAAAGTGGCTTTTCCCAAGCGATTAAATGCTATTCACCAACCCAAGGTAATGGACTGCCTATGTTTTGTATGCATGTAAACTTGAATCCCTTTATAAAACCACCCTTATGAACCATATCAAATATCAGTTTGTTTAGCACCTTCTAAGAAACCTTCAAAGGCGCTGCCTGCTGGGCTAAATGTTCTTAGAGTATATGAGTCACAAGTTCGTCCACTGGCAGATGGTAAACGGAAAAGCTTCTGCAGGCAGACCCTTGCACACATGTAGAACCGGACCAGTGGATGACTCTTCTAGTTATCTGTGCATTGTTTCGATTGCTGACGTACTTCCTGAGACGAGTGAGGTGGCTTCCCGTTGCCTTCCTCACAGACAACTGTGGGTGAGCAACTTGTCCAAGGTCGCTACGCAGTGGCTTGAGGCAGATTCGAATCTGCGACCCTCCGGTTACGAGGCACAGACAATTCCACTACACACGCCCCACATTAGGGTGGCTTTATAAAAGCACTGTATGACCTGAACGACGTTTAAAATGTTTATCTTCGCCCATTGTTGGGTCCTGGGGTTTGGCATGATTATCAGGAGATCGTGGTTCTTTTCAGCTACAGGGGTTGCAGAAGGGACGGAGAACCATTCAACAGCCCCCTCATCCATTTAGTACTCAACCCATTAAACCGCCGTGGGAAACCATCCGGTGTTGTTATCGAAGATCACCGGCGCATTCTTCGTTCGGTGCAGTTGCTTCGTTCGAGCGACCAGTGTAAATCTAGCCAATGCATTCACGGATGCAATCGAACCGGGCGTCCTCTGCATTCACGGGTGCAATCGATTAGCCGCTGGTGCTTGTCGCGCGGTCGGTCGGTTGGTAGTAAACCGTGAAACTGGTGTTAACACCGGCTGCGCGCGTTATTAAGGTCGAAATTGGATCGGGTGTTTTCTCGAGCGGGTGTTTCCGGCGACGACGGGCAAAGTTATTATTATCTTATGAATGTTTTAACTTGTCGATTGATTCGACCGTCGCTCGCCAAATCCCTCGTCTGGAAGCAGTGGCGCCATCTCTGACTGATGGCGATGCGTTAGCTGAACGCGTCTGGGTGATCCAGAGCGAATCGGATCGAGGGAGCTGATCTGTTGATCCCTTTGATCCAACATCCGGTTTCACTGCGGCTAGTCTCTTCTTCTGCTTAAAGCGACAGTTCAACTGCCAAAGTTCAGTAGTTCACAACGTTCGGATTTGTTAGTTTACGTATATGAATTATGATAATCAATTAATATTTGTTTGTTTTATTATGTTTGCTATAGATTACGTCTATAAATTATGATAATCAATTAATATGTGTTTATTTTCTTATGTTTGCTATAGATTACGTCTATAAATTATGATACCCTTTATTTATTTTCATATGTTTGGTAATAGTTTACGTATATAAATTATTGAGATCAGAGGTTGAGCGTGCGATAAAAGATACGGCTAAAAGGAAAAGTGCGGGCCCGGATAGGATACCAGCAGAGTTGTTCAAGTTTGCGGGAGACACGGCAACAGACAGGATGCATAGGATATGTGTCGAGGTGTGGGAATCGGGGGAATGGCCGGGGGATTGGACGGAATCAATATATATACCAATACCAAAAACTGGAGATTTGAAACAATGTAAGAACTACAGGACAATAGCACTGGTGTCACACGCGAGCAAGATAATCCTCAAGATCATTCTGGAGAGGATAAGAAGTAGAACAGAATCGGAATTGGCGGATGTTCAAGCAGGGTTTCGACGTGGAAAAGGGACAAGAGATCAGGTGACGAACCTTAGAATTATAATGGAAAAGATGAGAGAGCATCAACAACCGTTGTACATGTGTTTTGTCGACTTTAGGAAGGCTTTCGATTGTGTGTCACATGAGAAGCTGTGGCTGGCAATGATGGAGATGGGCTACCCAGTACACATTATAAACTTGATGGTAGAAATGTATAGCAAACAGACGGCAAAGGTAAAAATTGGAGGCATATTGTCAAGCGGGTTTAGAATAAGAAGGGGAGTGAGACGGGTGTGTGATTTCACCAACCTTGTTTAACATATTATCCGAAATGGTCATGAGGGAAGCTCTAGAGGGATACAAAGGAGGTATTCAAATTGGAGGAAGAAAGATAACAAATCTACGTTATGCGGATGATATAGTGTTAATGGCAAGCACAGAAGCGGAATTGCAGGACTTGGTGTCTCGATTGGATAGAGAGGGCAGAAAGAAGGGGCTGGAGATCAACATAGGGAAAACAAAATCCATGGCAATGGCAGGTGCACAATGTAACATCAAGGTGCAAGACATCAGGATAGAACAAGTGGACACGTTCGTATACTTGGGATCGCTCGTGACAGAAGATGCTGAGTGTAGTAGGGAGATAAGAGTAAGAATTGCAAGAGGACAGGGAGTAGGAGCAGATCTGGCGAAATTGTGGAAGTGCCATAACATCAAAGTACCCACAAAGTTAAAATTAATGAAGGCGCTTATTTGGCCAGTAATGATGTACGGATGTGAGAGCTGGACAATCAAAAAGAGGGATGAGGTTAGAATAATGGCATTCGAAATGAAGTGCATTCGGAAAATACTTAGAATATCATGGACAGAAAAAAGAACAAATGAGTGGGTTCTAGAGACGGCTGGTGTGGAAAGGAGTTTGCTTGAATTAATCAAAAGAAGAAAGATGTCGTACTTTGGACACATAATGAGGAAACAGGGTGATTGTTTGGAGAAGGAGATCATGCAAGGAACAGCTCCGGGAGCAAGAGCAAGAGGAAGACCAAGGAAGAGGTGGATGGACAACATCAGTGAATGGACCGGCATGGATACAGAGAAGTTGCTGAGAAGAACCGAGGATAGGAGTGGATGGAGAAGAATCGTCTACAATGCGACCAACCCTCGTACCGAGGATGGTTGAAAAGAAGAAGAAGAAGAATATAAATTATGATAATCAGTTAATATTTGTTTATTTTCTTATGTTTGCTATAAAGCACTGTTATTTAATTCAGGTGTAGTAAACTGTTATTTATTCGTTCTTGCTATTTGTTATGCAGCGCCGTTGTCCAATTACAAGGCGCTGGCCTAGTTAGCAGTGGGCCTATTGGTTAAAGTGTATGTCAAGGCGCCTCTAGCGTGAGGATGCCGGTTCGCGTCTCGATCGTGGGTTATTTCAGAGATTTTCATCTCGGGCTAGCACGGTCCGTACACGGAGACCTTAAATGGCGTGGCGCCCATTGGAAGGGGCAGCCCTGGTGAAGGATCTCACCCGACGAATTAAATGAAAAATGAGTAGGATCGAGGCCATACGGTCGCTGTAGAGAAACATGTACATTTATATTTTACAAATATTAGATTGTGCTTAGACACCTTTAAATCGTTTTAAGTCAACGCTATATAAGCCTCAATTTAGTGAAATCGCTAGATTAATTACAGGATTAAAGGAAGATGTAAACGGCCCTGGCAGCCACAAGATGTGTTTAAACACTGAATAGTAACACAAGAGGCGTGGAGCCCATTCAAACGGGCAGTGGTGGTGAAGGTTCTCACCCCATTAATTCGTTCAAACTGAGCAGGTTCGAGGCCATATGGTCGCTCTAGAAAACCGTGTACAGTTACATTTACATCACTCAATGGTGCTAAGCAGTTGTGTGTTAAGGACTTAGATAAGGAAAGGTCTGTGCATGGTCACTGTTATGGGAGAGTTGCCAGGCTGTGCAGCGCGGGTTCCAGAGCACAACAATCACCATAAATAGATAACACATTTTAATTTGACTCGGACGTAACATTAATTTACTAAGACATTTTAATTTTGCTCATACATTATAATTTCATGGCCTGCGAGGTAGTCCTTTTACGACAACTAAACCCACGTGACTAAGGTCAAAGCCACGACCCACGCGGCCTGGGACAGAACCAATCTTTAAAAACTACATTTATATGACACAGCTGCACAAGTGCTATTCATGGGCGACCTCTGTGTTGGGGTGGTGTATCACTATGAACCTTTACACCCCATGGTTGCTACTCTTATACAACTTCCTGGACCGTATGCCTTTCGATTCCTTGTTCCTGCATGGGTTGTACCGAGAATAATGTCGGGAATGCTCGGGAACACGAACCGATTGTATTTAAGCTAGTATACTTGGCCTGTTCAGAATACTCAGAAGAACATAGGATGTAATTCTTGTTCACGCTGAGTCTGCTTCATGTATACCGGGAGTAATGTCCGAAATGCTCGGGAACATGAGCCGAGTGCATTTGACCAGTACACAGATTCAGTTGAGAGTGCATGGAACAGAGTGAAGGACTTGAACTGCCTGCCTGTCTGACTCTTGGATCTTGACCCGGAACAGCAGCCTTCTTCTCTATCGATTTTGTTTTGGCTGAGCGCCTGCGAATAAGCTGGTTTCCGCCACTTAGCTTTCGTTGGGCACTGTAGAAATCTCGAGTGTACGATTATGATTACTTGTTTCCTACACAGTAACAGTCTAAGAGGAGGTTGAAACTCACACGCCCTGTACTATAAGACGAACCGTCGACCGCTCTGCTACCATGTCACGCTATTTATATGTTATTGATAATAACTTTGACATTGATATGATAATGATGATCACAGTGGGGATGTTGTTAATGTTGTTGCTGATGATGATTCTCAGTTTGGTCCCCAATGCTTTGGTGCACATCTGTTGTGGTATTTCTTAAAAGTGGGGCCATCCGCAGTATTGCACCGACGTCAAAAGCACCCAAATTAAATACGCAAGCTTAGTAAGTATGTTGGCTTAGAAATGCGCTTTTTGTCGAGCTCAGAGAAGGCTGAGGAATGCGATTGAACAACGTGTCACGTGTGGTGTTCGATAAATCACGGCTTCCTGTCGCCCTTGATCAGCCGATGGATAACCAGCCATTGCTGACGCCCTGAGGCCGTCAGTCGCACGCATTCTCGGCTGTTAATACCCCACTAAATCATTCCCGACTCACCGACAGACAGACAAGGCTGTCGTGGTCAAGCGCCTTTGGTCAGGCACTAGTGGTCAATGGCTAGTGACCAGTATGTGTCAAGAACCGCATTGATCAATTATTTTCCAGTGATCGATGGCCTTTCTGTTCGTTTTATCTGGGCCGTTAGTGATTTGGCGTCGATCTGCGTCTGTATCGTTGCAATACCCTTAGCACAATATCTATAGGATCTTCCGCCGTGTTGCTATCGGAATTTTAGGTTTATAGATCTACAAAAAAGTAAATGATTTGTATTCTTCTAAATCGTAATCGTAATTCCGAGATTCCTACAGCGCCCAACGAAAGCCACGTCGCGGGGACCAGCTTATTCATAGGCGCTCAGTCAAAATAAAATCGATAGGCAAAAGGGTTCGGTTCCAGGTCAAGATCCAAAAATCAGACGGAGAGACAGCTACGGGGTGGTGGTGTTTGGGGTTGGAGAGGAGAGACAGGTAAGAGGAAGAAGGGGTGTCAGGATAGGATGTAATTTTCCCGACAATCATTTGGTGGCACTGGAGCTTTGATGGGTTTGGGGTTTCGGAATCGTGACAGTACTTCAGGGGCTAGCACGGATCTAACAAACAGCATTACGCTTATTCAAATGTGCAGCGGTGTTGAAATGGGAATATAATTGTAAACGTTTTTCTATAGCGACCGTATGGCCTTGACCCTGCTAATTTTTTAATGAATTAATCGGGTGAGATCCTTCACCACCGCTGCCCGTTTGAATGGACACCACGCCATTTAAGGTCCCCGTGTACGGACTGAAATTTAAATCTCTGAAATATAGCACTATCGGTGTGCGAACCGGCTTACTTGCACACACAGGCGCCTTTCCTACGCTTCAAACCAATGTAGTTAGCCAGGCTAGTAGTATCTCACCTGATCAATTCAGTGAAAACCGAGCAGGGTTGAGGTTAAACGGTCTCTATACATGTAGAAACACGTGGCATAGGAAGAAACTTAAATGCAAAGGTCCCTATGTGTTTGATGCTGTAGATGGTAACGAAGACAAAGAAGTTGTTTGTCGGAGGGCTGTCTGCTTCCTCGACGATAGATGACGTCAGAGGGTATTTTGAACAGTTTGGCAAGGTAGGTCTCTTGTTCGTCTGTTATTTGCATGCGTGGGCGCCACGGAAATTTGTGCTGGATGGGCAAGAGATGAAACTTGGACATGTTGCCCCGATTGATATGGGCCAGAAATGTTCAGATGTGAAGCCAGGAGGGTTCAGTGCCTGTTGAACGTATGCGTGCTTGTCAGGTGCAGGTATAGG